>OY282644.1:48778841-49280165 GCA_958299015.1 Tetanocera ferruginea
GATCACTTCTTATTCCTTTTTTTTTCTTAAAGGTTTTTTTTTAATTTATTTTTTAACGAAAAAAATTGATTTAAGATGTAAATCGTCTTGTTTTCAAATGAAAACCTAGTAAATTTTTTTAAGAGTAAATCTTTTTATTTTGATTAGAATTCTAGTTAGTTTTATTAAAAAGGAAGTCTTTTTAATTCTACTAGTTACCCTTATTAAAATTATTGAAAAGGAAATCCTTTTGAAATAAGATGATAACTTCTTATTCGGAAGAAAAAATTATTTAAAAAGATAATCTTCTTATATTTATATGGAAAACTTTTTAAATGCTAGTAAACCTTATTTTAGAAGGAGAACTCCTTATTTGTATGAGGTTCCTTATTAATTTTATTAAATAGGAAATCCTCTTGATACAAGAAGATCACTTCTTATTCCTGTTTTTTCTAAAAGGTTTTTTTTTTTAATTTATTTTTTAACGAAAAAAATCGATTTAAGATGTAAACCGTCTTGTTTTCAAATGAAAACCTAGTAAATTTTTTTAATAGTAAATCTTTTTATTTTCATTAGATTTCTATTTAGTTTTATTAAAAAGGAAGTCTTTTTAATTCTACTAGTTACCCTTATTAAAATTATTGAAAAGGAAATCCTTTTGAAATAAGATGATAACTTCTTATTCGGAAGAAAAAAATTATTTAAAAAGATAATCTTCTTATATTCATTTGGAAAACTTTTTAAATGCTAGTAAACCTTATTTTAGAAGGAGAACTCCTTATTTGTATGAGGTTCCTTATTAATTTTATTAAATAGGAAATCCTCTTGATATAAGAAGATCACTTCTTATTCCTTTTTTTACTTCTACAGCGCCGGCTAACTGTTTATTTTTTGCTTCGCTCTTTCAGCTTGCAGCTGCAACCATGCTTCTTGCTGTTTTGTTGTTACTACGCTACCGATTTTCAATCTCGTAAACATGTGTGTGTATTAGAGCACCCATAAGTGTAAAAGTGTTAAATTTATTCGCTCCCCGCGCATTTTCCGAGAGAATGGGTGTTAAAAATAAGATCTGCAAAAAAAACCACGCATCTCTAGTGGTAAAAAGCCAGTCGCTTTTGAGTTTTATCTCAAAGAATACTCAAAAATTTTCTCAAAAAATTCTAATAACATAATTGCTTTGTATCTTTTAAAATATCAGTATGAGGTAAAAGGCGATTATACAACTTTTCATTTTAAATTAATCAACAAAGATGTTTTTGTAATTATTTTTCCTCCTTATGCATCCGTTTATGGGTTTTTTTAAGCTCAAACTTAAATTTTTCGAAAAAATTTAAGACAACTTTTGTCTTAAAATGCTCTCATATATGCTTCGTGCAACGTAAATGCAATATTATATTTTTTGTGAATAGCTATTGAATTGGTCTTCAAGTTATATGAAAATTTTTGTACTTATTTTTCGTATTTATAGGCATTAGAAAGTTACAAAGTTAAAAAACCTCAATTAAAAATTACTTAACAAATTTGAAAGAATGAACACTAGCTGCGCTAAAAAATTTAGAATAAAGTTGGGAAAAACAACCAGATGACAAAAACTTCCGTATCCCGGGGACCAATCTCAATCAATCAAAACCACATCCGCTTGCAACGTCTAAAGTACAGAGAAAATATTTTCAAAAGTATAAAATAAAAATTTTCTCCGAGTGCTGCATTTACTGTTCATTGGGATTGTACAAGCACTGATAGATTAACTTGTAAGAGACTAGCTATAATTTTGTCTTCACACGGTGATTCCAAAGTACTCGGAGTTCCAAAAGTAATTCAGCAAACAGGTGCTATAGAAGGTGCAACAGCTTACTCAGTGTTAGTGGATTGGAATGCGCAACAAAAATTTTTAGGAATGTGTTTCGACACGACGGCTAGCAATACCAGCACTTCGATTGGGTAGTGTGCTGTATTCGAGCAGAAGAAATTCCATAAAAATATCTTGCCACATCAATAAAAAGTGTAAACTAATTTTTCATTGAATTTAAAACAACTAGGTGGTAACCCTTCTACTGTTCTTGCAGCGGCAAGAACAGCATGTAAATTCAAAAACTACAACAAAGAAAACTACGCAAGTAGTCCCAATCATGATATAAAAACCAGGTATTATAAAAAGCGACTGCGCTGCCAAGACGGAGGCATGATGTGTCAAATACAAGTAGTGTAATCATAAGAAGAAGTAAACAGGGACTTTTTTGTCTTTGGTCTTGCACTTTCTGATTACTTTTGCACTAAAAGAAAGGGATTTTTCTGTTGTTTCACTTGCACATTTTTAACATTTTATAAAAGGTTTGCACTTATATTTAGGTAAACAGCAATATTTTCCAACTAGAGTAAACAAGTAAAATTTGTTTGTAGTTATTTTAAAACAATTCCGCTTTTATTTTAGAATAATAAGGAGTATTAGGTTAAAATATTTCACAAAAGTTAATAATAATATAATATAATGATACAATTTACGCAAAAATATAATATATATTGCAAAATATTTCCAACTTCAGGAAAACACATAAATAGAAATATCCCTGTTTTCATTTATTATTGTACAAGAAGCATCATTGTTTTGGCATCAAATCGTCATTTTGACATTCTATGCCTCCAATGACAGTTGAGCCCTAGCGATTTATACTACCTGGTCATTATATCATGGTCCCAATGAATTGTGGAACATTTGCTTGAGCTATGAAAATTTGGTATGATTCAAAACAATTGGTTCGATGTTGAAGAGTATTTGGTACTACTTTGACGTTCGATGAGCTTTATTTGACAAACTCAGACTCAGCAAGAGTGCTTCAAGTAGAAGTGGTTTGATGTGTACTCACTTCATCTTGGTTTTGCATGAATGACTATAAATCGCAAAAATGTGACTGGTTGCAGGTCTCTGATCCTGATACACCAAAACGAATTGGTTTAGCTGTCAATGACATAGTAACAGCCAAGCTTAGTAATTTTGTTACCGATACCGAGAAAACTTTTTTCTTTATCGACACAATTTTAAATCAGAAAATTACTGGAATTAATAGTAATTTTTTATTTTCGGATCCAACACGGGGAAATAACCAAAATTATATTACTGCTAAAAAAATTGTTCAAAATTTATTAGTCAACGACATTGCTGAACCTGGTATCGCACTAATTACGCGATTTAATACTGTGCTAACTCACCAGGAAGCCCAAAAACAGTTCATCCTACAGACGATGGAAAAGCACTACAAAAAATTACCGTCTAAAAATTTTTCTTAAACAAAATTTATTGAATACTTAAACACAAAATTTCACAGAGAAGACATTTAAAAATTCAACACTTTAAAATCAAAAAGTTTTTGTAAACTTGCACTGCAAAAAATACATATATAAAAATATTATTATTAACATTATTTAATTGTGCTAAATTAATTTCTTTCATACTTTAGTTATGTTCAAATTACATTTTTTTTTTAAAGATTCCTTTGTTAACTTAATGTTTTTGTACAAAACTGCTTAAAGTTCAAATAAATTTATGTTTCAATTCGTTAGTTTGTTATTAATAATAAAATATGTATTGGAAAAATTTGTTAAACAATTTTTAATTTAGGTTTTTTAAATTTGTAACTTTCTAATGCCTAAAATACGAAAAATAAGTAAAAAAATTTGTATATAACTTGAAGACCCATTCAATAGCTATTCACAAAAAATATAATATTGCATTTACGTTGCACGAAGCATAAATAACAGCATTTTAAAACAAAAGTTGTCTTAAATTTTTTCGAAAAATTTAAGTTTGAGCTTAAAAAAACCCATAAACGGATGCGTAAGAAGGAAAAATAATTACAAAAACATCTTTGTTGATTAATTTAAAATGAAAAGTTGTATAATCGCCTTTTACCTCATACTGATATTTTAAAAGATACAAAGAAATTATGTAATTAGAATTTTTTGAGAAAATTTTTGAGTATTCTTTGAGATAAAACTCAAAAGCGACTGTCTTTTTACCACTAGATATGCGTGGTTTTTTTTGCAGATCTTATTTTTAACACCCGTTCTCTCGGAAAATGCGCGGGGAGCGAAAAAATTTAACACTTTTGCAAATTCCATACATTTCATGGGTGCTCTAGTGTGTATGTATGAGAAGGGTTGAACAGTAGGCAATAGTTATCGAATATAATGCTATAATTCAACGTGCGTATTTGCATATTAAAAGCAAGTTAAAACTAAAATGATTAATTTTAAGACTAAAATTAAAAACCCAATTTATACTTGTAAAAAGTATTGACAGTGTATAGAGACTCCTTCTTGCTATAATAAAAGCAAACAAATAATAATATATTCAAACTTCAATCCTTTGCTCAAAAGCAAAATTGCAATTTTTTTTTCTTTTATAGAAAAATAAATTTAAAAAATTTTTACTTAACATTCAAAATAAAATTAAAAATAAATAAAAAAGTATTATGTCAATTTCTGGCAATACATTTTTCATGTATGAATTGGCATCTATATTATTTTTGCCCTACCATGCTTTTAATAGGCAAATATGCACGTTGAATTATAGCAATAACTTTGATTGCTATAACCTACTGTTCAATGCTTCTCATACATACACACATACGTACACGCGACTGAAAGTCAGTATAACAACAAAGTCAAAGTAACAACAAAGCAACAAGAAGCATGGTTGAAGCTGCAAGCTGAAAGAGCAACAAAAAAATAAACAGTTAGCCGACGCTAGGCGTCAATGCTTCTAACGACAATTGCATCATATTTCATTGTTGCGTGAAGTGTTGTGCGGTGCAGGTCGTTTTAAAAGTGTTTCATACGTAATTAATTCGTTAAATGTGTTAATGTGTTTAAAAGTAATATTTTTTTAATTGGAACTTAATATATATAAATATATATATATATAAATTGTAAAATTTGTGTTGTGACGGGTTAGTGAAAACCTTCAAGGCAAGAAGGTGAAAAAATTAATTTCAGCGACCGTGACATATTCGGTAAATTTTATTATTTTGTATTTTTTAAGACATGACACCTAAAAACATTTTTGGTGTTTTAAAATGCGTATAAGTTGAATTACAAATATGATATCATTTAAAAAATTGCACATTTATTTCAAGGTAAGGTAATTTGTCATTTCACAAACAAATTTCTTTAATTCTTTTAAATAAATTGCAGTGTATTTGTGATTAAAAAATTAAATAAATTTGTTTGTGAAATGACAAATTACCTTACCTTGAAATAAATGTGCAATTTTTTAAATGATATCATATTTTTAATTAAACTTATACGCATTTTAAAACACCAATAACCAATTATTATTATTATCGTACACTAAAACAAAACAGTCACAACTCAATTACATTACTTTTCAGTAGAAACGAAAAATAAATCTCTAGGTTGAAACTCAGAACAAAGGCAATATTAATTTAATCACAAGATAGTGCGATATGTGTTTTGTGAATTGTTTTATAATAAAAAGTCGATGTCGAGAAGTTTAGAGTTGTGGCTGTTTTGTATTTAGCATAACTGGTATAACTGGCGCTCGGGGCAAAAACATTTTTGGGCGCCTCCTATGAAATAAACGTGTTTTTTAAGATTTTCTCGCTTTTTTCCAATATTGTCGCTTGTACTTTAATATATCTTGTACACTTCTTGTTATAAATAATTACGCCTATCAAACTTAACCTAATAAAATTTCATATTTTTACATTTGTTGTTGCGCTATCATAATTTAAAAATTCATAAAAACTCGAAAACATCAAAAAGTGGTTATTTTTACCATTTGATAATAAAATTTTATTTTTAATAGAGAATATTTTCAAAAGAAATTCGTGCAAAATTCGCTTATGAGATGCATTTGAGTAAAGACACTACACTTATAAAACGTTCGTTTGTTATTTTAAAATGAACATTTTAAAAAGAGCTTTTAATTGCGTAGATTGCCCAAACGTACCAAATTAAATTTAATCACCTTTATAAAGTTCAATTTTAGCCGATTTAAATTTTAATTTCAATTTAAATTTTTTAAATTTCACTTTATTTTTTAAGAAAATTTTCGAAACGCTTCGAAAACGTTTATAAAGTTCAATTTTAGCCGATTTAAATTTTAATTTCAATTTAAATTTTTTAAATTTCACTTTATTTTTTAAGAAAATTTTCGAAACGCTTCGAAAACGTTTGCTTAATATTTTAAAATTAACATTTTAAAGTAAGGTTTTAATTGCTACGGTTTCTTAATTTTGTAACGATCAGAAATAATAGCAATAAAAAAGTTCTTCCAATCTGCATCAAGAAATATTCAATTTTTTCCATGGTACCAAAGATAATGCGGATTTTCATGCATTTATTTAACTTTTTTCAAATTGGCAATAGCTAATTAAGTTTCTAAAAATGTCTTTCTTAAAATGCTTCCTTAAAAAATAAAGACATGTAATAAAAATGTTCTTCAACAATTGTTAGTTTGCTGTAAGGCTCGGTAGTCTGTTTTAGTTTTTTGAAATTAGCGGTCTAATGGTTTCTGTACGCTCGGCAAAGTTCCAATATGCTACTTATGAAACCACCGCTTATAATTTCAATAAAACAAGGTTACATGTAACTGGCAGACAAACGATAGCGGATAACTAATCAATTGAAAGAACAAAGAAATTATATGTTATTTTTTAGAAAGTTACAACATTAAAAAGAATTAAGTTATTCGAATTTTAGTGAAAATAATACTAATGAAGTATTCAAAATCCCCATTATATTCAGTCCAATAGAAAAAAATTGAGTATTTTTTGATGCAGTTTGGAAGAACTTTTTTATTACTATTACTTCTAATCATTTTTTATTTGGAACTGAAACACCAGCCAATATTTTTATAAAAAACTCGATTTTTATAGGTTATTTCAAACCATTTCAGCTCACGGTTGGTTATCGCTAAATTATTTGTTAAAATTTTTGGGGAATCATCATAACATAAAGCAATGATTATTTTTAGCAACTTTGCCAATCAGACTTAGCGTGCATGGGCAATAACTAATTACGTTTGAACTGTTTAACAAAAATTTGTTCTTTATACATGGCTCTTTTACAAAAAGGCATTAAATAAAGAATGTTCTTATACAATTGTTAGTTTGCTGTAAGGCTCGGTAGTCTGTATTAGTTTTTTGAAATTAGCGGTCTAATGGTTTCTGTACGCTCGGCAAAGTTCCAATATGCTACTAATGAAACCACCGCATATAATTTCAATAAAACAAGGTTACATGTAACTGGCAGACAAACGATAGCGGATAACTTTTCAATTGAAAGAACAAAGAAATTTTATGTTATAACATAACAATGATTATTTATTTCCTTAGTACATGTTTAATGATTTCGAAGTATTGACTTTTATCATAATGCAAGATACAACATAGTGTCTGACCAACAATTTGACAATCAGCCCTAATTAATGAACATTTATTAATGCTTTACAGATTGAGGGGGATTATGTTGTTTTCTTCAGAAGAAAGCGATAGTTTCCTTATATCGCAAGAGAATTTGAATTTTACTGGAAAAGTAGCATTTTAGCATCAATGAGCACTAATTTTTGTTTTCTTGTTTTTAGAATAATCCTCCAACTTGCGACAAAGATACACTTTCAGCAAACAGTCGGATACTTGAGTGGCTTGAAAAAATTTCTGATGATTTAAATAATGCACTTAATATAAATACCTTGATATCATTATATTTCTTCCAATATTTTCATAGGAATCGTATTTTTTAGAAAGGAAGGATGGATGCAAAAACCCCTCTGGAAAATTGTTCTCACGTTGGGCTAACTGCTCAACAATAAAAGCATACCCATCTGTTGTTCAGTCTTTTCAACAACCGGATATCTTTATGAAGGTTTGAAATTCGAAGTTAAGGACCAAGGAAGTCGAGAAATGCTACTGCCCAAACTTTTTGATGACCAAATTTCAAATGGTACAGAAAAAAATAAACAGTAATTGTATGACTTATGATTCCTAACATTTTATTTTGTTTTTTTCAGACTCGAAATATTACAGCACGACACTTCTTTTGCAATCAATACTTCAACCTCAACGAATAAGTAAGAGTTATAAGCCGAACATTGCTGATGCCCAAGCCGATTTTATATATATTCAATACAATAAAATATTTTAAACATCTTAAGAGGTATGTTTTGAGCAATGAATTGTCTGAAAAATTAAAAAATTTTTTGTAAGTCCAGGTGTTTTTAATATAAATATCTGATATCTGAGAAAGATCTGATTTTTTAATAAAAGAAAGATATGTAAAAATATGTTATTTAAGAATTAAAAGACAAAGAATATTTTCATTATTATTATTTAATAACGTTCATTTCATAATGTTAAATGTACTTTCTGTTGTATTACATTAACTTAACAAATTTAAAAATGTAAAAACAATGACAAAATGGATTGAAAATTAAAAAATTTAATTTTGTTGAAAAATATGTTTGTTTGTTCTTATTTACAAGCTTAAAATTTATAATTTAATGAAGATGGAAATGGTAAAAATTTCAAATAAAATTCTAATAATTTAATTCAAATGGTTCTCAAAATAATTACTTAATATTTTAACAGGAATCCCTCAAACTTTAAAAAGGTTTCTTCTGGATTTGATTGAGAAGGAAAATATATAATTTTAATAAGTTTTCTTCTTAATATTATTAAGAAGATAACAATCTTATTTTAATAAGATTTCTTCTTGAATTTAATAAAAAGAAAAACTTCTTATTTTTAAAAGATTTCTTCTTACTTTCATTTAATAGGTTCCCTCTTATTTTAAAAAGATTTCTTTTTGTTTTAATTGACAAGATTTCCGTCTTATTTCTATACGATTTCTTTTAGTTTTTTTTTAAATGGAAAACTTCTTGCTTTTAACTAATTTCTTCTTAATTTTATTCAAAAGATTTCCTTCTTATTATTCTAAGATTTCTTCTTAATATTATTAAAAAGATTTCCCTCTCATTATTCTAAGATTTCTTATTGATTTTATTAAAGAGGAAATCTTCTTATTTTTCGAAGGTTTCTTATTGATTTTATTAAATAGGAAATCTTCTTATTTTTCGAAGGTTTCTTATTGATTTTATTAAATAGGAAATCTTCTTATTTTTCGAAGGTTTCTTATTGATTTTATTAAATAGGAAATCTTCTTAATATTCTAAGATTTCTTATTGATTTTATTAAGTCGGGATTCCCTCTTAAAATCAGACGCACTTCTTCTTGGGTAAAAACCATAGAGAAATCTTCTTGACCTTGTTCTAGTTTAATAGGTTTTTATGTGCCGATTTTTCTGTGTGTAGATATTGATTTGATAGCTGCTTACTATATGTTGTCTTCTCTCATCGAATTCGTAACACATTTGCGAAGGTTTCAAGGTTTAAGAATAGTGCTAAGAACCTGGGTCGATTTGTTTGCCAAGCCTATGAGAGAAGAATAACCAGAAAAACAGCTGAAGCTGAAAGGTAATTTTTAATATGAAAAATAATAAAAAATGTACACCGATCAAACCAACATGAACGTTTGTCGCCATTAACACAACTTTATATTGAAAATGATTTGTTGTAAACGATTAATTTTGACAAATTGATAGGAAGTATTTTATATAAAAATTCAAAAGTTATTTTATTTCTTTCACTTTAAGACATATGTAAAAATGCGTAAAAATTAATATTTTTATTATTAAAAGATCCGAGCTAAATGCTCTGTCCTTAAGTAGGCCCCGTGTCGATTTTAGCCCCAGGCCCCGCTATGTGTTAATCCGGCACTGGTGACATGGCAAACTTCGAAGCTCGATATCGAACTTATTTTCTTCTGTTGCAGCATTTATGATTTTCCTTTCAAACTGAGGATCAGATTTTTTTAAATTTCACCAGTCGTACCAGTTTCAGTGGTTAACTAGTGGTCGTGAAATTTGCCCTTAAAGAAGTATTGGTTGGAATGGTTACTTTGTTCCATGATTGTATAACTTCTTACGACACACATTTTCTGGATTCTTTCCAGTCTATATTTACATGTTGCTTCGCGTACTGTAAGTGTAGAAAACCTTATTTTCACCTGTTCGTAAGTTTCTTGTCGGTAGTTCGCGTGGATCACTGTTAAATATTTGCACCTTTCGACGAAGCATTTATTTTTTATTTTATTGTCATCTTAGAAAACGAAGAAACACCGAAAGTCAAGGGCCTCAACTCGAAAGCGATGCGACTGCAATTCGGAAACAGTTAAACAGCCAAACGCAGTAACTAGAATTCAAAACGATTGACTTTAGAGAATATAAAAAATATTCGAAGGAGTGTAGCGTTTTCGCCTCAGCAATGTTTGCGTTAATTCAAATTCTATCAAATCAGGACGCACATTATAAAACTTAAACCTTTAAACTTAGTTCTATGACTAATGTCCGTCCAGTGCTGCTGCATAATTGTTGTTAATATTGTCGGTGTCTTCTTTAAAATTTATTCCTTTGTTCCCTTTTTGTTGTATTCTTAAGCTTTCTAATGTCAGTCTTTTGTTTGTTTTGTTTTCAACGTCCAAAATTTTGACTAGATCAAAATCAGCTGTATGGCCTGTAGTTGTTATGTGTTGAGCTAACGCTGTTGTTGTTTTTTGTTTCTGATGTCTAGCTTGTGTTCTGTCATTCTTGTTTTTAGCGCTCTTTTTGTTGTGCCTATATATATTTTGTCACAGCTTTCATGTTCGCTGCCTTTGCATCGCACTTCGTACACAACGTTGTGTTCGTTTTCGTTCTTTATTTTGGTTTTTCTTCTAGTAAATATTCGGTTTTATGTCTCTGAATTGTATATTTTTGTGGTAGCTGTTAAGAGTTTAAAATATGATGTCCAAGTCTTTATTATTTATTATGGCTAAAATGTCATCTACATATTTGCATACAAATGGTATATTTGTTCCATTGTTTTTTAGAGTCTCTATAGCGTCGTCAGGTAAATTGTCAAGAATGAATAATTGCATTTATTATTTCTTTTTAAGTGAAATTGAAAAAACTTTAAATTTGGTAATTTTTATTGTTTTCTAATTTATGCCGTTAACAGGATGTCTCAGACAGCGAAGCAGTTCACAAAAATACTCGAGTTAATATCATCTACAATGTTTGCTTATGACCTTTATAGTATGGATGTTACGCCGCAAATTCCAAAACATCTACATTATTACTGAGGTTGGCCCCTAAGAGTTAAAAATATCCATAATTTTTTTTATCAATACGTAAGTTTCTATCACTAAGGAACTTTGATAAGGAAAAAATGTGTGAGAGTGTTATTCCGCAATAGTGGTGCCAGATGGGCCGGTATGGGCTAAGGGGAAGTAAAGGAGTTAAGTAATTAGTTCAAAAAGTTCCGTGCTAAAAAATTGAAGTAGACCATTTCAATATCGAAAAACGTTTATTTAAAATCAAAAACTTAAAAATAGTATTTTAGAGAACCCTCTGAAATTTTCTATAAATTTACATTTATATTAGAGTGTATCGACTTGTATGAGAAAAATCTGCCCCAATTCTAGTACCAAAGTTAAATAGTACATGAAAAATCATTTTCGTTTGTGTACTTGTTTTTTATTTGAACCAATTTTCGCGTCCCCCGAATTGCATTTTTTTTGAACTTTTGCACTGAAGACCCACTAATGGTTGATTTAAAAAGAAAATCAAGCTTATCAATCAATTCCATTCATATAAAAACACAGAACTGCACATTTTCATTTTTGTTGAAAAATGCTCTGACGAGATAAGTTTTTTTCAAAGTGAATCTAGTTGATATTGGATATGTTTTTATTTTTTGTATGAAAGTATTTTTAAACTTTTTTTTTTTGATTTGCTCAATACAAAAGAAACGTATTTTTGAAACTACTTTTAAAATAATAATATGTCCAACAATTTTTTTTCATCCATCCACGAGTTTTTATCACTAAGAAACTTTGATCAGAGAAAAAAAGAGCGGAGTGTTATTCCCTACTATACAAAACTGTTTAATTTTAAATACTTGTTTCGTAATTGTGTACAAGACACACTCCACGTCAGCAGAATAGGTTCGCTGTTTCTATGATACACAAAAAATTTTTTTCTCCCAAAATGAGCATAGCAGAAAACTTTTTGTTGTTTTTTCTTAAGACATTTTCAAAAAAGTAACCGCTCATTTTCTGTTGTTGTTTAAGCTTTAGCATAACAAAATTATGCACTTTTTGATGAGTCATAAGAATAGGTTCATCTCATTCATTTGAAGAAATCCAAGTGAAAAACGTATATTTTATCTCAACTTTTTTTTTTTTTAAGGTACTATTACAGTGTGTAAAAAATTAAAAATAATTATTTTGTTTTTTTTAGAATCTGGTTTCTTAAGGTCTTATTCCTGAGGTCTTATATTTCGTATAAAATGCGCATACGAAATTTTAGAAAAAAATATCAAATAAAAAAAAAGATATAACATACATTATATTTGTATTAAGAAAATCTAATCGCGATTTTCTTTTCTCTAAATATCTCTAAAGATATCTCGAGTTCTGCTTGATCGATTTCGATGAATTTAATTTAACTGCAAAGTTCGAAGGTCAATTAAAAAAAAATTCGAACTAACATAAACAAACGCCGCGATACGGGTTTTCTAATTTAGACTCTATTTTCACCCCTCACTCTCAGAATCGATCTTACTTTTGCTAACCAGAATTTGTTCCATAGTGTAATTAGAAATGGGTTACAGTCATCCTCATTTGCTTACCTCTACTCAACTGAGCCATTGTGTTAGCAAGATAACCGTTAAACTAGTAAGGTAAATCTTCGACTTGGCCGAAGTTAAAATACCCCAAGGCCGATTCGTAAGTGTAAAACATTGTAACTTTCATAACAATTTAACATCTTTAATTGTAACTTTTTTGTATGAGATTTTAAATGATTCTACTATTTTTATGACGTCTAAAAAACATACATATCAAATTGTTTTTCTGCAGCTTATAGATAAGCATTTTTATAGTTCTCAATTGTGGTTGCATGGGAGGTTGGCGTGTTTGTGGTTGCCTTAGTTCTGTAGCTTAAATATTAGGCTTTTTTAAGACATTTCACTATAGTGGGTTCTATGGGAAGTGGGTGTGTCCGTAGTCAGATGACGCCCACTTTTCTTCCACGATTTAGTTCTGATATCAAATACAAACGTCTCCAATTTTTTGCATGTAGCTTGAAGAAAAGCCTGAGTTTTCAATTTTGAGGTTGTATGGGAGGTGGGCGTGTTCGTGAATGGATGACGCCCATTTTTTAACACGTCTTATTATTGAAATAAAATTAATTAGTACCTCATTTTCTTTTTGTAACTTCGACAAAAGCCTCTTTCAGAAGCGTAGCGAGGGATGGCCAGGGGGTCTATCATGCCCCGAGCGCCACTCCCAGGGGTGCGCCAAATCACTCTCAAGACAAACAAAATTTTACAAAAAATTTGTTTTAACTTAATTAATTCAATAATGAAGTTATGCAACTGTAGAGTACAATGCTATGATAATGCTGCCTTTATGTCAAGTCACATATGTATCTGGCGTTCAACAAAGAATTATTAAAAAAATAACATATTCAACATTATCACGATGGGAATTGTTAAAAAATGCTTTAAAAAAACTGTTAAACGTGAATCTGTAATTAGAATTAGTGTAATCTGCATTAGGAAAATTAGCAGATGAAAATACTGCCACGAGTGGTACCGGAAATAAAGCTGCAATCTTATTGCAAAATATACCGAATTTAAATATCATAACTTTAGTCCATTTCTGGCATGAACTCTTTAAGAGAATTGATAGTGTGCAGCTCAGATTACAAGGTCCAAAAATGAAATTTAGAGAAGCGTTCCATGATCTCAAATAATTGGCGACTGAACTTGCGGAAATTCGTAACAAGATTTTTCAATAGGTTATCGAAAAGGCTAAGAATTTTTGTAAAAAATGGGGAATCGATACAACAATCCTTTTAAAATGTCGCCGACAAATACCCGGAGAATTGACTCGAAATGTTGGCCTTCACGCAGAAAGCGAAAAATCTCGTGTTATGAAAAGCGATCTTGATCAGCAGCAGGAAATAAGTTCACAGTTTACATGACTTAGGGATCTAAATTTTAAATTTGGGTATTTACTGGACGTTAAAAATTTTTTAAGTAAGGATAATCCTAATAACGATCTTGAAAAGAATTGTAAAAGTTTGGGTGAGTTTTATAATACAGATTTAAACGGAACAGATCTTCATGGTGAAATATGTGACTGCAATAAGCTTCTTCGTAGTAGAAAAGAAATAGAATTTGAAATTCAATAAGAGCTTCTTACCTCTATAATCTTGTATGGAGAAGATGTTTTTCCAAACCTGAGAGTAACACTTCAAATACCTATTACTATTTCAGTATCAATGTATCAATCAGTTTAAAATTGAATCAAATATGTAAAATACAGAACACTGAGAAAACAAAATAAGTAACACGCACATTTTAAAATCGATTAGTAATGCGTATATTATAAAGACATAATACGCCAGCCAACAATGAAAACGCATACTTTTAAATACAAAAGTAAAATGAAACGATTTAAAAACAAAAATGAACGTGTTTTTTTTTTTTTTTGGATTCGCCAAAGGAGTGAGAAAATCTCATAAATACGTATAGCCCGTACTATACGCATGCGCGACTTACATTCTAAAATCTATCCGGATCAACCGGAACAGACAGAATGCACCTACGTACTAAAACACACACCCAGTTGGCGACGTATGAATTTCCACTAAGCACATTAACTGGCTTTTCAGCGGAACTTAAAAATTTTATACAAAAACACGAATTTATTAAGAATAATCTAATTTAAAAAAGTAAACAACATCAAATAAGTAGTAAACTTTACATATAACTCTAAAACAAAGAGACCAAAGTAACTATAAAAAATATGACTATTAGTAAGTTTGCGGCCACTATCCAACCCAAGATCCTACGTGGAAAAGAGATTAAACTCTTAAACACCAAACCAATTCCATATATAACGCAGATATATACGTGTAAATATGTACAATTATATATGTGTATATATATACGGGTCACTATGTAATTTTGGAACACCGTGCTAATGTTATTAATTGGATATGTATTTGGGCCAACGCAGGCATAAACTTGCATGAAAAAGAGATAAACTCTTGCGCACCAAACTAAATAACTAATAAGTCAAATGAATAAGAAAAATTTAAAATTTTTTTTGATTAAAAACAAACAAGTTCAAGCATACATATCATATTCGATGGTGTTTACTTCATCAAACGCAATATTATAAAGGAAAAACAAATGAAACGGTCTCGAATATATGGAATTACTTCAGCCAACATTTTAACAGAATATAACACTATTATTAACCGAGTTCATGTTTGAAACAAAATTCTAAAATGTATCAATTATTTAAATGTAAAATCATTTTCCGTTTCAAGGCATCCACCGAATCACAAAAATTAATTAAGCTGTAGCTATTGTTGAAATCACTACACATACATCGTAAAGGGTCATGAAGGGCAAAATTTGAAGTGCACTGGCTCAACTTAAAAAGCAGAAAATGTCTAGATCCTCTTCTTGGGATGTTAAAGTTAAGAGATGAGAGAATATATTGGGAGTCAATTTCACCACAAAGTAATTTATATAGGAAGGTGACATTAAGCACCATCCTTCTGCTTCTCAGGGAAGGCAGTAAAATTTGCTTAAGGCGGGTTTCATACGAAGGAAGAATAATATCTGGGTTCCAACGATGATGACGTAAAGCAAAAAGTAAAAACTGTTTTTGAACCGATTCTATTGCATCAATGTGGACGTGATATTGAGGGTTCCATACTACGGAAGCATATTCAAGAATAGGTCTTACGAGAGATATATATAGTAATTTAGTTGTGAAGGCATCATTGAATTCTTTCGCCCATCTTTTAATGAAACCAAGAACACCTCTAGCCTTATTTACAGCCAAATTTACGTGGAGATTGAAGCGAAGTTTTGGATCCATAATAACACCAAGATCATCAAAACTATGAACAATTTCTAAATGGATGTTATTTATAGTGTAATTTGTGCTATGAGCAGTTCGACGTGAGAAGGTTTTTAGCATTTTTTAAGTTAAGGTTTAATAGGTTGAAGTTACACCAATCCACTAGTCTGTTTAAATCAGATTGTAAAAGGTGTTGTTCGTCGAGTGACTTGTAGGTAAGAAAAAGTTTCACATCGTCAGCAAACATTAAGCAAACATTATCTTTCCATATAATGGGAAAATGTCCACTTTGCAGGGATATATTGAATATGTTTGTTAGAGGAGCACACAGGTTGCTAGCACATTCCTTTAGAATGCAACTCGGAATTTCATCAGGGCCAGTCGAAAAAGAGCATTTAACTTGACGAAGGTTATGCATAACAATAATTGAGTCTATTACTGGAGTTTCAAAAAAGCTAACTGGAGGTAAATAAGGATGCTCAGTACACATATTAAATGATATATTGGAGTAAGTTGATTTGAAGAAGCTTGCAAACATGTTGGAAATAACACTGTCACAAGACGATTCCTCTTGATTGAATCTCATAAGGGGTGGAAAGTTGGAAGCCTTACGTTTTGAATTAACAAATGTATAGAAGAGTTTCGGATTATCATTAAATTGAGATTTGATGTTGGCTATATAAGCAGAATAACACTGTTTATTTAATAGCTGGTATCTGCAATGACAAGATGAATAACAAGCAAAGTCTATATTAGAACCAGATTTTTTATATTTTTTAAATAAGCGATTTTTTAAATTTTTTAGTGACTTAAGTTCACTTGTTAGCCAGGGTGGACTTAAGGGTTTAGAATTATTTTGTTTTGTTGGGACGCACAATAAGAAGCACCTTTGCAAAGTATAATTAAAAAACTGTACCGAGGTTTCGACGTCATAATATGAATACGGTGGTTTAATAGATAGAATCGGTGACCAGTCAGTCTGCGAGAGTAAGGCGTTGAGTTTAACATAGTCTGTACTTTTGAAATTATATATTTTTGTATTTCGCTTATCAGGTGTAAGTTTATTATCATTTTCATGAGCAAGTAAAACTGTTATTTCAAGAGTTGGATGATGTTCATCTTCCGGAAAAGATACAGGGTTTGAGCGATTGAGATATACAGTAGTGCATCTATCTACAAACACAAGGTCCAGCGTTCTATGGTTTTTATTAAAAGTATTATTGACTTGTTGAAGACACAGGTCAGATAACTTATCTAAAAAATCATTTATCCAATTACTAGTGGAAACAGGTGTAAGAAATGAAGAGTCATCTGTCGAATTCCAAGACACAAAGGGTAGGTTAAAATCGCCCAACACAATAAGAACATCATTATTTTTTTATGTTACTATGGTATAGTAAGGTAAAATGAATATTTTCAAAACCATTCTGCTTTTTTTTAAATACAAAAGTAAAATGAAACGTTTTAGAAACAACAACGAATGTTATACAATGATAAAGTAGGCTAAAATTAATATTTTCAAAAACATTCTACACCACACAAAAACGAAAAACGCATATTTTAAAATATAAAAGTAATACGAAATGTTTTAGAAACAGCAATGAACGTTTCATTATATGAACTTATTCTTGTAAAAATGCATGTTCTTGCCAAAATTTTCTGACATTTTTTAAGATGAGCAGTTTTAAATATGTTTTGCTATAGTTAACTTATCGTTACCAATAGCTCAGTGTAAGTGTACTAGACTGGTATGCTGAGGACGTAGATTCACATCCTGACTGTGCAAGTATCAAAGCATTTATTAAATGATTTAAGTTCGAAATAATAATAAATGTATTTTAAATAAAAAAATTTTCTTGCAGGTATTCGTCAGGTATTGAACCCTGAACGGTTGAGTAATAAACTCGACCGCTAGTACAATCGGCTAAACTTGACCTTGGTAAATCTAATCAAACTTCATTAACGTGTCGGCAACCGAGGCAATTCAAACATAATTTTAAAATGTTTATTTTAGAAAATCAAACGAACGTGTTAGCAGCTCAAATTAAAATGTTTATTGCAGAAAATCAAACCAACGTTTTAGAAGCTCTTTTTAAAATGTCCGTTTTTAAAATAAAAATAAACGTTAGAGGTGCAAAATTTGGGTTAAACGTTTTAAAAACTAGCACGTATCTACTTGTTTTGAAAATGTAGTTTTCTCAGTGATACAATGTCAAATCTTAGTGTCTTCACTCAAATGAATTTACTGACCGAGTTTTGCACGAATTTCTTTTGGCGATATTCTCTATTAAAAATGAAATTGTAAGATCAAATGGCAATATTAACCACTTTTCGAAGTTTTCGATTTTGTATGAATTTTTAAATTACGAAAGCGCAAAAACTATTTATACAAATATAAAAATTTGTTGAACGTAGGGATGAGTAGTTTGAATGTAGAAAATTATAAATTTTATTAGGCTTAGTTTGATAGGCGTGATTATTAATATCGAACAAGTTGTGAATAAGATATATTTAAATACATGCGACTATATTTGAAAAAAGCGAGAAAAACTTAAAAAAACACGTAACCATAAAAATTTTTTAAGTGATTTTCGTGTTTAGAGACCCCAAATATATGAAAAATATAATGAGCTGTCGTGTACACACATTTTTTCTGATTTTGGTGCATAGGTAATTGAATTGATGTAATTTAAAAGGTGTATTACCTATAATTACTTGTACTTAATAATAACAATTATGTATAATATATAACAATGTTTTCATTATTTCATTGGGGGCGCCAAAAAATTGTTTTGACTCGGGCGCCAGTTATGCTCGCTACGCCACTGGCCTCTTTATATAGTTTTCAATTTTGGGGTTGTATGGGGGGTGGGTGTGTTAGTGGGTGGATGACGCCCATTTTTCTAACACGTCTTATTTTTGATACAAAATTAATTAAACCCTAATTTTATTTTTGTAAAAAATAAAATTAATATTTTTTTTTTTATCAGTACTTACGCAGTACGCGTGGGGGTATAAAAATGTTGACTTTTTTTAACACAAATGGTAAAGTCGTATTTTGACGAATTTAAACATAATTTCAATAGATTAATGAAACAATACACATATTTGAGTTCTAACAAAGATATCTTGTTATGTGCAATTTGATTCAAGCATCTTTATTTTTATGACTTTCAGTTTAAATCATGTTTAAGTAATGGCAGCACTGGTTACTAGATTTAATAAAACTAAAGACAAATTCCTTACTTCGAAGGCCACATTTGCAAATGGCCTGCCACACCATGAATTTCTTTGAAAATTTGGTATGTTTTTCGGTGGTAAGTTTAGAGGATGCACCACCCCTTCTAACCGCAGTATAATATCCGTGTCCAGGTAACTGCTTGAAATACGCTTTGCAGTACGATTCATTGTCCATGATCACGCAATCAAATTTGGGCAGGTATTCACGATACAGTTTTCGAGCTCTCCTCTTGGCTTCGGCGTACTTTTCTTCTGACCAATCAGGTACTTTTTGTACTTTATAGCTTCTTAGGTTGTACAATTTTTTAATCCGTTGAACACTTGACTTCGATGTTCCCGCTTTTGCTGCCATATCACGAACCGAAGTGCCTGGATTCTGACTGGCATTTTTGATAAAGGGGTAAGCTGTTTGTATCGTTATATGGTCCTTCCGACAGTTTTTACGCACACGCCAACTTCTTTAGCGATCTTTTTGTACGTGCTGTTTGGATTTTCCGGGTATTTGCAAATAATTGCTTTACGCTTTTCTTCTTGTTGAGACGACATCTTTTCAGTAGCTCTTTTGTTTTACTAATGAGTATTTTTTTTTAATCTGCAATATTTATACTTTATTTAGGTACCAAATATGTTGCTATAGAGGTAACACTTTTTTATAAATAACCTAAAAACAAAAATACAGTTATTTCTGGGACAGTCTTTAAGTTTATTGAAGCGGCAGTAAATTTATTTTCAAAATGATAAAATAAAGGTAAGCTTTTATCTAATTCGTAAAGAGTTATAAGGTGGCAGCACCCGCCTGCCATTCAGTTCTGAAATATACACACAAACACCACACACTTAACAATAACAACATGAGTGAACATGCCAAATGCTAATACGCTTCCATGAAATTATGCCGCGCTATCAGTACTCAAGTGATTTAACTTTCCGAAGAATTTTTGAATATTTTATGAGTATCGACGAGTCTTTGCGTTAATTGAGGAAGAGTAATAACACTCAGAGCCGAAGCCAACTTAAGTCTTTTACACTTAGAGTCATGAGTATTGATTGCCTACAATCTCTTTTTGAAGTGAGTGGATTGAATCAGAGTGGCGTGCGTTGAGGCTTGAATGAATATTAATACTTATTTTTGATGAATGTATTCTAAATAGCGAATAAGAGACTCGCTGCAGGTCTTTGGCATGGACACATGCCGCATTGAGATCGTTTCTTCGGCTGTGGTTGATCGCTTACATCGAAACGACGCTTGTGGCTGTTTGCATGCATTTTATTTTTCAATATATATATACTTTTATATATAGACATTTATAATCAATACATACAGTCGCTGCCAATTGTGCGCCAAATACAAGAGATGGCGGGTAGTATCATTTTTGATACTAACTGAGGATTTGTAACTTTTTTGTTTCGTGAGAGAAAAATTACAAAAAAAAAATATTATATTTTATTTTCGAGTGTATTTGTCACAAAGCTAGAACACGAAATTTTATTTTTTGAATTTCGTTAACCCGTGCAAAGAAAAAACGGAAAAAACCAAAAAAATAGTATCAAAAACAAGTAAAGAACATATAAAGTCGGTCTTGGCCGTGTCCGTGAGCGGATGATCTCCATTTTTCTCTTTGTTAATACAAAACACATACATACCAAATTTTGTTGTTGTAGGCTAATTATGAGCTGAGTTATGCAGTTTTCAATTTTTGCGTTGTATGGGAGGTAGGCTTGTCCGTGGGCGGATTCCAATAATATTCAATAGTGCAGATCCTTGGGTCCATGTGATCATGTGTACCAAGTTTCATCCAATTATCTCAACTCCTTCTTCTTATTCTGTGTCTACGGACAACACACAGACGGACGAACGGACGGACGGACATGAATAGCTCGACTCACGAGGTGACGCTGATCAAGAATATATATACTTTTCTATACCGCACTCGCTTCGTTCTATGCGTTACAAACGTTTGCACAAAGTTAATATACCCTCACCTTTCAGGTTTACGGTATAATGATACTATAGGGATGTAGGGTTAATATAGAAGACGATATAATATAATAAAAGAAACACAAAAAATATAAGAACTTTAACTTTATTTGGTAAAAACAAAAGTATTTTTATGATGGTAATTTGGGAGAAACCACTCAATTATTGATTTATCGGTTGTGGGCACATTTAGCTATTTCAGCCATAACTTCTGACGAAGTAAATATTTTTGCAAACATATAGAAATCAATTGAAAGGTAGAGGTAACTACTGGTCAGAGAATTCATGTGATCCCATCAAAAAGAAACAAATTATCAAACTTTGTATGGAGCACTACATTTTTAAGAATACATTTTTTTTAACCCGTTGTGGGCACCCCTGTAAAATACCCTTAAAATGGGAAAATATGAAGTAAAACGCCACTTTATATGAAGAAAAGGAAATTTATTTATTCTTAAAGCATTCAATGGCGCAAAGAGTTATTAAAAATAATGTAAAACACTTCACAGCAGAAAAATAAAATCTACATGAAAATTAAAATAAAATTATCAATCGTCCGCTTCCGCATCGCAATGTTTGCAGGTGTAAAAGCCGGCATGCATGTAAAAAAAAAACAAACAAAAAAAAATTGGCCATGAAACCGAAAATGACCAAGCTTCTTATGATCAATTGTGTTGTGTTTGTTATTAAATGTTTGCACACAATTGACCGAGAACTGGACCTACATGTTTTATGCCGACTCCGAACGGCTAAAGTTCATGTTCTCAAGAAACTTTACATGGCATTATTTACTCTCTGAGGTTTATTGTCTGCAGAGAGGTGGTCACCGATCAGAAAAAATTTTTATTGAAAAAACTTTTCACCGCGACTAGGGATCGAACTCGGGCTTCAACCATGCTAAGCCACACACTAAACCTGCATGGCACGGTCACCACTGTCCATGCACGGTCACCACCACTGGCATGCATATCAGCGCACCTCAAATCTACAAATAAAAGCCAACAAAACACAATCGACGTTTGAAATGTCGCCCAGCTACTTCTTGAGGTGGCCCTGCAAGACACTCCGAGGGACGCCATAGAGTTTGGTACTCAGTTTTACGGGCTCATTGTCATTTTGCACCGTTTAATGGCTTCGATGCACGCATCAAAACTAATTTTTACAGTTGACATGGTAAAAAATAAACAAAAAAAATCCGCATATGAGATACAATATGATGAGATTTACTCATAACACTTTAGAAAATAGTCCGTCTGACGAGTGTAACAGGACTATGGCAGTATTGTTTTTAGTATTATCGTTTTCGTCAGGGTTATGAAAAGTCGGGGGATTGTGGTTAACGTAAAAAACGATATTTAACAGTTTCCTAGCTAAACACACCCATTCAGCCGAAAAAATGTGCCCACAACCTCATGCCCCGACAGAGGAAAAGGACGATGCTGTCAAGGACACCTTCTACGCGAGCCTAGACGAAGTGTATGATCGCTGCCCGGCCCATGACGTGAAAATAGCTCTCGGCGATTTTAACGCGAAGGTCGGAGAATAATGCTATGTTCAGACATCTAGTAATCTTTCTAGTATTTGTACAAATACTAGATGTCTGTACAATAGAGCACCCATAATTGTAAAAGTGTTAAAGTTGTTCGCTCCCCGCGCATTTTCCGATAGAATGGGTCTTAAAAATAAGATCTGCAAAAAAAACCACGCGTCTCAAGTGGTAAAAAGCCAGTCGCTTTTGAGTTTTATCTCAAAGAATACTCAAAAATTTTCTCAAAAAACTCTAATAACATATTTGCTTTGTATCTTTTAAAATATCAGTTTGAAGTAAAAGGCGATTATACAACTTTTCATTTAAAATAAATCAACAAAGATGTTTTTGTAATTATTTTTCCTTTTTACGCATCGGTTATGGGTATTTTTAACCTCAAAATAAAATTTTTCGAAAAATTTTAAGACAACTTTTGTGTTAAAATGGTCTCATTTATGCTTCGTGCAACGTAAATGCAATATTATATTTTTTGTGAATAACTTTTGAATTGGTCTTCAAGTTATATGAACATTTTTTTACTTATTTTTCGTATTTTAGGCATTAGAAAGTTTCAAAGTTAAAAAACCTAAATTAAAAATTACTAAACAAATTTGAAAGAATGAACACTAGCTACGCCAACAAATTAAGAATAAAGTTGGGAAAAAAAACTAGATGACAAAAAATTCCGTATCCCGGGGACCAGTCTCAATCAATCAAAAAGCACATCCGCTTGCATCGTCTAAAGTACAGAGAAAATATTTTCAAAAGTGTAAAACAAAATTTTTCTCCGAATGCTGCATTTACTGTTCATTGGGATTGTACGAGTACTGATAGATTAACTTGTAACAGACTAGCTATAATTTTGTCTTCACACGGTAATTCCAAAGTACTTGGAGTTTCAAAAGTAATTCAGTACTTCAGTACTTGCAATAAAAATTTATGGGAATGTGTTTCGGCACGACGGCTAGCAATATCAGCACTTCGATTGGATCGTTCAAGGAAACTGTCGAGCCTATGACATCAGGTCCAAAAATTGCCCTTTTTGAAAAATTTCGCAAAATGTGACCTCAACTAGACCATGACAATTTTTAATCTGCTACTAGTGATAATTCTGTTGCAGTGTGTTTTCCAGATATGATTCGACATAATATATTAAATTTCATAAAGGATCATCTTCAGAATAAAGTTGATTCTACAAAACATGACTACGTTGAAATGCTTAAACTGAGTTATTTATTTCTTGGAGAAAAGTTACCAAACTACAAAATTTCACGGCCTGGTACTATCAGTCAAACCAGATGGATGGCAAAAATTATATATACTTTAAAAATTAATCTTTTTAGTAATCAATTCATTGTTTCTTGTTAGTAACATAAATATTTATTTTTAAATTCATATAACATTTCAAATTTAAAATTCAAAACAAGTACCTATTTAATAATTCAAATTAAAAATTGAACTTTTAATATCAATTCAGCACAATTATTGAAAAATATTCGTAGATTTAATGTTTTTGTTGTTCGAGTCTATTTAAAGTATTAATTTCTTTGTCCAGTTGAACGAAAGCTCCGATGAATGACTTAAAATTATTAAAAGACCTTGAAAATTTCATAAAAAATAGATTGCACCATTGGAGAAGTGGTTCAAAGTAAATTACGGCGGCATTTATGGTACATCAACGAACCTAATATTGCTTTAGCGTTTTTTGACGATGAAACCGGTATTGGAATAAAAAGAAAAATGGTGTGAAATTTGAAGAGAGGAGGGCATCCTGATTAGAGAGTTGCAGCGAGTAGTTATATATAGAGTTGAGTATATACGCATGATTTCGTGTACTACCACTCATTCAAACTCATAAAAAATGTTGTGATATTTACAGCTTATTCACATTATTTAATTGTGCTTATTTAATTTCTTTCATACTTTAGTTATGTTCAAATTACATTTTTTTTTAAAGATTCCTTTGTTAACTTGATGTATTTGTACAAAACTGCTAAAAGTTCAAATATATTTATGTTTTAATTCGTTAATTTCTTAATAATAATAAAATATATATTGGAAAAATTTATTAAAAAATTTTTAATTTAGGTTTTTTAATTTTGAAACTTTCTAATGCCTATAATACGAAAAATAAGTAAAGAAATGTTCATATAACTTGAAGACCAATTCAATAGCTATTCACAAAAAATATAATATTGCATTTACGTTGCACGAAGCATAAATGAGAGCATTTTAAAACAAAAGTTGTCTTAAAATTTTTCGAAAAATTTTAGTTCGAGCTTAAAAAAACCCATTACCGGATGCGTAAAAAAGAAAAATAATTACAAAAACTGCTTTGTTGATTAATTTTAAATGAAAAGATGTATAGTCGCCTTTTATCTCATACTGATATTTTAAAAGATACAAAACAATTATGTTATTAGAGTTTTTTGAGAAAATTTTTGAGTATTCTTTGAGATAAAACTCAAAAGCGACTGTCTTTTTACCACTAGAGATGCGTGGTTGTTTTTGCAGATGTTATTTTTAACACCCATTCTCTCGGAAAATGCGCGGGGAGCGAAAAAATTTAACACTTTTGCAAATTCCATACATTTCATGGGTGCTCTACTGTACAAGAATACTAAAAAAATACCAGCAGAGCAATCTCGTTTTTTTGTAGTATAAATACTATGCACGGAACATTGTATTCTTGCTAGTATTCTTATTAAACACAGCCAGATAAAATGAACATAGCTTAAATCTGCGAATAACATTTCAAAAATCTACTGTGAATGCCAATCAGAAAGATTTTAGATGTACAAAAAGACACATTTACCAAAACAGCTGTTTAAATAACAAAAAAAAAAAAGAATAGTAGATGTCTGAACGCAATCTAGTATTTCAAAATACTTTGATAGTATTCCCAAATTTAAATACTAGATGTCTGAACATAGCATAAGGCATCTTTGGCTCCACTGTCGGTCAGTTCTCCACGAGAACACTTCGAACAACGGTCTGAAAATTATCGACTTCGCCGCGGCGTGAAACATGGGAGTTAGAAGCACCAGATTCGAACACCTCGATATCCAAAAGGCAATCTGGCTGTCCCCGGATCAAAAAACGCGAAACCAAATTGATAATGGTGTGATCGACGGAAGGCACACTTCAAGTGTACTGGATGTGCGCACATTTCGGGGTCAATATTGACTTCGACTATTACCTTGTTGCAGCCAAGATCCGCATGCGATTGTGCAATGTGAAGAAATTACTCACAGGTGTGCAACGAAACCTTGATGTCGATAAGCTGCTAACACAACGGACCGCCCAAGCCTACTCCGCTCAACTCTCGGTTAAGCTCAACCAACCTTACTTTTGCCTCGACGACGCTGGCTGACTTTGGGCGCATATATCCCACTCCATGTGCACTGCTGCTGAAGAAGTCATTAGTTTTCGGCAACCGCAATCTCGCAACCAATGGTATGACCAGGAGTGTCGCGACGCGACAGCAGCACAATACGCCGCATATAAAAAGACGCTGCAGTCAGCTGCTAGGTGAGCCATGCACGAAACTATCGCGATATGAGGAAGGAAGAGAGATGCCTTTTCAGACGTAAAAAAAAGAGCAATAAAAGCTTGAGCGAGAAAAAATTGAGGTATACCAGGGCCAGAAGGATGCTCGAAAATTCTACCAGCAGGTGAAGCGTCATACCCAAGGTTGCAAGACCGGAGCATCCACTTGTAAAGATGTGAATGGTGATCCGGTTACAGATACGCAGTGCGCATTGAGATTTTGGAGACAACATTTTTCCAATCTGCTTGCAGGCGACGATACCAACAAATCCGCCGCCGGAGATTGCAGTTTGACACCACCAATCGATGATGATGGAGTGGAAATTCTTCCACCTAGCCATGACAAGGTTAAAGTTGCTATCCAGCTACTCAAAAAAAACAAAAATAAAGCCGCAAGTGCTGCCGGCCTGGCTACTGAATTGTTTAAAACCGGCGGCGGTGAAGGTGTATGCATCAACTCATCAGCAAAATATGGCTAGCTATTCCACATGCCCAACGATTGGAATCTCAGTGTGCTTTGTCCTATACTTAAGAAAGGAGACCCGACAATCTGCGCCAACTACCGAGGTATCAGTCTTATTTCCATCGCATACAAGGTTCTTTCGCCAAATCCTGGAGAAAATCCACGAAAACCAAATCGACACCCATCATCTCTTTGTTGATTACAAAGCTACGTTCGATAGCCCGATTCGGGATTGCCTGTACGCAACAATGTCTGAGTTCGGTATACCTGTAAAGTTGATAAAGCTCTGCAAGATGACGTTGAGCAATACATGCAGCTCCGTCAAGGTAGGAAATGACCTCTCCGAAACCTTTAATACCGAACGAGGTTGCAGACAAGGTGACCCGCTATCATGCAATCTCTTCAATTTCATCATGGAGGGGATCCTACGAAAGGCAGGTGTACATCGAAATGGTACCATTTTCTACAAAGGTGTCCAGCTTCTTGCGTATGCTGAAGATATCGATATTATCGGTAGAACCAAGAGAGATGTAACTGCTGCTTTCGCCGTTTTCGAAAAGGAATCAGCCAAAGTGGATTTGACGGTAAACGAGGGCAAAACAATGAAAATGCTTTCTGCAAATAGGTAAGCGCGGCGTCTAGGCTCTAATGTTACAGCAGGCAAATATTACTTTGAAGATGTCGAGGAGTTTACATACCTTGACACCGCCGTAAACAGCAACAACAATGTCAGCCTGGAGATGAAGCGAAGAATAACAATTGCTAATAGTGCTACTACGGGCTAAGTAAGCAATTAGGTTCCAGAGCCCTCTCTCGATAGACAAAACTAACACTTTACAAGACGCTCATCATACTTGTGCCGAAGAAGTCCTTACCGCGCAGAGACGCCTGGCGAGAGCTGATGAAGTCGGCTGTAACCCGACAACGGGTTGTCATGACCACCTAAGTAAGTCAGTAATTTATGGATGTGTTAACAATACAAGATAAAGTTAAAAAAAAATTGTCAATTCAAGAAACTACAGGCTGGTAAAGTGAGAGAGTGAAAAATTAGGGTGTGTCGTTGTGGACATGAACAGAAAAGAAAAACATTCCTAATTAGTAAGAATGTCGCTACTGTCTAAACTAAAAATGAAATTTTTTACAAAATGGCGGCTGTTTGACAACAAAAGTTCCTCTGTTTTCAAAGTTTTTAATTTTTCAAAAATAGTAAAAAACAAAAAATTACATAATTTTTCGATTTTGTGTCCAACAAGATCTTAAAATTTGTATATATCTTAAAAACAAAAAACAAGTTTTTAATGGCATAGATGGTTTAAAAGAATCTTTTATTCTAAAACCTTAAATATATCTGTAACAACTAATTCAAAACGCTTACAAAATATATATATTATATTTAGGTAATATTAAGTATTAAAATATGTGAAAACTAATCAAAAGTGATGCTTAAGGAATAATATTTTGTTTGGAAAACCTTTTTGCTTTAAAACTGCCATCACATCGTCTTTGCATTGAGGATAAGGTTGTGACATCGTTTTCAAGCTTCCTTGATGCTTGCCAAAACTCATACAGATTTGTTATTTTTAGTGCTTGGATGGGGTTTGCATCAGGACTTGACGATGGCCAATAAAGAAAAGTTGCAGCATTTTAATCAAAAAATTTGTTGGTGAGCAAATCACTGGGACATTGTATTCAGCCCATGGCAGCATAACATTTGTTAAGATATTAGTTGCACAACAGCATTGTACGTTGTATCAATGCGATTGATCTTTGTTTTAAGACTCCACACAACAAGTATTTTCACTGGTTTATCGTACAAGATACATGATCTTTGGCAAATGCAATACGGTGTTTTCTTTTCGAGCGTTTCACCATGGGTTTCTTGCGTGCAAGTCTTCCATGAAGGCCAGCTTCCACTAAACGTCATGCAGCGGTTCTTTTTGATACACTGATGCCAATTTCATCCACTATTTGACGCTTGATGACTGATGTGCTCTTCCTTGGATCAGGTTTTGATAATCGGACAATCTTAAGATCAATATGTACTGAAGTTTTGAGCGGTCTTTTTTGGAGTGGTACAATTTCCATGGTTTAATATTGTCGAAGATGAGCAATAGCATTGAAAACTAACCTTTTTAAGCATTTGAAGTTAAGTTCAATAAAGCACTGTTTAGTTCAATAATTGCTTTGCGGGTACCTGACGTGCATCTCTTGACTTTTCACTTTTTATGAAATTTTACTTATACAGTTTTTTGTTGAAATTATGTGTAAACAGTTCAAAAAATTAAATACTGATCGAAATATTCAGAAATAATTCATAAAATGTTTGAAAACTATAATGTTAACAAATTGATTGGAAAAATATTGTTTTCCTACTAAAACTGATTCTGCTGCAATAAATTACACGTGGATTACAAGCCGCGGCGAAAAGTTTTTTTCAATAAAAACATTTTTCTGATCGGTCACCACCTCTCTGCAGACAATGGCAAACCTCAGAGAGTAAATAATGCCATGTAAAGCTTCTTGAGAACATGAACTTTAGCCGTTCGGAGTCGGCATAAAACATGTAGGTCCAGTTCTCGGTCAATTGTGTGCAAACATTTAATAACACACACAACACAATTGATCATAAGAAGCTCGGTCAAAGTCCTTTCAAGGGCTGAAATGGCCAATTTGTTTTTTTTTTTTTATCTGCTTAACTGTAATTCTTACGGAAAATAAACTCAAGCATGTTTTAAGTACCTTCAATGGATCTCTTTAGTGGTGTTATTTTTTTGTAATTCTTTTATGGAAAAAAGTTTTTTTTATTATCCCAAAATTTGTCATCATATTTTTCACAGTCGGCGCAACAACTTTTTCACCTTTTGCAGTTTATGATGATCTATTTGAAGGATTAACTTTAAACCAAAGAGTTACTGGATTTATAAAATAAGGAACAATAACTTTTTTATATCAAAATAAAATTTTCGGTAAAGATAAATAGAAAACCCAAAGCAGGAATTTTTTAAAAAATCATTAAAATAGCAATCGTTGGAGATCCAATTTAAAACTTTGCTTAAGCCTTCAGAATGAATGCCTAAATGCGATATTATATTAAAATGGTGAAAAAGTTGTTGCGCCGACTGTGAAAAATATGACGGTAAATTTCGGGATAAAAAAAGTACGCAGTTGTTATGTTTTTCAGATGAACTTCCCACCAAAAAAATTTGAAAAGTTTCAAAAATATTGATATCAGAAAAGTGTGCCTTTTGAAAGGGAATCACCAATATGTCTTAAAGTGAGTGAAAAAATAACTTTTTAATTTTTATTTAAAATTTTTTTTCTCGATTTAACTGTGACAAAACGTCCTATAAAATCTTCAAATTGACGACAAACGTTTATGTAACATAGTAGATCGGTGAACATTTTTTATTCTTTTCAATACTAAAAATTACCTTTCAGCTTCACAATTTGCTATCGGGACTGTTACAAGCAATCGGAAGGCAATACAAACATTTGGAAAAATTTCGATCATGTCCGAGACCATATTATTTCTGTTTTTAAAAGTTTGATATCTATATAAAAAAAGTGTTGGAAGTTTCATAAGCGGAATGAGGTGATTTAATTCACAGAGAAATTCCTTTTGAATATAAATGTGGTTATACTTCAACAAGGAGTTTTAATCTCACTTCTAATTTTTCATTTTCAATATCCATTAATTTGGACAAGAATGCAAATAGTTTTGTTATGTGTCCATATGCTGTCAATTCTGTTTCTCAATTCTATAGCTAGCGTATCAACTAAAGCAAAAAGTTTCGATTTTGAATCTATCAGCACCAGTCAAATTGATTGTTTCGGGTTCTAATTGGTGTTTTTTCTAGTTATTTTTCTCAAATAGTCTTGGCAAATAAATTGACTCACGTACTTAGCACCCTGATAATTCACTTCACAAATCTGTTACGAATTCGATAAGTGAAGAAAGCAGCTATCAAATCAGTATCTACTTTTTCCAAATATTTGTTGGTTGCATTGAAACGTGCACCTCTTGATGCATTACCAACATCCACTAGAAATATTGCGATCATTACCAGATGAATTCTGGCCCTATACTTAATAGAAATTTTAAGCATAACCATGATTTCTTACAAATATACTTTTTTTAAAACTGTAAGGTCGATTACTTCGAAATATTTTTTTATGGTATGTCGGTTTTACGATAAGCACTTCATATAAAAGCGCCTGCGGGGCCCCTTCCTTCTCGGGGCCGGGGGCTGCAGCCCCCCCTAGCCCCCACCTAAATCTGCGCCTGAGTATGACTATTTCAAATTAATAATATTAGAATGCATTTACCAATGCAATCGTCATGCTTACGTTGCACTCGCAAAAGGCACATCTTTGACAATTTCTATAAATGGTTCTTGTTATCAAATTTTTTTCATTTTTGTCAAACTGTGTTATATCAAAAAGTTTTGAATATATATATCGCACACTAAATACAAAACAGTCACAACTCATCATTTTTCGATACCTACTTTTTGTTATAAATCAATTCATAAAACACATATTTCACTACCTTTTTCATTATTTTCTTCATTAACTGGAGGAATAAAGATTGTGTGTTCAAATGAAAATTGCTTTTCTTCTGCAGTTTCAACCAAAGAGTTTTATTTTTCGTTTCTACTGAAAAGTTATATTTTTTGAGTTGTGACTGTTTTGTATTTAGTGTGCGATATATATATATATATATAGTTTTAAATGAACCTTTACCTGCAATGGACAACAATTGGTGTATTACTTATAAAGTGATTCTCTTTTGAGTGATGATTTTGAGCTTGATCAACTAGTTCAATTATCCCACGGCAAACCTCCGGCACTTCTCCATCTACTGTTGGCCAGCCATTATATTGAAATTGAGTAACTTTTATTGTATCATCAATTTTACAATTTGTCACGGTAAACTCTCTACGGGTATAGTAAGGGCAACTTTCGCTATGCATATATTTAACGAGGATATGTTCGTACTGAATTTCATCATCCGCCCAATATCGTGGGCACTTCCTTAGACCTTCACCAATCTAGCAAAGGTAGAAATAAATAAAAAGAAAAAATTTAATTGAATATCAAAGTCAGAATTAGTAAATGTGAACATGGTAAATGTGCTTGCAATTATTTTTAGTTCATAAAAAAGATTTCATAAAAAAAGTTCATAAAATTTTAAATACATTATCTATACTATTATATAAAAGGAGACTCACGTATTTGGTCCGACGTGTTCTCAATAACCGCTGAACCGATTTTTATAATTTTTTCACTATTCAATTGCTTTGATAAGCGAAATTAAAATAGGGTACTATATTTTTTACAAAACCTTTTCTTTAATTATTTAAGAATACATGTATTTTAATTCATGCTTATGCTGTACAAGCAGCACAACAAACAGCAGAAAACCAATGCTTAAGCTCTGGCTGTGAGAGTAACTCACCACACAGCACGGCTGCCATGTTGTGTGGGGAGTTGCTCTCAGTTTGATCTCTTGAGCAATGTTGCCAATAATCTGACATCGTATTTGTTATGGTTTCAGACTTGAATTGTATTTACAGTTAAAAAAACCTTTTTCCTGTTATGCCTGATATATAACCGAATTATTATTTTGTTATTTATTGCAAATGTTATTCATCGACAATAACGCAATCTAGACGGATTGAAAGCTATATACAATAGTTCAGATTAAAATTTGTTTTTATGGCACCACTAGCTACTTTATTTGCAGTCAACTTCTTGCGCAGAGAGAAATATAAATATATTAAAATCTCACCATGAAATGGGGGATGAAATTTTTTATTGTTGTAGTTTTTTCAGTATACAAATGTTCCATTGCTTATGCTAAAATGCTTCTAAGAAGATCTCAGTGCGATCTGAAATATCGTACTGATATGTAATGGTTTGTGTGCATCTGCGAAGAAATTATTTTCATGCATGCAGACTTATTAAATAGATTTCCTTAACCTTTTCAATAGATTTATATTGGACGCATCAGAAAATAATTTGTTTTTAATTTCCAACGTCTTTTTTAAAATCAAATAGGTTGGTACCAGAGAACAACTTGAGTGCATTTAAATGGCGTTTTGAATGTGTCGTCAAAATACGAGCTACGAAAGTGCCTTCTGCATTAAAAGTAATGCGCAAAGACATGCTCCAATCGCTGTGGTACGAATGCCGTAGAGTACGAGCGATGACGATTAAAAGACGATATTGTATTCACCTTTAAAACACAAAACAGTAGTTTTTGATTTTTTTAACAATCAATTTATATAAAAGTATTTAATTAGAAGCGTAATATAATGTGTTTACATGCAAAGTTAACTCGGGGCTTACTCGTAGGGTTGAGTTCAGTTTCGTTAAACCCAAGAAAACTCCACGAAACTTGTTAAATTTAGCTGAGTACTATCTGTCAAAATCTAATATGGTATTTTTCATAAAAATATGGCAGCTGCAAGAGTCTGTTGAGCTGCCAACAATTTGCTCTAAATAAACTTGACAAATCTAAGGCTGCGTGCTAGTAAACGCCGATTCAGACAGGCAGGCAGGCAGAGTATATGAGAAAGCGAGATAGAGAGCTATTTGTATCTCGTTTGCTCACACAGATTTCAGCCTGCCTGCCTGCCTGCCTATCTGTCTTAGGCTGCGATTATAGTGAACGCGATTCAGACAGGCAGGCAGGCTGAAATCTGTGTGAAAAAACGAGATGCAGATAGCTATCTATCTCGCTTGTTCACATTGCCTGCCTGTCTGACTCGGCGCTCACTATAACCGCAACCTTAAGGCTCAAACAAGTTATGCGTAAGCATACAAAAGCTAGAGAGCAAAAGAACGTACTTGCTCAGCAATATATTGCGTCACCATAGTTGTGCTTAAGCAATTTTTCGTTCAGTTTCTCAATTTTCGTTTCGTTGATTTTAAACACTTATGTATCGAAATTTTATTAAAAGTCAGTAACAAATGTATGTTTTAGACAGGATTTATTTATTAAGCAAGGTTTGTATTGAAATTGACTCCTATTTTCAATCATAAAGCATGGATAAATTTACCAACTTAAAAAAAATATTTTTTTATAATTTTAGTTGGCAATCTTTTTCGACAAAAACAAATTATTTTGTATTTGTCATTTTATTCGAATCGATTTATATTGAAATTTTTTTTCATGCTTACTTCGTTTTTAATTAATTTTGGAAAAGTGTGTTTTTGAACTTTTGTATACTTTTCGTTGACTTCTCTCTGAAGTTGAGACTTGACGTTGACTTTGTTAAAATTTGACTTTTATTTTTTGAGTCAAAAATAACAGTTAAAATTTGACTTTTATTTTTCGGTCAAAAATAAAAGTTAAAATTTCACTTTTATGTTGGCATCTCAAAAATGTTAAAAGAATACTGCTAATTTTTTAAATACATTTGGCTACTTATCCAAATCATTCACTGAAATGAATCAATTTTACCAGCAAATAAGTGATAAGAATGCAGCCAATTGAAAATAATTTTTTCCCATCTAGTTTTCATCTTCAAGTGACTTAGTTCCTGTTAAGAAAGTTGTGTTGCACTGCGAAAAAATTAAAGTTAAATTTTAACTTATATTTCTGACCGGAAAAATATTAGTCATATTTTAACTTTTATTATTGACTGAAAAAATAAAAGTCAAATTTTAACTTATATTTTTGACTGAAAAAATAAAAGTCAAATTTTAACTTATATTTTTGACTGAAAAAATAAAAGTCACATTTAACTTATATATTTGACCAAAAAAAAAATCGGTCAAAAAATAACTATTATTTATTGACTTTTTGGAAAAAAGTCATAACAGTTACGGTCCCTGAAATTAACCTTTTTGTGGGGTTTTGTCGCCTCCTTCCGTCGAAAGTGTTTAGTCAAATTTCCGTGAAACTGTACCTGCCAGGCATGATTAATAAAAAATTACATCTTCAACGTCTCGATCTGACGTCTGGTTTCTGAGGAAAATGGTCACCCACACTCAGAAAAAAACACATATCTTTCTCCGGTGAAAAATTGCTATTTTATCTATTTTTTCATTTCTACATTTTTTCAGCTTTGTTTTTAGTAGTAAGAGTGTAACATTTTGCACAAACATGTATTTGGTAACGGTGCATCATATTCAATCAAAAAATCGATTTTGACTTTTTGGTAACTTAGGGCTTTTTTGATTTCATATGACGATATTTTCATATTAAAAAGATTTTAATAAATTTCCACTAAGGTAAAAAATTAAGTATCCATCATGTTTTGAAGAAAAAAAGTATCCAAATGGATCCATTTGGATCCAAACGGCAACACTGTTGATGTTGGCTTTTTGTTGTAATTGTTGTTGAAAGCATAAAAAAAACTGCGCACTACAAAACGCCAGGAAAAACAAACAAAGAAAACAAAAACAAAATTCCACTCGAGCTCGAGTTCAGCAGCAAACACTCGAGCTTCCAGCGAATCATTCGAATGTCAGCATTGTCTGGATGCTGCCTTTGTATCGATTCGCAATCGTCACACAATGTGCTAAACAATCGTTGTTTACGCATGCATGTTTTTTTTTTGCGATTGTGGCTGACGACGATTGTTATTCGAGTGGCAAAAAATGACGAATGGTTTCATTTAGTTCTCTGGTTGGTACTATGAAATGAAGTTGTGTTGTGACTCATTCGTCACAAGCGAAGTTGAGTTGTTTTTATATTATAAACTACAAATACTGACCTACCTCAATAATAATGAAGCGATCAGCGTTTTTGTAATGCTTGCCAATTTAAGTTTACGGTCAAGCACCCAACAATTAAAAAGTGCAACGGTCAGCTTAAAACAGCAAGTAAGCACGGGCCAGCTACTTGAGCTGAGCTTCTGTTACCATAGCTTATAAATTATATTGTGGAAGTAAACAAAGAATGTATATTTGTAATATGTTTGTTTGTATATTTAAAATACGAAGTATGTATATTTGTATGTTGTTTAGCAAAAATGTCTAGGTTAATTGTATATATGTAACTATTATGTAATTGTCATCAAGTTTCATTACGGAAGTTAATATAATGATCTTGAGACCAAGTAGATTTTAAGATTCAAATCTGTGATATAAATAAGAGTAAAATTAATAAAGAAAGAAGAGAGTTAATTAAGCAATCAAGAAGTGAAGTCTCATTTTAAAGTTTCAGGTTCCACCAGCGCAGAAAAACATTTGGTGAGTATACATTTAATGATGTAACAGGTAATACATATAACGTTACACAACAGAGTTGTGTGGGTTCGACGGAGAACTCCACACAACATTATGGCGCAGCCGGTAGGATTTCACTGGGCCTGCACACAACATTATGGCGCAGCCGGTAGTCCTTTTAAAAAAAAGGGTAGTCCCTTTTAAAAAGGATAGTGATTCGAACTCGGTTGCCCGTGTTCAAATAAATAAATAATAATAACTTCCCAAAGATTCTGCGATTCCGTAGCCAATTCTTTGTAGTTGACCGGACCCTCCAGAATATAATTAAAAAGGTGTAAAACCAGTAAAACAAAAAATTTGTAGATTAGATTACAGAATTAGATTCGCAGAGAATCTAAAGTATAGGGCGAGAATTATTGTAGAACACAGAAAAATTTTAGAGACAACGAAAAGATAATGAATATAGCTTCATAATAAAAAAAAAAAAAAAAAACAAATTCAGAATGAACATATGCGAGATAGCGAAAATAGTATCGGAGCTTGTGCCTCTATTTTCAGGAGCAGACTCCAGTGAGCTACAGGAGGAAGTGTATAAGTTTATACTTGGGACAGAATTAGCTTTCCAAGTGGTAGGACAATCGAATTTAGAAAAATTTATTCAATGTGTGAAACTTAGACTTTATGGAGATGCTTTCAAATTAGTAAGACCAAGACAATTTAACAATCTAAATGAATTTTTTATACTTATAAAGAAAACGTATTTGGAAAGAAAAGAATTAGACGCAGTAGGGCAGGAAATACAAAAGACATTACAACAACCTGGTGAAGAAATACGAAAATATGCAAGACGGTTAAGTGCTCTAAAAACAACAGCAGAAGATATAATTAATAACGAATACAAAGACGGTGTGTCCGCACTTTTAAGTGAATTAAATAAAACTGTGATTACAACTTTCAGAGTTGGTCTGCAGGATTCAACTCTGAGGATATATATGCTAAGCGTTAAAACAGGAGCATTTGAGAGTGTAGTGGAAGAAGCGATAAGTGCATTTGGGCTTATCGAAAGAGGGAAAAATACGAGACCAACTCAAAGGGCATTTGGTATAAATTTCAGTAAAAATGAGGTGGCATGTAGGGTGGTTGATCATGACGTTGAGGCAGGTCAAAAGGCTTACTCATCATCAGAGAACCTGCCAGTAATTCAAATAACAAGAAATTATGAGGATATAAGGTCTAGAAATGTTAACTTAACATGTTCATTTTGTAGAAGAATAGGGCACACAAGAGATGAGTGCTACGAAGTAAAAAATCAAGTTTATTGTCAGAAGTGTAGACATTATGGTCACGAATATAATTTAAACTGTTCAGCTAGCAGAAATATGAATAACAATGAAACATAGGGAAATCAAAACAGTTATGACAGAAGTCAGAATAATTATAACATAAATCAAAAGAGCAATGGCAACATGATTCAAGAATCAAACAAATATGAGGTTTAATGTAAATGGTGTGCAAGATTAGGACACAAAATGCAGGATTGTTTTGCAAAGAGAGAATACGATTCAAAACAGGGAAACTATCGAGGGCCCAGCCAAGGCCAATGAGCTGGGAACCCAAAAAATTAAGGAAAACTAGGCCAAGTAGGGTAGTCACAGATGATTTCACGTCAAAAAAGATTGTAAACATCTGTACACCAAGAAAAATAGGGAACAAAATACCAGAAAATCGTACATCGGTAGATAAGACTAAAGTTTTGGTAACTAATGAAATAACGGAAAGCACTTCGACAGTAAATAATACGTCAGAGGATACAGGTAATTTTTTATTCAACAATTTTTATTCAAACATTGACGAATTGATGGTAACAGAGCAAGAAAAAATAGTGGAGGAAGATTTGACATAGCAAAAGATAGTAAACATCCTCACCACTGGGTCAAAAACGGAAGTATCAACAGATAAAGATACAGTAGGAAAAGAAGCTATATTAAGTAGTTCTCAGGAAAGAGATAAAGATTTAGCAAACTCGTTACACAATAAGAATTTTACGTTTCAAAATAGGAACGAACAAGGTAGGAGTTTTGGTTTTCGCAAAGTCAATGATGTGTTCATAGAAATTCCCTGTAAGGATTCTATAGAAGGACGACTCATTTTACTTGTGGATACCGGGGCTGAAGCCAGTTTAGTTAAACTGAATGCATTAAAGAAAAATTTGAATAAAGATACAAGGGAAATTAAACATTTGAGTGGAGCAGTTGGAGGTTTTGTAGATACTTTGGGGTCTGTAGAGATCCAACACGATAAGATAAAGAACTTAAGTTTTAAGTTACACGTAGTGGCACTAGAACAAGGGTTGCCTGCAGATGGTATTTTAGGTCGGGATAGTTTGTGGAATAATTCAGTTATAGATGCGATTAATAAGACGTTAACATTCTATAGTAAACACATGGAGACTAGGGTGGAATTACCTCTAAAACAAATAAACGAGATTAGTTCTTTAAACTACAATAAGGAGATAAGAGTTAAAGCAAGAACAATACAAACGGTTGAAATTCCGATAAAAACAAATATTTCAGTTGTTGTAATCCATAAACAAGAGATTATGCCGGGGGTTTATTTAGGTGAAACGTTAGCAAATGTGAAGAATACAATGGTATATGCAACAGTGTTAAATGCGAATAAGGATGACTGTGTCATAGGATTTTAGACCAAATTTTTAAAATTTTAAAGAGTTCATAGTGGATGCGAGCTCATCGTATAGTGCAAGGGAAGTAGACGTAAGAGAAAGGATTAATAGATTGATAGAAACAGTTAAATTCGACAAAAGTGTAAACACTGAAGAAAGAGCATCAATAGAACATTTAGTAACGTCTTTTCATGATATTTTCTTGCTTGAAGGAGATAAATTGTCATGCACCTCTGTTTTAAAGCATGAGATTCAAATGCAAAGAGATCAAGGTTCAATTAATCAGAGACAGTATAGGTTACCACAAATGCATAGAGAGGAGATACAAAGACAAGTAGAAAAACTTTTAGATGATGACATAATCAGGCCAAGCAAGTCCCCGTGGAATTCACCAACGTTGCTTGTTCCAAAGAAAGCCGGGGAAGACGGACAGAAAAAGTGGAGATTAGTTATTGATTTTAGAAAAGTAAACGATGCCACAATCAACAAGTTTTCCCTATTCCTCGAATTGACGAAATTCTGGATCAGTTAGGTCATTGTAGATATTTTTCAACACTAGATCTAGCTAGTGGCTATCATCAAGTTTTAGTGAATAGCAAGGATAAGGAAAAGACAGCTTTTAGTACGTCGTTAGGTCATTATGAGTTTAATAGAATGCCGTTTGGACTAACTGGAGCTCCAGCTACATTCCAAAGGCTTATGAATCACATACTTACAGGACTACAAGGGATAGATTGTTTTGTATATTTAGACGATATTGTAATCTATGGTAAAAATTTACAGCAACATGAGGAAAAACTTGGAAAAGTATTTCAGAAATTGAGGGAAAATTGTTTAAAGTTAAATACAGAGAAATGCCAATTTTTACGTTGTGAGATAGCATATTTAGGGCATAAATGTTCAGAAATGGGAGCTTTGCCAGATCCACAAAAACTGGAATGTGTGAAAAGTATACCAGTTCCGAGAAATAGAAAGGAAGTTCAGGCATTTTTAGGTTTAGTAAATTACTATAGAAAATTTATAAAAAATATATCACAAATCGTGTTACCAAAAAATAATTTGCTTAACAAGGACGTAAAGTTTCAATGGACAGAAAACTGTCAGGAAGCTTTCCCTCGTCTCCAGTTTTAGCTTATCCAGATTTTGAAAAACCTTTCTTATTAACTACAGACGCCAGTGGAGAGGCACTAGGTGCGGTTTTATCACAAGGCAAAGTTGGCGAGGATAGGCCAATTGCATTCGCGAGTAGGGCATTATATAGCGCAGAAAAACGCTATTCGACAATAGAAAAAGAATTTTTAGCAATTGTTTGGGCAACGAAAAATTTTAGGGCTTATCTATTAGGAAGGCCTTTTAAGATATATACGGATCATCAACCATTGAGAGGAATAGCAAATCTGAAAGACCAAACATCGCGTTTAGCACGATTCCGGCACAAACTTTCAGAATACGAGTATGAAATTATATATAAACCAGGTAAACGAAATTTAAATGCGGATGCGCTTAGTAGGACAAGAGCAGGATATAGTAATAGTTCAAACAAGGTCAAAGGCTAAAGAACAAGAAAAGAAAATTGAAACGGAAGAAACTGCAGAGAAATCTAGTGAACAATATGATGAGGTGTTAGACCAACAGAATAAAGAAATAGTAATTCTAACCGATCCAAAAGACATTAAAAGAATTTTGAGAGATTTTAATGATCTACCACTAGGTGGGCACCAAGGAGCTCTAAAAACCTATTTCAGAATAAGGCAAGAATATAAATGGAAAGGGATGCAAAAGCAAATCAAGGAATATGTTAAGAAATGTCACAAATGCCAGGTTAATCAATGTTCTAAATTAACAAAAATGCCAATGGTGTTAACAGATACACCGACGCGTCCATTTGATAAAGTTTACATGGACATAGTGGGTATCCTGCCAGAGACTGTGTCAGGAAATAAATACATACTTACTTTTCAAGATGATTTTTCGAAATACATGGCATGTGTCAGAATACCAGATGCTGAAGATAGTACAGTATCAAAAGCGTTCTTCGACGAAATTATAACTCGTCACAATACTCCGAAAGTTCTGATTACCGATAATGGTTCAAATTTTGTGTCGAAATTATTTTCGGATGTGTGTAAAATGTTAGGAATTAAGAAATTACACATAACTCCATACCACCCACAGGCTAATGGCTCATTGGAAAGAAGCCATCGTCCATTAGCAGAATACTTACGAAGTTTTGCAAAAGAAGATGGGTCAAATTGGGACCAGTGGTTAACATCTGCCATGCATGTGCACATAACACACCGCACATGAGCACCAAACAAACTCCGTTCAAAACTTTATATGGGTTTAATTCAGAAATGCCAACTAGTCTCAAACGTAAATGTAGTCCGGTGTATAACACCGAAGATCCTTCAAAAATCCTTAAATACCAAATCCAAAGAACTCACGAACTAGTGAGACAGAACCAGGAGCGAGCAAAAGAATTATCAAAAATACAGTATGATAACTCTTTAAATCCTGTAGAATTTAAAATTGGTGACAAAGTACTGATGAAAAATCAGACTAAAAAAAAAATTTTCACCAATATGGATAGGCCCATATGAGGTCATAGCAATAAAAAGTCCGGTTACCACTGAGATTTTAATAAAAGGAAAAGCTAAGACAATACATAATAATTTACTGAAGTTGTTTCACAGTAATTAAATTATGTTATAAAAATAAACATTAAATTAAATTAAAATTAGAATTACATTAAAAAATTCAATCAAACATTAAATTAAACCAAAAATATGAAAATAAAATCAAACGAAACTAAATAAGTTTCATTAAACAGAGATATTGAATTTGTTTTTTTTGAGATGAAAAAAATTTTTTTTTAAATTCGTTGAGATAAAGGTATTCATTAATTTTTTTAATTTAACAAAGGCATTTGAAAATTAAATTTTTAATTAAAAGTATCAAAGGCTAAGTAATGAAGCAAAACATGTTTCAAGTAAAACATATAAGAAAGCATTTAAAAAAAAAGAAAAATACAACAAGAATATATACAGGCTTTTAAATGTTTGTGGAAGGTTACAAAGTGTTATTAAAAATTTGAAATTACAGCGACAGATTGTATACACAACGAATCAAACAATTTTCCATTTAAACGAGAAAATCAATTAAGTCGTAAGATTTCTTTATGATTGAAAGGCTTACAAGTACAACGATTAAAAATGAATTCGGATATGCATAATTTGTTATTACAAAATGCATTCTGGTTTAAGAAAACCACGAAAGTACGTCTATAATGTGAAATACCTGCATTTAGTTCATACCTTTCTAGGAAAACGCTTAACCAGAACGAAACCAAAGTGTTTGATAAATATAAAGAGTCGCTTCCCAATTAACAATACTAGCAAACATAGCTTGTCAAAACTAAAAGCAAACTTTAATATAAACTAACGAAAATATGAACAACACAAAACACGAAATAAAAACGAAATTTGGCATATTTTTCGTAACTTCAAGACTTCACCAACTTCAAGACTTCACAAGAAGTAAAGTAGTTTAAATACTTTAATAGAGAAGAAAAGGGGTGACATATACTTGTCACTAACGGTTATCAATGATCATCATAAAACAGAACATCAGCAGAGTCCTCATAGTAATGCCAGGAAGAAGAACAAATTTATCGAAAATCAAAAAACTAATCATCAAAATTACTAGGACCCACAAACAGATACACATAAATAAAGTAAAGAATATTAGATAGCTTATACAAAACTTATTTAGCACACAATATTACTAAACAATGTAAACATGCAAGGAATTTTAAAAAATTAACTGTAAAATGATGCCTGTCTCTTCTCACATATAAGTACTTTAAGATTGAAGAAAATTAAACCTCTTCAAGGTAAAAATTTTCTTTCAGATGGGGGAAGGAAACCTACAATAACTTTGTCACGTAATAATCAAAAATCCTAAATTTAAGAGAAAATACACAAAAAATAAATAGAAAAGAGTGTAAAAAATAAGAAAAATAAATATATAAAAGGAAAATATTAGATACAAATTGCTATTAAGAAATATTTTTATTAAAAACAAAATTAAGAGAATTATTATTATAAGACAAAAAATTCAAAAGAAAAAAAAAACACTGCATATAAAAACTGCATATAAAATTCAAAGAAATCTTTATTCGAAAAAGTTATTAAATATTAATGTATTAATGATAAAAATTAACCTTACATTATGCAAAATTCTGATAAATTCATGTGACGAAAAATTATTGCTAAATGAATAGAATAATTTTTCTTTGTCAGAGGGGGGAGGAATGTTGTGACTCATTCGTCACAAGCGAAGTTGAGTTGTTTTTATATTATAAACTACAAATACTGACCTACCTCAATAATAATGAAGCGATCAGCGTTTTTGTAATGCTTGCCAATTTAAGTTTACGGTCAAGCACCCAACAATTAAAAAGTGCAACGGTCAGCTTAAAACAGCAAGTAAGCACGGGCCAGCTACTTGAGCTGAGCTTCTGTTACCATAGCTTATAAATTATATTGCGGAAGTAAACAAAGAATGTATATTTGTAATATGTTTGTTTGTATATTTAAAATACGAAGTATGTATATTTGTATGTTGTTTAGCAAAAATGTCTAGGTTAATGTCTAGGTTAATTGTATATATGTAACTATTATGTAATTGTCATCAAGTTTCATTACGGAAGTTAATATAATGATCTTGAGACCAAGTAGATTTTAAGATTCAAATCTGTGATATAAATAAGAGTAAAATTAATAAAGAAAGAAGAGAGTTAATTAAGCAATCAAGAAGTGAAGTCTCATTTTAAAGTTTCAGGTTCCACCAGCGCAGAAAAACATTTGGTGAGTATACATTTAATGATGTAACAGGTAATACATATAACGTTACACAACAGAGTTGTGTGGGTTCGACGGAGAACTCCACACAACATTATGGCGCAGCCGGTAGGATTTAATTTAGTTGGATTTTCGATTTTATTCCAAACAGAAGCCTAATTTTTTTTTATTTCGCGTGTTAATAAATTTTCCACAAAAAATAAGTTATTGTGAATGGTGTGCAAAGCATATTTTTTATTTTTAACCGACTTCAAAAAAGAGGAGGTTCTCAAGATGGTTGGTTTCTCTGTTTTTTATAATAGCATTATAAATAATGCATTTGCATTAGTTCCGGTCATTGAAGGTGAACCTTAATATTATTATTCAACTTTTGAATGGTTTTCCATTATATTAGACAGCCTGGCATAAGCTACGCAGCACATGTAAAACGCATTGAAAACGCATTTTTGACGCAAATATTAGCGTAAAATTTTTAAATTTTTTAGTTTAAAGGCTGCGTAAGTTAAGTTAAATAAGCTGTTAACATCTTCTATGTATATAAAAATTATTGTGTGTATGTTACAAGTAGACTTCAAAACCGCTAAACCAATTGTTATGAAATTTTCAGGGAAACTCTAGCAAAGTCTTGAGAGTGCTCCTGTGAAGCTTGGTACCGATAGAACATGGGGGCGTGGCAACTCTCATGCAACCATAGTTTGCGATATCGAATAGCTTTAGAATTACATGTTGCACAGCTCCAAAATTCTTTATTTGAACTCAATTTCCACGTGCTGTTTTACTGGTAACATTTAAAAGCCGTTGCAGAAGGGTCGTGACACTTTTTAGGCATTCAAACTTTTCAGTATAACTTTCGAAACATAAGTCACAAATTTGTGAAACTCGGAAGGAATATAACATTTAGTCGTGTCCATCGGATTTCAAAATTCAGCAAGCATTGGAAAATGAAGCGTGTCACAATCAACACAGTTCAAATGTTTAATATTGAAAAGCTGTGGTATTTAATCTCTCATAACATTTAAACTCAGTATATAGTTAATTTTTGGAAATGTCTTTCGACTAGAAAAATAGCACGGGCATTGGAAAACGGGGTGTGACTCTGCCCATACAAGCCAAATTGTTAATATCAAATAGCATTGGAAGTAAAAGTCGCTGATCAGTGAAATTCAGAATGAAGTTGCCATTTGGTAATGTCCTTCTACTAGAAAACTGGGCTGAGCTTTGGACAAGTGGATGCGCCTCCCCATACAAGATTCATTTTTGATCGAATAGGTTTTGAAGTCACAGATGAAGTACATGTGTTTGTCTAAGGCTGCGTGCATTTTAAACGCCGATTCAGACAGACAGGCAGGCTGAAATCTGTGTGAACAAATGAGATACAAATATCTACCAATCTCGCTTTTTCCCACACTCTGCACACACAGGCAGGCAGTCTGTTTACTATGCACGCGTTTACTATGCACGCGGCCGAAGGCGTAGCAACGCGCGCCGTGTATTGCTAGAATATCATTTTATAAAGTTGAACTATTGAATTGAATTGAACAATTAATAAAAATTTACCATACCAAAATATATTTTTATACCCCCAGGCATGCTTGGTAAGGGGTATATTAATTTTGCCACGACGTGTGTAACACCCAAAAGGAGACGTGGTAGGTATAGAAAAGTGTGTATATTCGTGATCAGCATCGGCACCTGAGTTGATTTAGCCACGTCCGTCTGTCTGTCGACACGATAACAGCCGCGTTTTCAAGCTATCGTAATGAAATTCACTATTTAAACTTTTTTTTAAAAAAAACTAAGATCAAGTTTGAGAATGGGCTAAATAGTATGAAAGCCACGCCTACCTCCCATTCAACCCCAAAATTCAAAACTCTATAAAGAGGCTAATATTAAAGCTACAATAATAAAATTCGGTATTTGTGTATTTTATGTCAAAACTAAAATGTTTCAGAAAAATATGCGCCATTCATCCACTAACACGCCCACCTCCAATAAAACCCCGAAATTGAAAACTCTCTAAAGAGACTAATATTAAAGATACAAAACTGAAACTCGGTATTTGTATATTCTATATCAAAAATAAGGTATGTAAGAAAAATGGGCGTCATCCACTCACTAACACGCCACCTCCCATATAACCCCAAAATTGAATAATCTATAAAGAGGCTTATATTAAAGTTACAAGACGGAAACTCGGTATTTAAGTATTCTATGTCAAAACTGAGGTGTGTTAGAAAAATGGGCGTCATCCACTTACTAACACGCCCACCTCCTAAAGAACAGAATTTTTGGTAAAGCTGAAGTTTCTATATCACCAAATAAAAATGAGAGCAACATACTCCACACACTCTATCCTAATTTTGTTCATTCCCATACTATAAATCCACCCCCTTCTGTTCCAGTTACAAATGCAGCCCCTAACCAACCTGGCAGCCCCATTTCTTTCATCGACCCTCTTCAACCACCAAAAGTAAAACTAACTTTGAACTCGTGTGCTGACAATGAGAGCAGATACGCTCTCTCTCGCCTTAGAGAGAACAATGTTTATAACAATGTGCGTTTGTATTTAGCTTAAATGCATAAGGCGCCGGTCTCTACTTGTATTGAAGGCAAAACCAAGACAAACCTCAAAGTTTTGATACAGCAAGAAGGTTTACCTACCGAGGTGAATGAATTGCGCAATTTATTCACCAGTTTCCACGAGCAACATGGCTTGACGATCCATCAAGTTAAAGAGGATCTTGACACACATGGTGCTCACGTAAGGTCAAACCATGTCTCTTACCTTCAAAAGTCTCGTAAAGAGCAACAGCAATATTATTCCTAACCAGCTAACTCATAATCCAAACCCTATTCCAAGCCCATTATTTGTATCTCTTTACTACCAAAACGTAAGAGGACTACGCACAAAAATCTCTACAGTGTTCCTTAACTCTCTTAAGCTTCCCTACGATATTTTTGCCCTTACAGAGACTAATCTTACCCTGGACTTCCAGGATACTGAGGTCATTGCTTCTGATTTCGTGGTGTTCAGAGACGATGGAATCGACAAAATCGATCTTACCTCAGGTTGTGGTGTCCTTCTTGCTATTCACAATCGCTTCGATCCAACATTTGGTAAAAATTCCCATACAGCTAACTTTGAATTTATCTGTGCCAAATTTTGTATTGCAAAACGAAACATATTCATTATCTGCTGTTATATTCGCCCTTCTCAACCAGTGAATGGTTATCAACTTGCAGTAGACGCAATCGATTCACTATTTGATCTTATTGATCCATCTGTTATATTTTTGGGGGACTTTAATCTTCCTACCCTATAATGGATTCTGTCAGATGACGAGTGCTACTATTTTCCTACAAATGCCACATCTGAAAAAGAAATTCTCTTCACTAGCTGTCTTTCAGACTCCGGCCTTTACCAGTTGAGTGGAGTATCTGACAATATTGGTAGGCAGCTAGATCTTGTATTCTCTTCAGATTCAGATAATTGTGTTGTCTCCGCGAGTAACCATCTACTTTCAACACTCGATCAGTACCATCCACCTCTATCTCTTACCCTTTTTTACAATAATAACATAATAAACACACACTTTGAGCACGCGTACAGCTTCGACTTTCGTAAAACTGATTTTGTAAAACTTGAAATTTTATTGAGTAGAATCGATTTTCAACATATATTCGATAATGCTCATGGCAGTGTTGATAATACTGTTACTCTTTTCTATGACAAAATTTTTGACTGCTTCACACAATCAGTCCCCTTTACTAAGCAAAATAACTTTTCGTCATCTCCTCCCTGGTACAATAAAGAACTACGTTCACTTCGTAATAAGAGGAACAAACTTTGGCGTACTTATTTACTTTCTCGTTCTTCTCTTGACCTCACAAATTATCTTCACGTCTATAATCTTTTTTCTACACTTTGTGAAAACCTATATAAGTCTTACCTTGCTCATATTGAAACTAAATTGTTGTTGGATCCTAAAAGCTTCTAAAAGTTCATTAATATCAAAAGAAAATCTGACAACTACCCATCAACCCTTACTTTTTCCGATATTTCCTCAGACAACCCGGAATAATTGCAAACCTATTCGCAAATTTCTTCAGGCAGTCATTCACAAGTCATAACGATAACTAGACTATGAATACTTTTCTTCATTAAGGAACTGTGCTCAAACGTCACTGATTTCTGTTGATATAGCATTAGCGGATGTCTTAGCAAAGTTACATAATCTTAAAGATGATTATTCTCCTGGACCCGATGAGTTGCCTGCTATTGTCATCAAAAAATTCGCGAACTTTTTGGCTCATCTCCTTTTGACTCTCTTTCAACTTTCTATTTCTAACTCTGTTTTTCCTAAGTTATGGAAGAACTCGTACATAATATCTTTACATAAAAAAGGAACTAGAAATGATATTTCTAATTACAGACCTATCGCAAAACTGTCATGTGCTCCTAAAATTTTTGAAGTATTATCTACGACATTCTCTTCTTCCATTGCAAATCTATCTTTCCCCCTAGTCAACATGGCTTCCTCAAAGGTAGATCGACTACCACCAACCTCACAGAATTTGTTTCAAACACTTTATGCTCGTTGGAAAATGGTTACGAAGTTGATGCAGTTTCTACCGACTTTAGTAAAGCGTTTGACAAAATCTCACACACTATCATCCTTCTTAAGCTCAAAGCCTTTGGTTTTCCACCTCTGTTTATAACATGGATTAAATCTTGTCTCGAAGAACGCAGTTATAATGTCATCTTTAGATTTTCCAATTCAAAATCTTTTACAGCTACGTCTGGTGTCCCACAAGGCAGTCACCTTGGTCCTTTGCTATTCGTCTTAACTATTGCTGATGTTGATGGTATCATCAATGATTCTAATCTTTCTGTGTATGCTGATGATATGAAAATCTATCGGCGCATACAAACCAACGCCGATTCTCGCAATCTTCAAAACGATCTGGTCAGCTTTTCCACTAGGTGTCAAAAAAATTTTCTGGAGCTCAACGTCAGCAAATGTCAAGCTATAACATATTCTCGTAAGCGACTCCAACTTCCTCCGCGAACGTATTACATTCTCGGCAAGCCAGTTCCTTCTGTAAACTCTTAACGCGACTTAGGTGTTATTTGTGACAAGGAACTTAACTTTAGGCCTCATATTGATAATATCATTAGTAGATCCAACTCTGCACTTGGTTTCGTGAAACACTGGTCCAGAGAGTTCTCCAATCCTTACGTCACTAAATCTCTCTATCTTTCCTTTGTTAGACCCATCTTCGAATATGCCAGCCAGGTTTGGTCTCCCATCTACAACACCCATTCAATGCGAAACGAAGCCGTTCAACGACGATTCATTCGTTTCGCTCTTCGTGGTCTTCCTGGTTCTAACAGTTGCAACCTACCACCTTATGCCAACCGTCTTAAGTTGATTTACATGCAAACACTTGCAAAGCAAAGGGAAGTTGCCGATGTTCTCTTCATTCATCAACTTGTATGCGGAACCATTAACTGTCCAGAATTACTCCAATTAATATCTTTTAATACCAACCCACGCAGCCTTAGATCTATATCTCTCTTCCACCTTAACTTTCACCGCACCGACTATGGATGCAGTGCACCCATAACCAGAATGCTTCGGGTAACCAATAGTTTGATCAACGAATTCGATTTTCATCTGAGCAGACCACTACTCCGAAATATCCTCCTTAACTCTCCAACACCACTTCATCCGCCTCTCTAATGTATTCTTCCCGTGCAAGATATGATACAATTGTAAATTAAGATACTCCCTGTTAATTATAAATTTTAGTTTTTAAGGTTTTGTTTTAAGTATTTAAACTGCTTGTATTAAGCTTATTCAAATAAATAAATAAAATAAAACCCCAAAATTGAAAACCCTATAAAGAGGCTAATATTAAAGGTACAAAACGGAAACTCGGTATTCGTGTATTCTATGTCAAAACTGAGGTATGTTAGAAGAATGGGCGTCATTCATAAACTAACACGCCCACCTCCCATACAACCCCAATATTGAAAACTTTATAAAGAGTTATATTTAAGCTGCAGGAAAACAATTTGATATGTACATATGTATTTTAGACACATAAAAATGGTAAAATTTCTCAAAATCTCTCCAATTTAAGATTCTTTTACCCTAAAGAATCGGCCGTGGGGGTATTTTAACTTCGGCCAAGTCAAAGATATACCTTACTAGTTCTGTTTGTATTTTTTTATTTACTAATGAACATGTTTTAGTTTTTTATCCATGCACTGGCTGTAATTACAATGAACTCATTTTTTACACGACCTCTTTTTGCACGATTTTGAAATAAGGTTCACCAAAAATTTATGCACGATTAACAGAATTTTTCTTCACCGATAATATTAATACTACAATATGTTCAAATATTACCGGTGTATAAGTGAAGTTTAATTTCTGAAAATTGTGCCCAACATTGGTTCACGTTTACAAGTTACGGGGAACACCCGATTTCTATAGTAAATTTCTCTCGTTCATAGAACGTAGCAATTTGCACTACTCATATTTTTTTTTAAATTACCATTAAATAAGGTATTGTTGTACGAAGTCTGTGACTTACAAGGTTTTAATATATTATATTTATTTCTTCACGTTTATAGTACCGTTAGTAAAAAAATTCTGAGTGAAATTGATTTGTATTCTTCATTTCGTTTAAGATTTTTGTTGTACATGTGCTTTTTTTTACGTTGATGTTACTTTTACCTCTTTATCCTTTTAACTAAAAATGTATTATAATAAATTATATGTTACAATTTAAGTGTATATAATAGCATATATAATTTATATGTAATAATTTATTGTATTTCAATTACTTGTTCTTGCTTATTATAATTGTGTGTTCTTTGAATTCATTCCTTTTTTGCACGGTTTTGTAGGCAAAAATTTTAAAATATTACATACACGGTTTTTCAAAGGTTTAGAACACATCCCTCAATTTACTATATGGCCTGTATTTCTTTCACGACTTTTTTTTTAAAACGATTTACTCAGGCACGTAGTGACCGTGTAAAAAGAGTTGAGTGTACTTGAATCAGTTAATTATTAAGCTCAGCTTCATTCTCAAAAATTAATTTTTTCATAACAGTGATACAGTTTTTTGTCACATAGAAGTACGGTTTTACTGCAAAAGGCTTTTTTTATTTTCTGGATTAATACTGAATGACTGCTGAACTCACACATTTATATCCTGAACAGAATAAATTGCTTCAGCGGCGTTGAAATAAAATCAGCAATATCTCACAGCGATTGACACGATATTTAATTAAGAGACATGCACATTTTCAGGTTCATAGGTGAACCCAATCTGCTGTTGTATCCCACAACATTGCATGTACACTTTGTACACCCGACCTCACACCAATTCCAAAGAACCAACTCAATAAATATTATAACCAGATGTCGATATCAAAAATGCAGCGATCTGCATTTCGACACAAATAATAAACAAAAAATATAATATTACGAACGACAACAACCCAATTTGAGTACAGCGACTCAAATTGCCGGCGTTCAAGAAAAGAAAAACATGCTGACCTAATTTAAGCGCATATGTTTAAATTACCAAAATAAACAAAACCAATGCTTTGTTTTTATTGTCAAGTGGTTCCGACTTAAACGTCGGCGACAACAAAAACAAAGCAAGTGACTGTTTGGGTGCATCGGCATTGGCTTGCATGGTCAGCAAAGGCCGTTCATTTACCTACCCTAGTTACTGCGCTGCTTGTAAGGTGCATTGCCTGCAACTGCGTAACATGCAAAGTGTACGTGATCGCGTATCACTAAGGGGAAGTAGAACTATATGTAAATCTACATAATGATTTACATTCCCTAGATATATGTAACTAATGTATTGATTTTGATTGGTTGGTATCTATTTGAATTTCCACTTATTGGAAATTATTGGAATAATTGGAATAAGGAAACGCCCTCGAAAACTGAGGACTTTCTTTAATAAACCACCGACCGGCGTAGAAACGATCGAAGAAAGAAAGATAGTTTTGAACTAACATAATCTAAACTGGTCGCAGCCTCGCCTAGACAGCGGGCCTTTTTAGAATAAATTAAAATTATAAAATTATAAATCCAACTCTGGTCGCAGCCACGCATAGACAGCGGGCCATTGTTGAAATAAACTAAACAAAATAAAACTTTAATAAACCAAAACAAACAAACGTCTTCTTCTTTCCGTCCATGGTCTCTCTTTTCCTTGTGAAAGCACGGAGACCATAGGACGTTAAATATAACATTGGTGGCAGCGGTGGGATACGCTACATCCCAGAAATAAAAAAAAAGAAGGAAAATAAAGATAATTTAAACAAAAAGCGTACCGAGGCTTCAACATCGGATTTGAAATTTTTAAAAAAGTGAAAATATAAAAAAAAAAAAAAAACAAAAGCGTACCGAGGCTATAACAGCGGCAGTGAAAAAGCAGTGAATAAAAAGTGAAAAAAAAGAAGACCAGGATAACCAGCTATAGGGCTACTAAGAGCCTCCTGGCGTCAACAACATCAGAGAAAATCTATAAACGAAGACCAGGATAGCCAGCTATAGGGCTACTAAGAGCCTCCTGGCGTCATCAACAACAAACAGAAAAAAAGAAGAAACAACGTCAAGCAGGAAAAAGGGACTGAACACATTAACGACACCAATAACTCAACAACACATCAACAACTACACATCAACAACACCAGGAAGAATTGAAAACAATAGTAAGCAAACGAAAAAAACCAAACATAATAAATAAATAATTATATACATATATATTCACTTATTTTAGTAATATTTAAGTAGATTGAAAGTTTTTGCAAAAAAAAAAAAAAATATATATATATTTTTCTGCTCTGATAAAAAAAAAAAATATTTTCAAAATTTTTACTCGTCAACACGCGACTTAGGTAGTACAGAACTTTGCTTCTCTACCATTTTTCGAAAATTCTTTTTGTTTCGACGCGGATTCTGATCCTGAGTACCTAAAGATGGATCTCAAGTTTTCGTTGAACGACATTTATAATATCGTACCGGTTTTTAACGGCAATCCAGCCGAATTAAATAAATTCATTGCATGCGGTAATATACTTTTTTCTTCTGCTAAGACCGACGCAGAACATAAATTCATTCTAGAGGTTATAAAAACACGGCTAGAAGGCTCAGCTTTTGAGCTCATCCAATTTAAATCTTTTACCAAATGGAATGATTTGGAGAATGAGTTCAAAGAAGTAAAAACGCGAGCCTCTGCTCAAAACGAACTTATGACAGCTAGACAAAATTTGAGAGAAACTGTTAAAGAGTTCGGTGAACGAATTGGAAGGCTGCTGCATTCACTAAATTCAGCTACATTTTCTAGCACTAGCGAAATTTCGATTCGTACATATTTAAAACGCGAGAACGATCACTTGGCAATACGGGTATTCGAGGATGGTTTGCGGAATCATAATTTAAGATTAATTCTTAAAGCTCACAATGAGCGGGACTTGAAGAAAGCCGTCATGTATGCCGAGGAGCATTCAGTACGGCTGGAAAAAAATTCGCAATACCAAACCTCACCTTTTAAACCCACATGCCAATATTGTAAAAAGTCAGGGCACACTGAAAATTCGTGCTATCGCAAAAATAATCATGTCTACTCTAATTATAATAGTCAAAATTCTTATCAAAACAAACATCATAATATAAAGAAAGAAATACAATCTATATTTTGCTCATACTGTAAACGGTCGAATCACACGTACAAAGAGTGTAGATTGCGGCCAAGGCAAGAATATAAAGAACACCAAAATCACAGAATCTTAGAAAATAATAGAGCTTTCAGGCAATATCCAAATCCGTTTAGAGAAAACAACCAATTCAGAGGTCAATACAATCCTCCTTATCAAACTCACCACGTAAATCATGCATCGGGAAACGAAATAGCACGGGAAGAAATCAGCGGCGCTTCTCCCCGGATGCAAATAAAAGCCGATATGCACCAAGCACAAAATTAACATATTCAATTATAATACCTTTTTGCGAAAGATACGATGAGCCAGTGCTTCGTATTAAACTCGAACCTTCAGACAAACATATAACTTCACTTTTAGTTGACACAGGCGCACAAATTAGTATTTTAAAAAACACAGAACAAAAGTACAGAATTAACAAACAAAGTAAACATACAGTTACAACCATTTCAGGTAATTCAATGCAAACATTAGGTGAACAGATAAAAACAATAAATGTTCCATATAATGACCAGATGATAACACTGAGTCACAATTTTCATATTCTAAATAAAAATATTAATTTATCTTATGATGGAATTTTAGGAAGCGATTTTCTCACAAAATTTAACTGTAAAATAGATTTCAAGAAAAAACAACTGGAAATACCAGTAGACTGCTCAAACGCAGCTGTAAGCAAAAATAAAATTTTAAAATCACATATTGTAGATATTTGTAAAAACACAGAAAAGGGAAACAATGTGTTGCCTACGGGTAACAAAAGGAATTGTGAAAATAGGAATGAAGAGCAGGAGTATGCGCCGAATGGCATAAGTCATATTGAGAATCTTCAACCTAATGTCTACGGGCCGCAATCCATCACATTGTCACCTCAAAGTAGAAACAAAATCACAAAAAATAATGTGAAAGCAAGTAAAGAGGAAACTAAGGCATTATTCTTGGATAATGAAAGGAATTGTAAAAACAAGATTGAGTCAACTCAACCTGATGTCTACGGGCTGCAATCCATTACCTTACAACCTCGTTGCAAACAACTTGTAGAGATCCCTTTTGCTTATTCAAAAGACGCAGTGATCCACAAGAAACAAATAAAACCAGGAGTATATATGGCGGAAACCCTGGTACGCCCAATTAAAAATAAAGTTAAAGTTCTTTTTATGAATACAACAGAAGATATTAAAGAAATAAATTTAAATAAAATTCAATATGAGTGGGAAAAAATAGAAAATTTCAATGAAATCAAATTAGATAAAACAAAAGATTTAATAAAGGATAGATTAAAAAAGATAGAAACAAGCATAGAACTAACGCATTGTAACAAAGAAGAAAAGAAATCAATTTTAGAAATTTGTAGAAATTATAACGATTTATTTTATTTTTAAAGGAGACCACCTCACGTGTACAGAAACTTCAGAACATTATATTATAACTGAAGCAAACAAACCTCCATTATTTGTTAGACCATATAGACTACCTGAAAGTCAAAAACAGGAAATTCATAAGCAGGTTAATGAAATGTTAGAAGATAGTATTATTCGCCCAAGTTCAAGTCCATGGAACTCGCCACTTTTACTTGTTCCAAAGAAGGCAGATTCCGAAGGTTACAAACGTTGGAGAGTTGTAGTCGATTTTCGAAAATTAAACGACTTAACAGTCGGTGACGCATACCCATTGCCCAACATTACTGACATACTTGACCAGTTGGGAAGAGCAAAATATTTCAGCACTCTGGATTTAGCCAAAGGTTTTCATCAGATCCCCGTTAAAGAATCTGACAAATGTAAAACTGCTTTCAGCACACCTTTTGGGCACTACGAATATAACAGAATGCCATTTGGTTTAAAAAACGCTCCAGCAACTTTTCAAAGGCTCATGAACAACGTACTAATGGGTTTACAAGGATTTGAATGTTTTGTCTACGTCGACGACATCGTTGTGTATGGTTATGATTTATCGGATCATAACAACAAATTAATTAAAATATTTGACCGATTGCGTCAACACAACCTTAAGCTACAACCTGACAAATGTCATTTTCTCAAACAAGAACTAACGTATTTAGGGCATATAATTTCTGAAAATGGTATAAAACCAGATCCCGAAAAAATTAAAGTAGTTAAAACTTATCCAACTCCAAAGAATGTGAAAGGAATAAAATCATTTTTAGGATTCGCTGGATATTATAGAAGATTTATTGAAAATTTCTCCAGTACAGCAAAACCATTAACTAAACTACTTAAAAAAGATATCAAATTCAATTGGGACGCATTCTGCGATGAAGCATTTTCAAAATTAAAAGAAAAACTAATTAACCCTCCAATATTAGCATATCCAAACTTTGATGAAGAATTCATAGTAACGACAGATGCGAGTGATGCAGGTCTTGGCGCAGTTTTATCTCAAGGTATAATTGGAAAAGACAAGCCAATATGTTTTGCAAGTAGAACATTGAACGATGCAGAGACACGCTATAGCACCACGGAAAAAGAATTGCTTGCAATTGTCTTTGCTGTAAAACAATTCCGACCTTATATTTACGGTAAAAAGTTCACAATCTACACTGACCACAAACCACTCGAATGGCTGATGAAGTTAAAAGACCCAATGTTAAGATTAGCTAGATGGCGAATTCTCCTATCAGAATATGAATATACGATCAAATATAAAGCAGGGAAAAGCAATACAAATGCTGACGCACTCAGTCGAATCACTGAAGATGAAAAACTTACAGAAATAATAAACAAAGTTTTAGTTATGACACGCCAAATGACAAATAAAAAGGAGCAAAATGAAAATGTACATTCAAAAATTGAAGAACGCAAAAATACAAGGAACGAGGAAATCTCTAAAATAATAGAAACCCAAGATTCAATATATTTCAATAAAAAATCTGCATTAAAAATATTAATATTACCTCTAACAGAATCTTTAGAAGAAAAATTTATAATAAAATCAATTCCACAGTTTATAAAACCTTTAATAGGTGAAATAGAGTCATACTCATATAATAACGTAAATCTACATACGACGACATTACCTATACCATTTAAAACGTTAAAAGATCAAGAATTAGCAAAGAAAACGCTAAACAAAATAAAAAGCGAAAATCAAAATCATGATTCTATAGCCATATCAATTCCAAACATTAACTCACAGTTTAAAGAAAATTTTAAAACATTGCTTAAAGAAATATTTTCCGACAAAACAATTAATTTGCATGTCAACAAAAGAACAATTTTGGAAAACATTAATGAAATAGAAACAATTTTACGAGAATATCATGAATCACCGCTTGGAGGACATCAAGGAGTAAATAGAACGCTAAAAAGATTAAAAGCAAATTACTACTGGCCAACAATGAAAATTGATGTACAAAATTACATAAGAAAATGTGAATCATGCCAGAAAAATAAACTAATTAAATCTCCAAAAGTGCCAATGAAAATAACAACGACGAGCTCTTCACCATTTGAAAGAGTGGCTTTAAACATAGTAGGTCCACTTCCAGTGACTTACAAAAGTAATAAGTACATCTTAACTTTTCAAGATGATTTAACCAAATTTATTGAAGCTATACCTTTAGAGAATGCAGAAGCAACCACAGTTGCAAGAGCTTTTGTAGAACAGATACTCTGTCGTTTTGGATTTCCAGATTCATTATTAACTGATCAAGGTACTAATTTTCTCAGCGATTTATTTAAAGAAGTATGTAAATTATTAAAAATTAAAAAATTACAAACAACTCCATATCTTCCACAAACAAATGGAGCACTTGAAAGAAGCCATCGCACACTTGCGGAATATCTTCGGCATTATGTCAATAATGACCCTCTCACTTGGGACGATTGGATCCCTTATGCAATATTTGTTTTCAACAACACGCCTCACAGTAGCATTAATTACAGCCCTCATGAATTACTCTATGGATACCCTGCAAAAATCCCATCCACTTTGCAAAAAGACCCATCATTAAATTATAACTACGAAAATTATGCAAATGAGCTAAAGGCACGACTACAACACGGATTTAAAATTGCAGGCCAAACTTTGAAATATAAAAAAGAGAAATCAAAAGAACAGTATGATAAAGGTTCCAAACCAAAAACATTTAACGTTGGAGAAAAGGTTTTGATTAGAAACCAAACCAGGACAAATAAATTTTCATCTCTTTGGGAAGGTCCATTTGAAGTTATTAAGATTATTTCACCCGAAAATACTGCTATAAAAATTCGCAATAAAATTAAAGTAATACACAATAACAACCTGTAATTATTCTCCGATTAAAATTCAAGATTTGGTTAACATTACATAAAACACATTCATAAAAATACCACAACTTAATACGAACACATCTTAAAATCAGAACTACAAATTTTGTCATGATTTTAACAAGCCTAGGGAAACATGTTATTTTACTTCATTCTTTTGAAAAAAGGCAGTCTTTTGTTTTCTTCATGAACCAAAACTTTTTAACTTCTCTCGAATTTTAGCTGATTCATACGCAATACGAAAAAAAAAAAAAGAAATATTCGGCTTGCAAACTGAAACGAAAACAAAATTAAAATCAACAAATTGAAATTATGGTGCAATACGCAAAAACTAAAAAAAAAAAAATATATTCCGCTTACAAGTTGAAAAAAAAATAATAATAAAAAAAAATTTCTTTGTACAAAACGCAAAAACTTTCTAAAAATGTTACAAAGTAAATAAATACGTCCGTATATAAGAAAAATATAAATGTACATAGGACACAAATTCATATTTTGAAACAAATACTTAGATGTTACAAATAAATTTGTTCTTCTAAATTTTAATTTTCATATAATATACAAAATAATATCAAAAACAAAAACAAAAAACATAATGTATAAAATATTTTTACTTACCTACCTTATAAGATTACAAAAAAAAAAAAAAACCCAAAAGAAAATGATATATATATATATTAAAAACATAATAAATAAGACGTTTTTATAAGAAAAAAAAAAATTAACACTATATATAAATTGATTAATAATTTTAAAATCACATGATCACATGATTATACTAACATTATAAGTTACATTTAACTTCATTTAAAATTCTTAAAAAATATTTGTATATAAAGATTACGAAAAAACTATTCATGTACTACTTAACTTGTATAAAATTCTTAAAACGTATTTGTATTTATAAATTATAAAAAATTATTCATTATTATAAAAATTCATGTAATTCTCATTTCTGCTCACTGATCGGTGGTATCGCGACAGAAAATTTTTCAACCTCTTCAAGGAGAAAAATTTTCTTTTATAAGGGGGGAGGGATGTTGTATCCCACAACATTGCATGTACACTAGAGTGGGTCGGCCTCCATACAAAAAAAAAAGTTTGAAAAAACCACCCCCTATTTTAAAGTTGACCTCGAGAGGATTCCGAAAACAAAAAAATTTTTTTTTTTGGACCACCGGAAAAACAGCCAAAATGGTCTTTTTTGTATAACTTAAGCATTACATGTCAGATCTTAAAAAATTATATGTCGTTGGTAAGGGCTTTACGAGCACTACAATGTCTTCTTAGAACATTTTTACTTTTGAGGTCATATTCAATTAGTAAGCCCCATTAGCCCGATTTATCCCCCTTAAATTTCTTTTTTTCCCCCATATAATTAGCCTCCGTCAAATTTGTTTAATTTGTGTTCAAAAAATTATTTATTCAGTTTAAAAACAAAGAAGTTATAATAGTTCAAATATTTGATATAATCCTTTTTTTTATAAAAAATTTACTTTAAGTTTAGTCAACGAACAATTACATAACATAAACAAAATTGTAAAAGAAACTTAAAAAATAATTTTTTGAACACAAATTAAACAAATTTGAAGGAATTTAATCTTATGAGAAAAAAAAAAAAATTAAAGGGGATAAATCGGGCTAATGGGGCTTACTAGTTGAATATGACCTCAGAAGTAAAAATGTTCTAAGAAGACATTGTAGTGCTCATAAAGCCCTTTTCAATGACATATACTCTATTAAGATCTGACATGTAATGCTTAAGTTATGCAAAAAATACCATTTTGGCTGTTTTTCCGGTGGTCCAAAAAAAATTTTTTTTTGTTTTCGGAATCCTCTCGAGGTCAACTTTAAAACAGGGGGTGGTTTTTTCAAAACGCAAAAACTTTCTAAAAATGTTACAAAGTAAATAAACACGTCCGTATATAAGAAAAATATAAATGTACATAGGACACAAATTCATATTTTGAAACAAATACTTAGATGTTACAAATAAATTTGTTCTTCTTAATTTTAATTTTCATATAATATACAAAATAATATCAAAAACAAAAACAAAAAAGAAACAGTTTCGATAGTATCGTAAGTGTAGACGTAGAATTCCGTTTAAGATGTAACCTCTTCTACTTTGTCTCTTTGGTCCGATTGTTTTGTTCATTTTGCACGTATTTTTATTGATCTTACAAAAATTAACAGATTAAGTAATAACACTCAATTATGGACTACTTATCGAGGCCAAAACAAAGAAAAAGTTAAAAAGTAAGTATAATTAAATGAGCAAGCAAAAAGAAACAAGCAAAATTTCAAATTTTTTCGATCATTTCGTTAAGTTTGATAGGTTGAGTTCATTGACTTAGTTGAAAAGAAGGCGAAGCAAATGCACTTTCCATTGGTGCCACTTTCGTCTCTGCCCGATATATATTTAGTTTGCGAGCTACAGTCAGTTTAACTACTAATTTCAAATTAAAATTAAAATCCCGATTTTTAAAAATTGTATGGTAACTATATTTCACGCTGAGCACATGCCTTTTCAATTAGTGCCACTCTCGTCCGATATTTGGTTTGCGAGCTACCCTTTCCTCTCTGTTCGATGTATAGTTTGCGAACTACACTGTATAAAAATTAAACACATAAAACAAAAATTAAAATATACGCCATCTATTGGGTAAAAGCATAAAACGAAATATGATCCAACTCGTTTTTTTTCATAAGAAATAAATCTAACCAAATCACAGACCCATTTCGTTAAATTTAACAGTTCGAGTTCATTGACTGAGTTGAAAAGAGATTCATGACCTCTGGTTTCAAAATAGAGCACTTAGTAAACTAGAACAGAAGTGCGTAAATACACCCAATGCGAACAAATGCTTACAATGCTACCAATACGAACTAGAACTTCCAGTTTCACGTAAGCACGTGTTCACGTGTTTTTAAAAAAATCAAGTAAAAACACAAAACTCAACTACACGTGTCTTTTACTCACGAACAACACGTGAAGTTCGTATTCACGTAAAAGTGCCAATGACCCACTTGTGACCTCAGAAAATCCTACTGCATCCGATTGGCCACAGAATCATCCATTTTGGTCCAAAAGTTCCATGGAAACTATAAAAGTGCCACTGACTCACCTGTGACCTCAGATAATCCCACTGCATCCGATTGGCCATAGAATCATCCATTTTGGTCCAAATACTCCATGGAACCCATAGATGTGCCAAAGACCAACCTGTGACCTCAGGTAATCCCACTGCATCCGATTGGCCATAGAATCATCCATTTTGGTCCAAATGTTCCATGGAACCCATAAATGTGCCAATGACCCACCTGTGACCTCAGATAATCCCACTGCATCCGATTGGCCATAGAATCATCCATTTTGGTCCAAATGTTCCATGGAACCCATCAAAGTACCAATGACCCACCTGTGACCTCAGGTAATCCCACTGCATCCGATTGGCCATAGAATCATCCATTTTGGTCCAAATGTTCCATGGAACCCATAAATGTGCCAATGACCCACCTGTGACCTCAGATAATCCCACTGCATCCGATTGGCTATAGAATCATCCATTTTGGTCCAAATGCTCCATGGAACCCATAAATGTGCCAATGACCCACCTGTGACCTCAGATAATCCGACTGCATCCGATTGGCCATAGAATCATCCATTTTGGTCCAAATGTTCCACGGAACCCATCAAAGTACCAATGACCCACCTGTGACCTCAGATAATCCCACTGCATCCGATTGGCCATAGAATCATCCATTTTGGTCCAAATGTTCCATGGAACCCATCAAAGTACCAATGACTCGCCTGTAACCTCAGATAATCCCACTGCATCCGATTGGCCATAGAATCATCCATTTTGGTCCAAATGTTCCATGGAACCCAACAAAGTACCAATGACCCGCCTGTGACCTCAGATAATCCCACTGCATCCGATTGGCTATAGAATCATCCATTTTGGTCCAAATGTTCCATGGAACCCATAAATGTGCCAATGACCCACCTGTGACCTCAGATAATCCCACTGCATCCGATTGGCCATAGAATCATCCATTTTGGTCCAAATGTTCCATGGAACCCATCAAAGTACCAATGACCCACCTGTGACCTCAGATAATCCGACTGCATCCGATTGGCCATAGAATCATCCATTTTGGTCCAAATGTTCCATGGAACCCATCAAAGTACCAATGACCCGCCTGTAACCTCAGATAATCCCACTGCATCCAATTGGCCATAGAATCATCCATTTTGGTCCAAATGTTCCATGGAACCCATAAATGTGCGAATGACCCACCAGTGACCTCAGATAATCCCACTGCATCCGATTGGTCATAGAATCATCCATTTTGGTCCAAATGTTCCATGGAAACCATCAAAGTACCAATGACCCGCCTGTGACCTCAGATAATCCCACTGCATCCGATTGGCCATAGAATCATCCATTTTGGTCCAAATTTTCCATGGAACCCATAAATGTGCCAATGACCCACCTGTGACCTCAGATAATCCCACTGCATCCGATTGGCCATAGAATCATTCATTTTGGTCCAAATGTTCCATGGAAAACATAAATGTGCGCATGACCCACCAGTGACCTCAGATAATCCCACTGCATCCGATTGGTCATAGAATCATCCATTTTGGTCCAAATGTTCCATAGAAACCATCAAAGTACCAATGACTCGCCTGTGACCTCAGATAATCCCACTGCATCCGATTGGCCATAGATTCATCCATTTTGGTCCAAATGTTCCATGGAACCCATAAATGTGTCAATGACCCACCTGTGACCTCAGATAATCCCACTGCATCCGATTGGCCATAGAGTCATCCATTTTGATCCAAATGTTCCATGGAACCCATAAATGTGCCAATGACCCACCTGTGACCTCAGATAATCCCACTGCATCCGATTGGCCATAGAATCATCCATTTTGGTCCAAATGTTCCATGGAAACCATCAAAGTACCAATGACCCGCCTGTGACCTCAGATAATCCCACTGCATCCGATTGGCCATAGAATCATCCATTTTGGTCCAAATGTTCCATGGAACCCATAAATTTGCGAATGAGCCACCAGTGACCTCAGATAATCCCACTGCATCCGATTGGCCATAGAATCATCCATTTTGGTCCAAATGTTCCATGGAACCCATAAATGTGCCAAAGACCAACCTGTGACCTCAGATAATCCCACTGCATCCGATTGGCCATAGAATCATCCATTTTGGTCCAAATGTTCCATGGAAAACATAAATGTGCGAATGACCCACCAGTGACCTCAGATAATCCCACTGCATCCGATTGGCCATAGAATCATCCATGTTGGTCCAAATGTTCCATGGAACCATTAAATGTGCTCATGACCCACCTGTGACCTCAGATAATCCCACTGCATCCGATTGGCCATAGAATCATCCATTTTGGTCCAAATGTTCCATGGAAAACATAAATGTGCCAATGACCCACCTGTGACCTCAGATAATCCCACTGCATCCGATTGGTCATAGAATCATCCATTTTGGTCCAAATGTTCCATGGAAACCATCAAAGTACCAATGACTCGCCTGTGACCTCAGATAATCCCACTGCATCCGCTTGGCCATAGAATCATCCATTTTGATCCAAATGTTCCATGGAACCCATAAATGTGCCAATGACCCACCTGTGACCTCAGATAATCCCACTGCATCCGATTGGCCATAGAATCATCCATTTTGGTCCAAATGTTCCATGGAAACCATCAAAGTACCAATGACCCGCCTGTGACCTCAGATAATCCCACTGCATCCGATTGGCCATAGAATCATCCATTTTGGTCCAAATGTTCCATGGAACCCATAAATTTGCGAATGAGCCACCAGTGACCTCAGATAATCCCACTGCATCCGATTGGCTATAGAATCATCCATTTTGGTCCAAATGTTCCATGGAACCCATAAATGTGCCAAAGACCAACCTGTGACCTCAGATAATCCCACTGCATCCGATTGGCCATAGAATCATCCATTTTGGTCCAAATGTTCCATGGAAAACATAAATGTGCGAATGACCCACCAGTGACCTCAGATAATCCCACTGCATCCGATTGGCCATAGAATCATCCATTTTGGTCCAAATGTTCCATGGAACCATTAAATGTGCTCATGACCCACCTGTGACCTCAGATAATCCCACTGCATCCGATTGGCCATAGAATCATCCATTTTGGTCCAAATGTTCCATGGAAAACATAAATGTGCGAATGACCCACCAGTGACCTCAGATAATCCCACTGCATCCGATTGGTCATAGAATCATCCATTTTGGTCCAAATGTTCCATGGAAACCATCAAAGTACCAATGACTCGCCTGTGACCTCAGATAATCCCACTGCATCCGATTGGCCATAGAATCATCCATTTTGATCCAAATGTTCCATGGAACCCATAAATGTGCCAATGACCCACCTGTGACCTCAGATAATCCCACTACATCCGATTGGCCATAGAATCATCCATTTTGGTCCAAATGTTCCATGGAAACCATCAAAGTACCAATGACCCGCCTGTGACCTCAGATAATCCCACTGCATCCGATTGGCCATAGAATCATCCATTTTGGTCCAAATGTTCCATGGAACCCATCAAAGTACCAATGACCCGCCTGTGACCTCAGATAATCCCACTGCATCCGATTGGCCATAGAATCATCCATTTTGGTCCAAATGTTCCATGGAACCCATAAATTTTCGAATGAGCCACCAGTGACCTCAGATAATCCCACTGCATCCGATTGGCCATAGAATCATCCATTTTGGTCCAAATGTTCCATGGAACCCATAAATGTGCCAAAGACCAACCTGTGACCTCAGATAATCCCACTGCATCCGATTGGCCATAGAATCATCCATTTTGGTCCAAATGTTCCATGGAACCCATCAAAGTACCAATAACCCACCTGTGACCTCAGATAATCCGACTGCATCCGATTGGCCATAGAATCATCCATTTTGGTCCAAATGTTCCATGGAACCCATCAAAGTACCAACGACCCGCCTGTAACCTCAGATAATCCCACTGCATCCGATTGGCCATAGAATCATCCATTTTGGTCCAAATGTTCCATGGAAACCATCAAAGTACCAATGACCCGCCTGTGACCTCAGATAATCCCACTGCATCCGATTGGCCATAGAATCATCCATTTTGGTCCAAATTTTCCATGGAACCCATAAATGTGCCAATGACCCGCCTGTGACCTCAGATAATCCCACTGCATCCGATTGGCCATAGAATCATCCATTTTGGTCCAAATGTTCCATGGAACCATTAAATGTGCTCATGACCCACCTGTGACCTCAGATAATCCCACTGCATCCGATTGGCCATAGAATCATCCATTTTGGTCCAAATGTTCCATGGAAAACATAAATGTGCGAATGACCCACCAGTGACCTCAGATAATCCCACTGCATCCGATTGGTCATAGAATCATCCATTTTGGTCCAAATGTTCCATGGAAACCATCAAAGTACCAATGACTCGCCTGTGACCTCAGATAATCCCACTGCATCCGATTGGCCATAGAATCATCCATTTTGGTCCAAATGTTCCATGGAACCCATAAATGTGTCAATGACCCACCTGTGACCTCAGATAATCCCACTGCATCCGATTGGCCATAGAATCATCCATTTTGATCCAAATGTTCCATGGAACCCATAAATGTGCCAATGACCCACCTGTGACCTCAGATAATCCCACTGCATCCGATTGGCCATAGAATCATCCATTTTGGTCCAAATGTTCCATGGAAACCATCAAAGTACCAATGACCCGCCTGTGACCTCAGATAATCCCACTGCATCCGATTGGCCATAGAATCATCCATTTTGGTCCAAATGTTCCATGGAACCCATAAATGTGCCAAAGACCAACCTGTGACCTCAGATAATCCCACTGCATCCGATTGGCCATAGAATCATCCATTTTGGTCCAAATGTTCCATGGAACCCATACGAATACGAACCAATCAGTTCGTGCAAAATTAAAACAATACAATTATAAACAACGAAACAAAAACAAAGAAAGCAGCAGGCACATAAGCAGCTGATGATTGATTTTCTTATATAAAAACATGCATTTTTCTTCTTATATTTTACTATTTTCTGACTTTCATATAATAGTGACAAAATCCAAAATTAGATATTCATTCAGCGTAGGATATATCTGATATTTAAGTATATATATTATCTTTGAACGATAAGTATTAAAGGCTATAGGTATACCCTAAAGTATTCGCCAAAAACGTTGCATGACCTTCAAAAAATCTGTTAAAACGACCCCATACAAACCGCGCTGTAAGACGTAATTCTACGTCAAAACACAAAACTCAACTACACGTGTCTTTTACTCACGAACAACACGTGAAGTTCGTATTCACGTAAAAGTGCCAATGACCCACTTGTGACCTCAGAAAATCCTACTGCATCCGATTGGCCACAGAATCATCCATTTTGGTCCAAAAGTTCCATGGAAACTATAAAAGTGCCACTGACTCACCTGTGACCTCAGATAATCCCACTGCATCCGATTGGCCATAGAATCATCCATTTTGGTCCAAATGTTCCATGGAACCCATAGATGTGCCAAAGACCAACCTGTGACCTCAGGTAATCCCACTGCATCCGATTGGCCATAGAATCATCCATTTTGGTCCAAATGTTCCATGGAACCCATAAATGTGCCAATGACCCACCTGTGACCTCAGATAATCCCACTGCATCCGATTGGCCATAGAATCATCCATTTTGGTCCAAATGTTCCATGGAACCCATCAAAGTACCAATGACCCACCTGTGACCTCAGGTAATCCCACTGCATCCGATTGGCCATAGAATCATCCATTTTGGTCCAAATGTTCCATGGAACCCATAAATGTGCCAATGACCCACCTGTGACCTCAGATAATCCCACTGCATCCGATTGGCTATAGAATCATCCATTTTGGTCCAAATGCTCCATGGAACCCATAAATGTGCCAATGACCCACCTGTGACCTCAGATAATCCGACTGCATCCGATTGGCCATAGAATCATCCATTTTGGTCCAAATGTTCCATGGAAAACATAAATGTGCGAATGACACACCAGTGACCTCAGATAATCCCACTGCATCCGATTGGTCATAGAATCATCCATTTTGGTCCAAATGTTCCATAGAAACCATCAAAGTACCAATGACTCGCCTGTGACCTCAGATAATCCCACTGCATCCGATTGGCCATAGATTCATCCATTTTGGTCCAAATGTTCCATGGAACCCATAAATGTGTCAATGACCCACCTGTGACCTCAGATAATCCCACTGCATCCGATTGGCCATAGAGTCATCCATTTTGATCCAAATGTTCCATGGAACCCATAAATGTGCCAATGACCCACCTGTGACCTCAGATAATCCCACTGCATCCGATTGGCCATAGAATCATCCATTTTGGTCCAAATGTTCCATGGAAACCATCAAAGTACCAATGACCCGCCTGTGACCTCAGATAATCCCACTGCATCCAATTGGCCATAGAATCATCCATTTTGGTCCAAATGTTCCATGGAGCCCAACAAAGTACCAATGACCCGCCTGTGACCTCAGATAATCCCACTGCATCCGATTGGCTATAGAATCATCCATTTTGGTCCAAATGTTCCATGGAACCCAACAAAGTACCAATGACCCGCCTGTGACCTCAGATAATCCCACTGCATCCAATTGGCCATAGAATCATCCATTTTGGTCCAAATGTTCCATGGAACCCAACAAAGTACCAATGACCCGCCTGTGACCTCAGATAATCCCACTGCATCCGATTGGCCATAGAATCATCCATTTTGGTCCAAATGTTCCATGGAACCCATCAAAGTACCAATGACCCACCTGTGACCTCAGATAATCCGACTGCATCCGATTGGCCATAGAATCATCCATTTTGGTCCAAATGTTCCATGGAACCCATCAAAGTACCAATGACCCGCCTGTAACCTCAGATAATCCCACTGCATCCAATTGGCCATAGAATCATCCATTTTGGTCCAAATGTTCCATGGAACCCATAAATGTGCGAATGACCCACCAGTGACCTCAGATAATCCCACTGCATCCGATTGGTCATAGAATCATCCATTTTGGTCCAAATGTTCCATGGAAACCATCAAAGTACCAATGACCCGCCTGTGACCTCAGATAATCCCACTGCATCCGATTGGCCATAGAATCATCCATTTTGGTCCAAATTTTCCATGGAACCCATAAATGTGCCAATGACCCACCTGTGACCTCAGATAATCCCACTGCATCCGATTGGCCATAGAATCATTCATTTTGGTCCAAATGTTCCATGGAAAACATAAATGTGCGCATGACCCACCAGTGACCTCAGATAATCCCACTGCATCCGATTGGTCATAGAATCATCCATTTTGGTCCAAATGTTCCATAGAAACCATCAAAGTACCAATGACTCGCCTGTGACCTCAGATAATCCCACTGCATCCGATTGGCCATAGATTCATCCATTTTGGTCCAAATGTTCCATGGAACCCATAAATGTGTCAATGACCCACCTGTGACCTCAGATAATCCCACTGCATCCGATTGGCCATAGAGTCATCCATTTTGATCCAAATGTTCCATGGAACCCATAAATGTGCCAATGACCCACCTGTGACCTCAGATAATCCCACTGCATCCGATTGGCCATAGAATCATCCATTTTGGTCCAAATGTTCCATGGAAACCATCAAAGTACCAATGACCCGCCTGTGACCTCAGATAATCCCACTGCATCCGATTGGCCATAGAATCATCCATTTTGGTCCAAATGTTCCATGGAACCCATAAATTTGCGAATGAGCCACCAGTGACCTCAGATAATCCCACTGCATCCGATTGGCCATAGAATCATCCATTTTGGTCCAAATGTTCCATGGAACCCATAAATGTGCCAAAGACCAACCTGTGACCTCAGATAATCCCACTGCATCCGATTGGCCATAGAATCATCCATTTTGGTCCAAATGTTCCATGGAAAACATAAATGTGCGAATGACCCACCAGTGACCTCAGATAATCCCACTGCATCCGATTGGCCATAGAATCATCCATGTTGGTCCAAATGTTCCATGGAACCATTAAATGTGCTCATGACCCACCTGTGACCTCAGATAATCCCACTGCATCCGATTGGCCATAGAATCATCCATTTTGGTCCAAATGTTCCATGGAAAACATAAATGTGCGAATGACCCACCAGTGACCTCAGATAATCCCACTGCATCCGATTGGTCATAGAATCATCCATTTTGGTCCAAATGTTCCATGGAAACCATCAAAGTACCAATGACTCGCCTGTGACCTCAGATAATCCCACTGCATCCGATTGGCCATAGAATCATCCATTTTGATCCAAATGTTCCATGGAACCCATAAATGTGCCAATGACCCACCTGTGACCTCAGATAATCCCACTGCATCCGATTGGCCATAGAATCATCCATTTTGGTCCAAATGTTCCATGGAAACCATCAAAGTACCAATGACCCGCCTGTGACCTCAGATAATCCCACTGCATCCGATTGGCCATAGAATCATCCATTTTGGTCCAAATGTTCCATGGAACCCATAAATTTGCGAATGAGCCACCAGTGACCTCAGATAATCCCACTGCATCCGATTGGCTATAGAATCATCCATTTTGGTCCAAATGTTCCATGGAACCCATAAATGTGCCAAAGACCAACCTGTGACCTCAGATAATCCCACTGCATCCGATTGGCCATAGAATCATCCATTTTGGTCCAAATGTTCCATGGAAAACATAAATGTGCGAATGACCCACCAGTGACCTCAGATAATCCCACTGCATCCGATTGGCCATAGAATCATCCATTTTGGTCCAAATGTTCCATGGAACCATTAAATGTGCTCATGACCCACCTGTGACCTCAGATAATCCCACTGCATCCGATTGGCCATAGAATCATCCATTTTGGTCCAAATGTTCCATGGAAAACATAAATGTGCGAATGACCCACCAGTGACCTCAGATAATCCCACTGCATCCGATTGGTCATAGAATCATCCATTTTGGTCCAAATGTTCCATGGAAACCATCAAAGTACCAATGACTCGCCTGTGACCTCAGATAATCCCACTGCATCCGATTGGCCATAGAATCATCCATTTTGATCCAAATGTTCCATGGAACCCATAAATGTGCCAATGACCCACCTGTGACCTCAGATAATCCCACTACATCCGATTGGCCATAGAATCATCCATTTTGGTCCAAATGTTCCATGGAACCCATAAATGTGCCAATGACCCACCTGTGACCTCAGATAATCCCACTGCATCCGATTGGCCATAGAATCATCCATTTTGGTCCAAATGTTCCATGGAACCCATCAAAGTACCAATGACCCGCCTGTGACCTCAGATAATCCCACTGCATCCGATTGGCCATAGAATCATCCATTTTGGTCCAAATGTTCCATGGAACCCATAAATTTTCGAATGAGCCACCAGTGACCTCAGATAATCCCACTGCATCCGATTGGCCATAGAATCATCCATTTTGGTCCAAATGTTCCATGGAACCCATAAATGTGCCAAAGACCAACCTGTGACCTCAGATAATCCCACTGCATCCGATTGGCCATAGAATCATCCATTTTGGTCCAAATGTTCCATGGAACCCATCAAAGTACCAATGACCCACCTGTGACCTCAGATAATCCGACTGCATCCGATTGGCCATAGAATCATCCATTTTGGTCCAAATGTTCCATGGAACCCATCAAAGTACCAACGACCCGCCTGTAACCTCAGATAATCCCACTGCATCCGATTGGCCATAGAATCATCCATTTTGGTCCAAATGTTCTATGGAAACCATCAAAGTACCAATGACCCGCCTGTGACCTCAGATAATCCCACTGCATCCGATTGGCCATAGAATCATCCATTTTGGTCCAAATTTTCCATGGAACCCATAAATGTGCCAATGACCCGCCTGTGACCTCAGATAATCCCACTGCATCCGATTGGCCATAGAATCATCCATTTTGGTCCAAATGTTCCATGGAACCATTAAATGTGCTCATGACCCACCTGTGACCTCAGATAATCCCACTGCATCCGATTGGCCATAGAATCATCCATTTTGGTCCAAATGTTCCATGGAAAACATAAATGTGCGAATGACCCACCAGTGACCTCAGATAATCCCACTGCATCCGATTGGTCATAGAATCATCCATTTTGGTCCAAATGTTCCATGGAAACCATCAAAGTACCAATGACTCGCCTGTGACCTCAGATAATCCCACTGCATCCGATTGGCCATAGAATCATCCATTTTGGTCCAAATGTTCCATGGAACCAATAAATGTGTCAATGACCCACCTGTGACCTCAGATAATCCCACTGCATCCGATTGGCCATAGAATCATCCATTTTGATCCAAATGTTCCATGGAACCCATAAATGTGCCAATGACCCACCTGTGACCTCAGATAATCCCACTGCATCCGATTGGCCATAGAATCATCCATTTTGGTCCAAATGTTCCATGGAACCCATAAATGTGCCAAAGACCAACCTGTGACCTCAGATAATCCCACTGCATCCGATTGGCCATAGAATCATCCATTTTGGTCCAAATGTTCCATGGAACCCATCAAAGTACCAATGACCCACCTGTGACCTCAGATAGTCCGACTGCATCCGATTGGCCATAGAATCATCCATTTTGGTCCAAATGTTCCATGGAACCCATCAAAGTACCAACGACCCGCCTGTAACCTCAGATAATCCCACTGCATCCGATTGGCCATAGAATCATCCATTTTGGTCCAAATGTTCCATGGAAACCATCAAAGTACCAATGACCCGCCTGTGACCTCAGATAATCCCACTGCATCCGATTGGCCATAGAATCATCCATTTTGGTCCAAATTTTCCATGGAACCCATAAATGTGCCAATGACCCGCCTGTGACCTCAGATAATCCCACTGCATCCGATTGGCCATAGAATCATCCATTTTGATCCAAATGTTCCATGGAACCCATAAATTTTCGAATGAGCCACCAGTGACCTCAGATAATCCCACTGCATCCGATTGGCCATAGAATCATCCATTTTGGTCCAAATGTTCCATGGAACCCATAAATGTGCCAAAGACCAACCTGTGACCTCAGATAATCCCACTGCATCCGATTGGACATAGAATCATCCATTTTGGTCCAAATGTTCCATGGAACCCATCAAAGTACCAACGACCCGCCTGTAACCTCAGATAATCCCACTGCATCCGATTGGCCATAGAATCATCCATTTTGGTCCAAATGTTCCATGGAACCCATCAAAGTACCAATGACCCACCTGTGACCTCAGATAATCCGACTGCATCCGATTGGCCATAGAATCATCCATTTTGGTCCAAATGTTCCATGGAAACCATCAAAGTACCAATGACCCGCCTGTGACCTCAGATAATCCCACTGCATCCGATTGGCCATAGAATCATCCATTTTGATCCAAATGTTCCATGGAACCCATAAATTTTCGAATGAGCCACCAGTGACCTCAGATAATCCCACTGCATCCGATTGGCCATAGAATCATCCATTTTGGTCCAAATGTTCCATGGAACCCATAAATGTGCCAAAGACCAACCTGTGACCTCAGATAATCCCACTGCATCCGATTGGCCATAGAATCATCCATTTTGGTCCAAATGTTCCATGGAACCCATCAAAGTACCAATGACCCACCTGTGACCTCAGATAATCCGACTGCATCCGATTGGCCATAGAATCATCCATTTTGGTCCAAATGTTCCATGGAACCCATCAAAGTACCAACGACCCGCCTGTAACCTCAGATAATCCCACTGCATCCGATTGGCCATAGAATCATCCATTTTGGTCCAAATGTTCCATGGAAACCATCAAAGTACCAATGACCCGCCTGTGACCTCAGATAATCCCACTGCATCCGATTGGCCATAGAATCATCCATTTTGGTCCAAATTTTCCATGGAACCCATAAATGTGCCAATGACCCGCCTGTGACCTCAGATAATCCCACTGCATCTGATTGGCCATAGAATCATCCATTTTGGTCCAAATGTTCCATGGAACCATTAAATGTGCTCATGACCCACCTGTGACCTCAGATAATCCCACTGCATCCGATTGGCCATAGAATCATCCATTTTGGTCCAAATGTTCCATGGAAAACATAAATGTGCGAATGACCCACCAGTGACCTCAGATAATCCCACTGCATCCGATTGGTCATAGAATCATCCATTTTGGTCCAAATGTTCAATGGAAACCATCAAAGTACCAATGACTCGCCTGTGACCTCAGATAATCCCACTGCATCCGATTGGCCATAGAATCATCCATTTTGGTCCAAATGTTCCATGGAACCCATAAATGTGTCAATGACCCACCTGTGACCTCAGATAATCCCACTGCATCCGATTGGCCATAGAATCATCCATTTTGATCCAAATGTTCCATGGAACCCATAAATGTGCCAATGACCCACCTGTGACCTCAGATAATCCCACTGCATCCGATTGGCCATAGAATCATCCATTTTGGTCCAAATGTTCCATGGAAACCATCAAAGTACCAATGACCCGCCTGTGACCTCAGATAATCCCACTGCATCCGATTGGCCATAGAATCATCCATTTTGGTCCAAATGTTCCATGGAACCCATAAATGTGCCAAAGACCAACCTGTGACCTCAGATAATCCCACTGCATCCGATTGGCCATAGAATCATCCATTTTGGTCCAAATGTTCCATGGAACCCATACGAATACGAACCAATCAGTTCGTGCAAAATTAAAACAATACAATTATAAACAACGAAACAAAAACAAAGAAAGCAGCAGGCACATAAGCAGCTGATGATTGATTTTCTTATATAAAAACATGCATTTTTCTTCTTATATTTTACTATTTTCTGACTTTCATATAATAGTGACAAAATCCAAAATTAGATATTCATTCAGCGTAGGATATATCTGATATTTAAGTATATATATTATCTTTGAACGATAAGTATTAAAGGCTGTAGGTATACCCTAAAGTATTCGCCAAAAACGTTGCATGACCTTCAAAAAATCTGTTAAAACGACCCCATACAAACCGCGCTGTAAGACGTAATTCTACGTCAAAACATAATGTATAAAATATTTTTACTTACCTACCTTATAAGATTACAAAAAAAAAAAAAAAACCCAAAAGAAAATGATATATATATATATTAAAAACATAATAAATAAGACGTTTTTATAAGAAAAAAAAAAATTAACACTATATATAAATTGATTAATAATTTTAAAAAAAAATTTTTTTTTAACAAATACTTAAAATCAATCACATGATTATACTAACATTATAAGATACATTTAACTTCATTTAAAATTCTTAAAAAATATTTGTATATAAAGATTACGAAAAAACTATTCATGTACTACTTAACTTGTATAAAATTCTTAAAACGTATTTGTATTTATAAATTATAAAAAATTATTCATTATTATAAAAATTCATGTAATTCTCATTTCTGCTCACTGATCGGTGGTATCGCGACAGAAAATTTTTCAACCTCTTCAAGGAGAAAAATTTTCTTTTATAAGGGGGGAGGGATGTTGTATCCCATAACATTGCATGTACACTAGAGTGGGTCGGCCTCCATACAAAAAAAAAAGTTTGAAAAAACCACCCCCTATTTTAAAGTTGACCTCGAGAGGATTCCGAAAACAAAAAAATTTTTTTTTTTGGACCACCGGAAAAACAGCCAAAATGGTCTTTTTTGTATAACTTAAGCATTACATGTCAGATCTTAAAAAATTATATGTCGTTGGTAAGGGCTTTACGAGCACTACAATGTCTTCTTAGAACATTTTTACTTTTGAGGTCATATTCAATTAGTAAGCCCCATTAGCCCGATTTATCCCCCTTAAATTTCTTTTTTTCCCCCATATAATTAGCCTCCGTCAAATTTGTTTAATTTGTGTTCAAAAAATTATTTATTCAGTTTAAAAACAAAGAAGTTATAATAGTTCAAATATTTGATATAATCCTTTTTTTTATAAAAAATTTACTTTAAGTTTAGTCAACGAACAATTACATAACATAAACAAAATTGTAAAAGAAACTTAAAAAATAATTTTTTGAACACAAATTAAACAAATTTGAAGGAATTTAATCTTATGAGAAAAAAAAAAAAATTAAAGGGGATAAATCGGGCTAATGGGGCTTACTAGTTGAATATGACCTCAGAAGTAAAAATGTTCTAAGAAGACATTGTAGTGCTCATAAAGCCCTTTTCAATGACATATACTTTTTTAAGATCTGACATGTAATGCTTAAGTTATGCAAAAAATACCATTTTGGCTGTTTTTCCGGTGGTCCAAAAAAAAAATTTTTTTTGTTTTCGGAATCCTCTCGAGGTCAACTTTAAAACAGGGGGTGGTTTTTTCAAACATTTTTTTTCGACCCACTCTAATGTACACTTTGTCAACCCGACCTCACACCAATTCCAAAGAACCAACTCAATAAATATTATAACCAGATGTCGATATCAAAAATGCAGCGATCTGCATTTCGACACAAATAATAAACAAAAAATATAATATTACGAACGACAACAACCCAATTTGAGTACAGCGACTCAAATTGCCGGCGTTCAAGAAAAGAAAAACATACTGACCTAATTTAAGCGCATATGCTTAAATTACCAAAATAAACAAAACCAATGCTTTGTTTTTATTGTCAAGTGGTTCCGACTTAAACGTCGGCGACAACAAAAACAAAGCAAGTGACTGTTTGGGTGCATCGGCATTGGCTTGCATGGTCAGCAAAGGCCGTTCATTTACCTACCCTAGTTACTGCGCTGCTTGTAAGGTGCATTGCCTGCAACTGCGTAACATGCAAAGTGTACGTGATCGCGTATCACTAAGGGGAAGTAGAACTATATGTAAATCTACATAATGATTTACATTCCCTAGATATATGTAACTAATGTATTGATTTTGATTGGTTGGTATCTATTTGAATTTCCACTTATTGGAAATTATTGGAATAATTGGAATAAGGAAACGCCCTCGAAAACTGAGGACTTTCCTTTATAAACCACCGACCGGCGTAGAAACGATCGAAGAAAGAAAGATAGTTTTGAGCTAACATAATCTAAACTGGTCGCAGCCTCGCCTAGACAGCGGGCCTTTTTAGAATAAATTAAAATTATAAAATTATAAATCCAACTCTGGTCGCAGCCACGCATAGACAGCGGGCCATTGTTGAAATAAACTAAACAAAATAAAACTTTAATAAACCAAAACAAACAAACGTCTTCTTCTTTCCGTCCATGGTCTCTCTTTTCCTTGTGAAAGCACGGAGACCATAGGACGTTAAATATAACACTGCATTCCCAGTGTTTTTGTATCAAAATTGACCACAGCAATCTCTGACCGTCTGTATAATTTTTGATAATAAGAATGATTTTTTATGCAAGGGAATCAAAAATGTACTTTTGAGTTTGACCTTAGAGTGCTAATCTAATTTTTTATACGTAAATACTAATAACAAAGTGTGACCGCTAAAAAATTAAAAGAACCATTTGTAGAAACTTTCACTGATGGACCTTTTGCGAGTTTAAGGCAACTAGTGTGACCTCTCAATGTCGTCACAATTTTTTTTAATTGATTTTTAACAATTATGTTTTCGAATTTTGTTGCGCCGACATTCGATGACGTTTTGCAGTCATTTACCTTATCGGAAATGGAAAACAAGTTCTACTTATATTCAGTAGAATTTATGGTAGAATAAGACTGTGCAAAAAGAAATTCGAAAACAGCCAAACGAAGCGTGGAGTGAAGCCAGTTCTTGTAGTTTTTGTAAATTTCTCAAAAAAGTATGTGTTTCTTTTAATTTTATTTAAATAATGTGCCATGGAGGACATTTGTTTTTTCACGGAACTAGCCTGCACTATAAAATACCTTTCCATTGAATCCAATATTATAGACATCGGCTGAAAATTCGCTTAATGGAAGCAGTTTTTACTTTTTTTTCATCATAAAACACTGATTCCCACATAAATCCAAACAAAGTGATGGATTTAATGGTATCCAAACAAAGTGATACCATTACATCCAAAATTAACCGATTTTAGTCATCTTTATCTCGTAGGAAAGACAAGCAGAATATAATTTTGGAAAATAACACTGTCACTATGTTCCTATTTTTAGTTTTTTTGTTGTGTACAGTGAAACAGTATGACTTTAACTAATAAATAATATTTGAATCCATTTATCTAACATTAGATAAAGTTATAAGATATTGTATAATTGGCGCAGTTCTTACCTAAAAGTGCAACTACGAGCTTGGTCGCGCATGAAAATCGTGAGGGCCTTTTCGTCTTACTTCACTGTAAGTTTTTACTGCTTTTACTTTATTTACTATTCGTTATTTTTCCCCTCCATTATTTTTTTTTCCATTCCATTATTATAATTATTATTATTGTGGTGACCGTGGCATGCAGGTTAAGTGTGTGGCTTAGCATGCTTGGAGCCCGGGTTCGATCCCCAGCCGCGGCGAAAAGTTTTTTTCAATAAAAAATTTTTCTGATCGGTCACCACCTCTCTGCAGACAATGGCAAACCTCAGAGAGTAAATAATGCCATGTAAAGCTTCTTGAGAACATGAGCCGTTCGGAGTCGGCATAAAACATGTAGGTCCAGTTCTCGGTCAATTGTGTGCAAACATTTAATAACACACACAACACAATTGATCATAAGAAGCTCGGTCACAGTCCTTTCAAGGGCTGAAATGGCCAATTTTTTTTTTTTTTTTTTATTATTATTATCCTAATCATTATTATCAATATCATTACCATTATTGCATTATCATGTATTATTATTATCATTATCATTTTCATTATCATTATCATTATCATTATCATTATCATTATCATTATCATTATCATTATCATTATCATTATCATTATCATTATCATTATCATTATCATTATCATTATCATTATCATTATCATTATCATTATCATTATCATTATCATTATCATTATCATTATCATTATCATTATCATTATCATTATCATTATCATTATCATTATCATTATCATTATCATTATCATTATCATTATCATTATCATTATCATTATCATTATCATTATCATTATCATTATCATTATCATTATCATTATCATTATCATTATCATTATCATTATCATTATCATTATCATTATCATTATCATTATCATTATCATTATCATTATCATTATCATTATCATTATCATTATCATTATCATTATCATTATCATTATCATTATCATTATCATTATCATTATCATTATCATTATCATTATCATTATCATTATCATTATCATTATCATTATCATTATCATTATCATTATCATTATCATTATCATTATCATTATCATTATCATTATCATAATCATAATCATAATCATAATCATAATCATTATCATTATCATTATCATTATCATTATCATTATCATTATCATTATCATTATCATTATCATTATCATTATCATTATCATTATCATTATCATTATCATTATCATTATCATTATCATTATCATTATCATTATCATTATCATTATCATTATCATTATCATTATCATTATCATTATCATTATCATTATCATTATCATTATCATTATCATTATCATTATCATTATCATTATCATTATCATTATCATTATCATTATCATTATCATTATCATTATCATTATCATTATCATTATCATTATCATTATCATTATCATTATCATTATCATTATCATTATCATTATCATTATCATTATCATTATCATTATCATTATCATTATCATTATCATTATCATTATCATTATCATTATCATTATCATTATCATAATCATAATCATTATCATTATCATTATCATTATCATTATCATTATCATTATCATTATCATTATCATTATCATTATCATTATCATTATCATTATCATTATCATTATCATTATCATAATCATAATCATAATCATAATCATGATCATGATCATAATCATAATCATAATCATAATCATAATCATAATCATAATCATAATCATAATCATAATCATAATCATTATCATTATCGTAATCATTATCATAATCATAATCATAATCATAATCATTATCATTATCATTATCATAATCATTATCAATATCATTATCATTATCACTATCATTATCGTTATCGTTATCATTATCATTATCATTATCATTATCATTATCATTATCATTATCATTATCGTTATCGTTATCGTTATCATTATCATTATCATTATCATTATCATTACCATTTTCATTATCATTATCATTATCATTATCATTATCATTATCATTATCATTATCATTATCATTATCATTATCATAATCATAATCACTATCATTATCATTATCATTATCATTATCATTATCATTATCATTATCATTATCAGAATCATTATCATTATCATTATCATTATCATTATCATTATCATTATCATTATCGTTATCATTATCATTATCATTATCATTATCATTATCATTATCATTATCATTATCATTATCATTATCATTATCATTATCATTATCATTATCATTATCATTATCATTATCATTATCATTATCATTATCATTATCATTATCATTATCATTATCATAATCATAATCATTATCATTATCATTATCATTATCATTATCATTATCATTATCATTATCATTATCATTATCATTATCATTATCATTATCATTATCATTATCATTATCATTATCATTATCATTATCATTATCATTATCATTATCATTATCATTACCATCATCATCATTATCATTATCATTATCAGGTCCAGGTTTGTGGTGCGTATAGTAGAACGGGCATGATTTTTGACTTAAAGAGCGTCAGTTTTGTTCGTCGAGAGAGAGTTCTAATGCTTTTCAATTGCCTACTTAGGCCAAAATGACACCTGTTGGCAAAGGTTATCCTTTGTTTAATCTCAATACTGACATCGTTGGAGGAGTTAATGCTAGATCCCAGGTTAACAAAGTCTTTTACTACCTCAAAGGAGGTGTTGTCAACAGTGACGTGATTTCCAAGACGCTGGGACTGTTTGTTTGTTGACACAAGATACTTCGTTTTATCGGCGTTCACTGCAAGACTCATTCGACTCTATTCTTTTTCTAGCCTGGAGAATGCTGCACTGACTTCGCGCATATTGTGGCCAATGATGTCGACATCATCTGCATACGCCAGCAGCATAACACTCTTATAGAAAATTGTGCCGCTGCATCTCAGGTCAGCAGCTCGGATGATCTTCCCGGAGAGAGGACCTTCCCGGTTTTCACTGCACTGCTGGTGTTGTTCAGTGTCTTGCTGCGAAGACGTATTAGTTTCGCAGGAATACCAAATTCAGACATGATGGAGTATAGGTGACTCCTTATTGGACTATCGAAGGCGGCTTTAAAATCGATAAAAAGATGGTGTGTGTTAATTGGTTTTTCGAGGGTCTTTTCAAAGATTTGTCGGAGCGTGAAGATCTGGTCGATGGTGGACTTTCCAGGTCTGAAGCCACAATGATAAAGTCCAATCAGTTGGTTCCAAGATGGGCTACAGTCTTTTACACAATACACTCGACAGGACTTTATATGCGATATTAAGAAGGCTTATCCCACGGTAGTTGGCGCAAATGGTGGGATCGCCTTTCTTGTGGATTGGGCAGAGCACACTGAGGTTCCAATCATCTGGAATGAATTCTTCCGACCATATTCTGAATAGAAGTCTGTGAGTGCATTGAAACAGAGCTTCGCCACCGGTCTTAAACAGCTCAGCCGGTAGACCATGGGCTCCAGCGGCTTTGTTGTTTTTAAGCCGAGCTATAGCTGTTAAGACCTCGTTATATTCGTACAGCGGAACTTCAACGCTGTCATCTATAATTGGGGTTTCTGGGATATCATCTTCACTGGCGGGATTGTTGTCAGCGTCGCCATTTAAAATACTAGAGAAGTGTTTCCTTCATAACATCAGTGTACTCTGGATATCTGTCACTAGATTCCCGTTCTCATCCTTGTAAGAAGAGGCTCTGGTCTTAAAACCATTTGCCAGGCGGCTTATTTTATCGAAACATATCAGGGGACAGCCATGTGGCTTTATGAATATTGAGATGCTTGCTATATTCGAAAAATATAGCAAAATATTTCAGGAAAATATCGATGCATTAAGCACCACATCAAGAGCTAACCTACAAACTCATTCGAAGACCATACTCAATTCAGTACAGCCTGCTGAAATAACCAGGTTAATACGAAAGCAGCTTGCCACAATTTTATCGCTACAACGGCTGATAACAACATTATCAATGGAAGATGAAATACAACTTCCACAATACTACAAGGAGAATCTTAACAAACTAACCAAGTTGTGGGAAGAAATTGAATTACTAAATTACCAAGTTTGGGAATTGTATGATGATCCCCAAAGCAATGGATACAATGTCGAGGAATATCTTATGATGGAAGAAACAGTACAAAAATTAACAGTAAAATTGTCTTGTGTTCCTTCAATGCAACAAGTCATAAACAACGTTCTACGGGAAGAATCTATTAGAATAAAAGAGGTTCAAATTCCTAAAATCGATGGAGGCTATCTGATTTGGAAACCATTCAACGACCTATTTAATACACACACAAACACAAATTGGCCATTTCAGCATTTGAAAAGACTTTGACCGAGCTTCTAATGATCAATTGTGTAGTGTGTGTTATTAAATGTTAACACAATTGACCGAGAACTGGACTTACATGTTTTATGCCGACTCCGAACGGCTAAAGTTCATGTTTTCAAGAAATTATACATGGCATTATTAACTCTCTGAGGTTTGCCATTGTCTGCGGTGACCGATCAGAAAAATTTTTTTATTGAAAAAACTTTTCTCCGCGACTGGGGATCGAAATCGGGCTCCGAGCACGCTAAGCCACACACTTAACCTGCATGCCATGGTTACCACACATATTTAATGAAATTTTCCAAAAAATAACAATTCCTAAGGTGCAAAAAATATGGTACCTGTCTTCATTGAATGAAGAAGCAGCAAAATTAATTCAACATTTCTCTTTGAGTTCTGAAAACTATGAGGCTGCTTAGAAAATCCTCCAAGACCGATAAAACAATTTACGTCTGCTCAACAGATATCCAAAAAATCTTTAGTCAATCAAATCACTCTGCTGACACACCAAGCGCCAGCTCAATAAAAGCATTGCACGACGTTTCTCATTAGAGTCTCCTTGCGTTACAAATTTGGAATCGACACTTCAAGCTGGGACCCACTATTGTTGCTTAAAAAATTGGATAAGCAAACACAAGAAAATTGCAGACGATATATCACTTCTTTGAATTTCTGGAACACAGGTTCCAATCATTTGAGGCATTGTGGAGCAAGGATAAAAAGGCACCCAGTAAAATAGTTTCTTCCGTTATAACACGAGAAAAGACAAATATCTGTGCAGTATGTGAGAATGGTCAGCATCCATTATACAGCTGCAACAAATTTTTGCAATTTAACAACAAGGATAAGATTCACCAAGTTAAATCCAATAATTTATGCATGAATTGTCTCAAGGCAGGACACATATTTCAAGAATGCAAATCGCAATAAGAAACACAACACACTACTGAAATTGGAATCATTGAAACAACAAGGACAAGAGCATGCATCGACACAACCTGAAAATAATTCGGTCTCATTGTTACCATTAAACAATAACAAGAAACTGTCATATGTTTTACAAGACACAGCAAAAATTATCCTGATGACTTGCAATGGCATGACAATAGAATGCAAAGTCATTTTGGATTCTGGATCGCAAGTAAACAAAGTCACATCAGGAGTTGCAAAGAAATTAGGATTGTCTCCTAAATCAACATCAGTTCACTTGGAAGGTATTAGAAAGGAAAAACAAAACAGCCATCATCGCATTAATATCACCATTAAATCTAAAACAAATAACTGCACATCCCCACTAGAGGCTATTGTTTTAAAACAAATTGTATCACCACAACCATCGACGGCATTGGATACGTCTAAATGGGCAATTTCTGACAATATACCACTAGCAGATCCAATCTTCAGTCAGCCCACAGAAATTGATGTGTTGATTGGAGCCGAATTCTACCATCAATTATGGTCTGTAGGAAAAATTTAAATTGATGACATCATACCAATATTTAAAAAAAACGTTTTTGGGTTGGTTTTCTCTGGCAAGATAACTCAGTTATGCGCCAACACTAGCCATGTGAAGTTTTCACTAGTGAAGACGAAACCAATACTCTAATTGAACGATTTTTGAAGCTCGCATAACTAAATGAGACTGAACCAGCACTATCAAAAATAGAACGACTTTGTGAAAATCACTTGACACAAAATACAAAACACGTGGAACGACGGCAAATTCATTGTCAGGCTTCCATTATCCAGAAAACCAACAGAATTGGGAATGTCTAAAAATACAGCTTATAATTGATTTATGGAACTAGAACGGCGGCTCACCAAAAACCCAGACCTCAAGACACAATATATCAATTTTATGCGAGAATACGAAGGTTTGGTCTACATGACACAGATATACCTGGATAATGATTTGTTTCCAAATTACTTTATTCCTCACCATTGTATTGTCCTGGAATTTCCAGGCCCTTTATAGTGAAGGTGCCGCTGTTCACCTGGCGGAAGCTCTCGAAAAAATAAGGGTTAACATCACCGCCATCGAGGAGATGCGATGGAAAGGACAAGGCTGCTCTAAGAGAGCAGCCTGTTATATCTACTACAGCTGCCATGCGGAGAAGCGTGAATTTGGATGCGGATGCGGTAAGTCGGAAACTACGCTATCTTGTTTCCCGGTTCACACCTGAGAACGAAAGGCTGGCGACAATCCGCATCAATGCGAAATTCGTCCTAGAGGACGTGTATGATCACTGCCCGGCCCATGACGTGAAAATAGTTCTCGGCGTTTTTAACGCGAAGGTCGGAAAATAAGGCATCTTTGGGTCCACTGTCGGTCAGTTCTCCATGAGACCACTTCGAACAACGGTCTAACTGATCGACTTCGCCGTGACGCGAAGCATGGTAGTTGGTAGCTCCAGATTCGAACACCTCGATATCCAAAAAGCAACCTGGCTGTCCCCGGATCAAAACCGCGAAACCAAATGATCATGTTGTGATCGACGGAAGTCACGTTTCAGGTGTACTGGATGTGCGCACATTAAAGGGGGTCAATATTGACTCCGACCATTATCTAGTTGCAGCCAAGATCCGCATGCGATTTTGCAATGCGAAGAATTTACGCACAGGAGTGCAACGAAATCTTGAAGTCCATAAGCTGCTATCACACCCGACCGCCGAAGCCTACTCCTCTCAACTCTAGGTTAAGCTCAACCAATCTTACTCTTGCCTCGACAACGCTGGCGGACTTTGGGCGCATCCCACTCCATGCGCACTGCTGCTGAAGAAGTCATTGGTTTTCGTAGCCCACAACCTCGCAACCAATGGTATTACCAGGAGTGTCGAGACGCGACAGCAGCACAATACGCCTATCAAAAGACGCTGCAGTCAGCTGCAACGTGAGCCATGCACGAAAACTATCCCAATAAGAGGAAGGAAGAGAGATGCTTTTTCAGACGTAAAAAAAGAGAGCAAGAAAAGCGTGAGCGAGAAAAAATTGAGGTGCACCAGGGCAAGAAGGATGTTCGAAAATTCTACCAGCAGGTTAAGCGTCTAACCCAAGGTTTCAAACCCGGAGCATCCACTTGTAGAGATGAGAATAATGATCTGATTACAAATACGCAGTGTACATTGAGATAATGGAGACAATATTTTTCCAATCTGCTTGCAGGCAATGATACCAACAATTCCGCCCTTGGAGAATGCAGTCCGATTCCACCAATCGACGATGATGGAGTGGAAATTCCACCACCCAGCCATCACTAGGTTAAAGTTGCCATCCAGCAACTCATAAACAACAAAACCGCAGGTGCTGACGGCCTGGCTGCTGAATTGTTAAAAACCGGCATCGGTGAATTGATAAGGTGTATGGTTTTGTGTGGTCGTATTGAAAACCATTTTTATTTTTATATCTATATCTATACTATTATATAAAATTGAAGTTGAAATTTAAGTGCGCCATAGACTCCAAAACTACTGGACCGATTTTTATGAAAAAAATTGTAAAATATCATATTTCTGCTACAGAATTACATAGGTGGATTTTCTTAAAGAAAATTAAACAATAAATATATTTAATTAAAGTCTTAAGTTTTTAAGAAAATTGCCACCGATGCTAAGCATTGCTTGGTCGCTTGCTTTTCACGCGTTTGTGTTACGAGAGTTTCAACTTCATGTTGCTATCAACCCTTCTCTTTAGTTTTTTGATCTCGCTCTCCACACTCATTTGAAGAGTAACCAAAAGCAGTTGGCGCTCTTTGACGTGAATACAAGTTAAATAAAGCTTGCTGTGCTGTTGTTGCTATAGAATGGTGAGCTGCAAACCAATGTGTGCTATTTGTTTCGCCTTATGCAATTTCTTTACACATATTTTCATTGTAGTTTTCCAACTTTTTAATTTACACTTGAGAAAGAAAGATATTTTAATATTTCAAAACGTGGCATTCACAGTGATAGCATATTTTGTATAGATTAAAGATAAATTAAAAGTTTGAAAAATGAAGTGTTCGTATTTCCCTTAAACTACATATAAATACCTCAACGTAAAACAAGTTTGACAAGGTCAACAGAAAATGCAAGAGCGATGCTCCGCGCTAGGAGAGCAAGTGCAGCGACTCAAAGAGAAAATTGTTGGTAAATAATGCATTCAATTATTTGCTTACACGATCAGTGTGTCCAGATTGGGCGATAAAGCGCCAATTGGGCGATCTTTTTTATAATGTTGCGCTTATTTTTATTTAAAAAGCGCCTCGCACTTTTTTGAGCTACTTCTGTGAAAAGATTCGTGAACAAAATTACATATATTCAGTCATTCCATAAAAAAACACCAAACGCTCTTGTTGAAAGAGTATTTTCTGTGATGAATGCTACTAAAACGAAAATGAGAAATCGTATGATGTTGGCATCTCTTTCGTCTATTGTACGAATAAAATGTCACATGAAAGCCTTAAACGTTTGCTGCAAGACTCTTCCAATAACAGAAAATATGATTTCTAATTGCAATAGCTCTATATATGAAAAAAAAATAAATAGATGAAGAGGAAGTTGATGAAAGCGAAGAATATATTGAATATCTTCTCCAGGAAACTTTTGATATGTTTTAATAATGTGTGTTTAAAAGAAGAATTTATTAATTTAATGTAAATTTCTTTGAATTGTTTTTTATTAAGGTACTATTACAGTGTGTAAAAAATTAAAAATAATTTTTTGTTTTTTTTTAGAATCTGGTTCCTTAACGTCTTAAGAATACGTGTACGAAATTTTGGAAAAAAATATAAAATAAAAAAAAAGATATAATATACATTATATTCGTGTGTCACGCATTTATTCATATATTATCGTTCATAGAAGAATATCTAATCGCGTTTTTCTCGAAACAAGTTTTTTCGAATTGGTTTCTAAGATATCTCGAGTTCTGCTTGATCGATTTCGATGAAACTTGATTTATTGTGATCTTCATAGACTCTGTTAAGCACTCTACCTATAAAAAGCAGAGAAACTTTTATATTTTGTTTTTTACGGCTCAGAATATCTGCCAAAAAGAGTGGTTTTTTGTAAATTTGTTTTTCAACGCATGCCATTTTTTTTTGTTTGCCTTATTTTTTTATTTGCGTAGGTAGAGTGCTCAACTACAACCCTTAACTGAAGAATGCACTTTGACTTTTTACCTTCCGACGCCTTGGAAATGCTGGAGACGAGAAACCAACTTACAACCTTTTTTTAAACACGCCAACTTCAACGACCTCTAGAAAATAAACAACAAATACAAAAACAAAAAAAAATTTTGTTTTTATCTTCAACTTAACTGTACATAATGTAAATAAATTTGAATTGAATAATTTTATAATACTATGTAAAAAAAATTAATAAAAAAGGTGTTGTTTTTAATCGCTTCACACTGTAATAGTACCTTAAAAGAAATGTTTAATTTATGTTTTTTCTTCTAAATGCATTGTACGTTTTCAATACATACAAATATAAACAACTTCCCAATAAACCACATAGCGTACTCTGTTTAGTTTCGAATTAGTAATGAAACCGAGAACTCGGATTAGATATCTCGTATTCAAGTCGAATTCGAAACGAGTCCACAATCACGTAAAATAAAATAAATTTTTATAAATCTGCAATTTCTTAATCATCGCAACATTGATTTTTTTTAATAGAGAAAAAATACCAAAAGCAATAAAAAAACAATGATACATTTTTTTGCCTGAGCTGGGAGTCGAATCCACTTCCTCAAACGTTTGTTTTCAAAACTAAGCAAATTACGCAGCTCCAAAGCAACAACTGCGATAGGCTAGTGGATAACGTAGGAGACTGGCATCTGGGGAACGCGGGTACGAGTCCTGAACATGTATATTGTTTTTCTTCTTTATATCAATAATAATCTTATAGTCTCTTATCTTAATAATCGATTTGCGTAAGAAACGAATGTATTAAAAAAAAGAAACAGTTTCGATAGTATCGTAAGTGTAGACGTAGAATTCCGTTTAAGATGTAACCTCTTCTACTTTGTCTCTTTGGTCCGATTGTTTTGTTCATTTTGCACGTATTTTTATTGATCTTACAAAAATTAACAGATTAAGTAATAACACTCAATTATGGACTACTTATCGAGGCCAAAACAAAGAAAAAGTTAAAAAGTAAGTATGATTAAATGAGCAAGCAAAAAGAAACAAGCAAAATTTCAAATTTTTTCGATCATTTCGTTAAGTTTGATAGGTTGAGTTCATTGACTTAGTTGAAAAGAAGGCGAAGCAAATGCACTTTCCATTGGTGCCACTTTCGTCTCTGCCCGATATATATTTAGTTTGCGAGCTACAGTCAGTTTAACTACTAATTTCAAATTAAAATTAAAATCCCGATTTTTAAAAATTGTATGGTAACTATATTTCACGCTGAGCACATGCCTTTTCAATTAGTGCCACTCTCGTCCGATATTTGGTTTGCGAGCTACCCTTTCCTCTCTGTTCGATGTATAGTTTGCGAACTACACTGTATAAAAATTAAACACATAAAACAAAAATTAAAATATACGCCATCTATTGGGTAAAAGCATAAAACGAAATATGATCCAACTCGTTTTTTTTCATAAGAAATAAATCTAACCAAATCACAGACCCATTTCGTTAAATTTAACAGTTCGAGTTCATTGACTGAGTTGAAAAGAGATTCATGACCTCTGGTTTCAAAATAGAGCACTTAGTAAACTAGAACAGAAGTGCGTAAATACACCCAATGCGAACAAATGCTTACAATGCTACCAATACGAACTAGAACTTCCAGTTTCACGTAAGCACGTGTTCACGTGTTTTTAAAAAAATCAAGTAAAAACACAAAACTCAACTACACGTGTCTTTTACTCACGAACAACACGTGAAGTTCGTATTCACGTAAAAGTGCCAATGACCCACTTGTGACCTCAGAAAATCCTACTGCATCCGATTGGCCACAGAATCATCCATTTTGGTCCAAAAGTTCCATGGAAACTATAAAAGTGCCACTGACTCACCTGTGACCTCAGATAATCCCACTGCATCCGATTGGCCATAGAATCATCCATTTTGGTCCAAATACTCCATGGAACCCATAGATGTGCCAAAGACCAACCTGTGACCTCAGGTAATCCCACTGCATCCGATTGGCCATAGAATCATCCATTTTGGTCCAAATGTTCCATGGAACCCATAAATGTGCCAATGACCCACCTGTGACCTCAGATAATCCCACTGCATCCGATTGGCCATAGAATCATCCATTTTGGTCCAAATGTTCCATGGAACCCATCAAAGTACCAATGACCCACCTGTGACCTCAGGTAATCCCACTGCATCCGATTGGCCATAGAATCATCCATTTTGGTCCAAATGTTCCATGGAACCCATAAATGTGCCAATGACCCACCTGTGACCTCAGATAATCCCACTGCATCCGATTGGCTATAGAATCATCCATTTTGGTCCAAATGCTCCATGGAACCCATAAATGTGCCAATGACCCACCTGTGACCTCAGATAATCCGACTGCATCCGATTGGCCATAGAATCATCCATTTTGGTCCAAATGTTCCACGGAACCCATCAAAGTACCAATGACCCACCTGTGACCTCAGATAATCCCACTGCATCCGATTGGCCATAGAATCATCCATTTTGGTCCAAATGTTCCATGGAACCCATCAAAGTACCAATGACTCGCCTGTAACCTCAGATAATCCCACTGCATCCGATTGGCCATAGAATCATCCATTTTGGTCCAAATGTTCCATGGAACCCAACAAAGTACCAATGACCCGCCTGTGACCTCAGATAATCCCACTGCATCCGATTGGCTATAGAATCATCCATTTTGGTCCAAATGTTCCATGGAACCCATAAATGTGCCAATGACCCACCTGTGACCTCAGATAATCCCACTGCATCCGATTGGCCATAGAATCATCCATTTTGGTCCAAATGTTCCATGGAACCCATCAAAGTACCAATGACCCACCTGTGACCTCAGATAATCCGACTGCATCCGATTGGCCATAGAATCATCCATTTTGGTCCAAATGTTCCATGGAACCCATCAAAGTACCAATGACCCGCCTGTAACCTCAGATAATCCCACTGCATCCGATTGGCCATAGAATCATCCATTTTGGTCCAAATGTTCCATGGAACCCATAAATGTGCGAATGACCAACCAGTGACCTCAGATAATCCCACTGCATCCGATTGGTCATAGAATCATCCATTTTGGTCCAAATGTTCCATGGAAACCATCAAAGTACCAATGACCCGCCTGTGACCTCAGATAATCCCACTGCATCCGATTGGCCATAGAATCATCCATTTTGGTCCAAATTTTCCATGGAACCCATAAATGTGCCAATGACCCACCTGTGACCTCAGATAATCCCACTGCATCCGATTGGCCATAGAATCATTCATTTTGGTCCAAATGTTCCATGGAAAACATAAATGTGCGCATGACCCACCAGTGACCTCAGATAATCCCACTGCATCCGATTGGTCATAGAATCATCCATTTTGGTCCAAATGTTCCATAGAAACCATCAAAGTACCAATGACTCGCCTGTGACCTCAGATAATCCCACTGCATCCGATTGGCCATAGATTCATCCATTTTGGTCCAAATGTTCCATGGAACCCATAAATGTGTCAATGACCCACCTGTGACCTCAGATAATCCCACTGCATCCGATTGGCCATAGAGTCATCCATTTTGATCCAAATGTTCCATGGAACCCATAAATGTGCCAATGACCCACCTGTGACCTCAGATAATCCCACTGCATCCGATTGGCCATAGAATCATCCATTTTGGTCCAAATGTTCCATGGAAACCATCAAAGTACCAATGACCCGCCTGTGACCTCAGATAATCCCACTGCATCCGATTGGCCATAGAATCATCCATTTTGGTCCAAATGTTCCATGGAACCCATAAATTTGCGAATGAGCCACCAGTGACCTCAGATAATCCCACTGCATCCGATTGGCCATAGAATCATCCATTTTGGTCCAAATGTTCCATGGAACCCATAAATGTGCCAAAGACCAACCTGTGACCTCAGATAATCCCACTGCATCCGATTGGCCATAGAATCATCCATTTTGGTCCAAATGTTCCATGGAAAACATAAATGTGCGAATGACCCACCAGTGACCTCAGATAATCCCACTGCATCCGATTGGCCATAGAATCATCCATGTTGGTCCAAATGTTCCATGGAACCATTAAATGTGCTCATGACCCACCTGTGACCTCAGATAATCCCACTGCATCCGATTGGCCATAGAATCATCCATTTTGGTCCAAATGTTCCATGGAAAACATAAATGTGCGAATGACCCACCAGTGACCTCAGATAATCCCACTGCATCCGATTGGTCATAGAATCATCCATTTTGGTCCAAATGTTCCATGGAAACCATCAAAGTACCAATGACTCGCCTGTGACCTCAGATAATCCCACTGCATCCGATTGGCCATAGAATCATCCATTTTGATCCAAATGTTCCATGGAACCCATAAATGTGCCAATGACCCACCTGTGACCTCAGATAATCCCACTGCATCCGATTGGCCATAGAATCATCCATTTTGGTCCAAATGTTCCATGGAAACCATCAAAGTACCAATGACCCGCCTGTGACCTCAGATAATCCCACTGCATCCGATTGGCAATAGAATCATCCATTTTGGTCCAAATGTTCCATGGAACCCATAAATTTGCGAATGAGCCACCAGTGACCTCAGATAATCCCACTGCATCCGATTGGCTATAGAATCATCCATTTTGGTCCAAATGTTCCATGGAACCCATAAATGTGCCAAAGACCAACCTGTGACCTCAGATAATCCCACTGCATCCGATTGGCCATAGAATCATCCATTTTGGTCCAAATGTTCCATGGAAAACATAAATGTGCGAATGACCCACCAGTGACCTCAGATAATCCCACTGCATCCGATTGGCCATAGAATCATCCATTTTGGTCCAAATGTTCCATGGAACCATTAAATGTGCTCATGACCCACCTGTGACCTCAGATAATCCCACTGCATCCGATTGGCCATAGAATCATCCATTTTGGTCCAAATGTTCCATGGAAAACATAAATGTGCGAATGACCCACCAGTGACCTCAGATAATCCCACTGCATCCGATTGGTCATAGAATCATCCATTTTGGTCCAAATGTTCCATGGAAACCATCAAAGTACCAATGACTCGCCTGTGACCTCAGATAATCCCACTGCATCCGATTGGCCATAGAATCATCCATTTTGATCCAAATGTTCCATGGAACCCATAAATGTGCCAATGACCCACCTGTGACCTCAGATAATCCCACTACATCCGATTGGCCATAGAATCATCCATTTTGGTCCAAATGTTCCATGGAAACCATCAAAGTACCAATGACCCGCCTGTGACCTCAGATAATCCCACTGCATCCGATTGGCCATAGAATCATCCATTTTGGTCCAAATGTTCCATGGAACCCATCAAAGTACCAATGACCCGCCTGTGACCTCAGATAATCCCACTGCATCCGATTGGCCATAGAATCATCCATTTTGGTCCAAATGTTCCATGGAACCCATAAATTTTCGAATGAGCCACCAGTGACCTCAGATAATCCCACTGCATCCGATTGGCCATAGAATCATCCATTTTGGTCCAAATGTTCCATGGAACCCATAAATGTGCCAAAGACCAACCTGTGACCTCAGATAATCCCACTGCATCCGATTGGCCATAGAATCATCCATTTTGGTCCAAATGTTCCATGGAACCCATCAAAGTACCAATGACCCACCTGTGACCTCAGATAATCCGACTGCATCCGATTGGCCATAGAATCATCCATTTTGGTCCAAATGTTCCATGGAACCCATCAAAGTACCAACGACCCGCCTGTAACCTCAGATAATCCCACTGCATCCGATTGGCCATAGAATCATCCATTTTGGTCCAAATGTTCCATGGAAAACATAAATGTGCGAATGACCCACCAGTGACCTCAGATAATCCCACTGCATCCGATTGGCCATAGAATCATCCATTTTGGTCCAAATTTTCCATGGAACCCATAAATGTGCCAATGACCCGCCTGTGACCTCAGATAATCCCACTGCATCCGATTGGCCATAGAATCATCCAGTTTGGTCCAAATGTTCCATGGAACCATTAAATGTGCTCATGACCCACCTGTGACCTCAGATAATCCCACTGCATCCGATTGGCCATAGAATCATCCATTTTGGTCCAAATGTTCCATGGAAAACATAAATGTGCGAATGACCCACCAGTGACCTTAGATAATCCCACTGCATCCGATTGGTCATAGAATCATCCATTTTGGTCCAAATGTTCCATGGAAACCATCAAAGTACCAATGACTCGCCTGTGACCTCAGATAATCCCACTGCATCCGATTGGCCATAGAATCATCCATTTTGGTCCAAATGTTCCATGGAACCCATAAATGTGTCAATGACCCACCTGTGACCTCAGATAATCCCACTGCATCCGATTGGCCATAGAATCATCCATTTTGATCCAAATGTTCCATGGAACCCATAAATGTGCCAATGACCCACCTGTGACCTCAGATAATCCCACTGCATCCGATTGGCCATAGAATCATCCATTTTGGTCCAAATGTTCCATGGAAACCATCAAAGTACCAATGACCCGCCTGTGACCTCAGATAATCCCACTGCATCCGATTGGCCATAGAATCATCCATTTTGGTCCAAATGTTCCATGGAACCCATAAATGTGCCAAAGACCAACCTGTGACCTCAGATAATCCCACTGCATCCGATTGGCCATAGAATCATCCATTTTGGTCCAAATGTTCCATGGAACCCATACGAATACGAACCAATCAGTTCGTGCAAAATTAAAACAATACAATTATAAACAACGAAACAAAAACAAAGAAAGCAGCAGGCACATAAGCAGCTGATGATTGATTTTCTTATATAAAAACATGCATTTTTCTTCTTATATTTTACTATTTTCTGACTTTCATATAATAGTGACAAAATCCAAAATTAGATATTCATTCAGCGTAGGATATATCTGATATTTAAGTATATATATTATCTTTGAACGATAAGTATTAAAGGCTATAGGTATACCCTAAAGTATTCGCCAAAAACGTTGCATGACCTTCAAAAAATCTTTTAAAACGACCCCATACAAACCGCGCTGTAAGACGTAATTCTACGTCAAAACACAAAACTCAACTACACGTGTCTTTTACTCACGAACAACACGTGAAGTTCGTATTCACGTAAAAGTGCCAATGACCCACTTGTGACCTCAGAAAATCCTACTGCATCCGATTGGCCACAGAATCATCCATTTTGGTCCAAAAGTTCCATGGAAACTATAAAAGTGCCACTGACTCACCTGTGACCTCAGATAATCCCACTGCATCCGATTGGCCATAGAATCATCCATTTTGGTCCAAATGTTCCATGGAACCCATAGATGTGCCAAAGACCAACCTGTGACCTCAGGTAATCCCACTGCATCCGATTGGCCATAGAATCATCCATTTTGGTCCAAATGTTCCATGGAACCCATAAATGTGCCAATGACCCACCTGTGACCTCAGATAATCCCACTGCATCCGATTGGCCATAGAATCATCCATTTTGGTCCAAATGTTCCATGGAACCCATCAAAGTACCAATGACCCACCTGTGACCTCAGGTAATCCCACTGCATCCGATTGGCCATAGAATCATCCATTTTGGTCCAAATGTTCCATGGAACCCATAAATGTGCCAATGACCCACCTGTGACCTCAGATAATCCCACTGCATCCGATTGGCTATAGAATCATCCATTTTGGTCCAAATGCTCCATGGAACCCATAAATGTGCCAATGACCCACCTGTGACCTCAGATAATCCGACTGCATCCGATTGGCCATAGAATCATCCATTTTGGTCCAAATGTTCCACGGAACCCATCAAAGTACCAATGACCCACCTGTGACCTCAGATAATCCCACTGCATCCGATTTGCCATAGAATCATCCATTTTGGTCCAAATGTTCCATGGAACCCATCAAAGTACCAATGACCCGCCTGTAACCTCAGATAATCCCACTGCATCCGATTGGCCATAGAATCATCCATTTTGGTCCAAATGTTCCATGGAACCCAACAAAGTACCAATGACCCGCCTGTGACCTCAGATAATCCCACTGCATCCGATTGGCTATAGAATCATCCATTTTGGTCCAAATGTTCCATGGAACCCATTAATGTGCCAATGACCCACCTGTGACCTCAGATAATCCCACTGCATCCGATTGGCCATAGAATCATCCATTTTGGTCCAAATGTTCCATGGAACCCATCAAAGTACCAATGACCCACCTGTGACCTCAGATAATCCGACTGCATCCGATTGGCCATAGAATCATCCATTTTGGTCCAAATGTTCCATGGAACCCATCAAAATACCAATGACCCGCCTGTAACCTCAGATAATCCCACTGCATCCGATTGGCCATAGAATCATCCATTTTGGTCCAAATGTTCCATGGAACCCATAAATGTGCGAATGACCCACCAGTGACCTCAGATAATCCCACTGCATCCGATTGGTCATAGAATCATCCATTTTGGTCCAAATGTTCCATGGAAACCATCAAAGTACCAATGACCCGCCTGTGACCTCAGATAATCCCACTGCATCCGATTGGCCATAGAATCATCCATTTTGGTCCAAATTTTCCATGGAACCCATAAATGTGCCAATGACCCACCTGTGACCTCAGATAATCCCACTGCATCCGATTGGCCATAGAATCATTCATTTTGGTCCAAATGTTCCATGGAAAACATAAATGTGCGAATGACACACCAGTGACCTCAGATAATCCCACTGCATCCGATTGGTCATAGAATCATCCATTTTGGTCCAAATGTTCCATAGAAACCATCAAAGTACCAATGACTCGCCTGTGACCTCAGATAATCCCACTGCATCCGATTGGCCATAGATTCATCCATTTTGGTCCAAATGTTCCATGGAACCCATAAATGTGTCAATGACCCACCTGTGACCTCAGATAATCCCACTGCATCCGATTGGCCATAGAGTCATCCATTTTGATCCAAATGTTCCATGGAACCCATAAATGTGCCAATGACCCACCTGTGACCTCAGATAATCCCACTGCATCCGATTGGCCATAGAATCATCCATTTTGGTCCAAATGTTCCATGGAAACCATCAAAGTACCAATGACCCGCCTGTGACCTCAGATAATCCCACTGCATCCGATTGGCCATAGAATCATCCATTTTGGTCCAAATGTTCCATGGAACCCATAAATTTGCGAATGAGCCACCAGTGACCTCAGATAATCCCACTGCATCCGATTGGCCATAGAATCATCCATTTTGGTCCAAATGTTCCATGGAACCCATAAATGTGCCAAAGACCAACCTGTGACCTCAGATAATCCCACTGCATCCGATTGGCCATAGAATCATCCATTTTGGTCCAAATGTTCCATGGAAAACATAAATGTGCGAATGACCCACCAGTGACCTCAGATAATCCCACTGCATCCGATTGGCCATAGAATCATCCATGTTGGTCCAAATGTTCCATGGAACCATTAAATGTGCTCATGACCCACCTGTGACCTCAGATAATCCCACTGCATCCGATTGGCCATAGAATCATCCATTTTGGTCCAAATGTTCCATGGAAAACATAAATGTGCGAATGACCCACCAGTGACCTCAGATAATCCCACTGCATCCGATTGGTCATAGAATCATCCATTTTGGTCCAAATGTTCCATGGAAACCATCAAAGTACCAATGACTCGCCTGTGACCTCAGATAATCCCACTGCATCCGCTTGGCCATAGAATCATCCATTTTGATCCAAATGTTCCATGGAACCCATAAATGTGCCAATGACCCACCTGTGACCTCAGATAATCCCACTGCATCCGATTGGCCATAGAATCATCCATTTTGGTCCAAATGTTCCATGGAACCCATAAATTTGCGAATGAGCCACCAGTGACCTCAGATAATCCCACTGCATCCGATTGGCTATAGAATCATCCATTTTGGTCCAAATGTTCCATGGAACCCATAAATGTGCCAAAGACCAACCTGTGACCTCAGATAATCCCACTGCATCCGATTGGCCATAGAATCATCCATTTTGGTCCAAATGTTCCATGGAAAACATAAATGTGCGAATGACCCACCAGTGACCTCAGATAATCCCACTGCATCCGATTGGTCATAGAATCATCCATTTTGGTCCAAATGTTCCATGGAAACCATCAAAGTACCAATGACCCGCCTGTGACCTCAGATAATCCCACTGCATCCGATTGGCCATAGAATCATCCATTTTGGTCCAAATGTTCCATGGAACCCATAAATTTGCGAATGAGCCACCAGTGACCTCAGATAATCCCACTGCATCCGATTGGCTATAGAATCATCCATTTTGGTCCAAATGTTCCATGGAAAACATAAATGTGCGAATGACCCACCAGTGACCTCAGATAATCCCACTGCATCCGATTGGTCATAGAATCATCCATTTTGGTCCAAATGTTCCATGGAAACCATCAAAGTACCAATGACCCGCCTGTGACCTCAGATAATCCCACTGCATCCGATTGGCCATAGAATCATCCATTTTGGTCCAAATTTTCCATGGAACCATAAATGTGCCAATGACCCACCTGTGACCTCAGATAATCCCACTGCATCCGATTGGCCATAGAATCATCCATTTTGGTCCAAATGTTCCATGGAAAACATAAATGTGCGAATGACCCACCAGTGACCTCAGATAATCCCACTGCATCCGATTGGTCATAGAATCATCCATTTTGGTCCAAATGTTCCATGGAAACCATCAAAGTACCAATGACCCGCCTGTGACCTCAGATAATCCCACTGCATCCGATTGGCCATAGAATCATCCATTTTGGTCCAAATGTTCCATGGAACCCATAAATTTGCGAATGAGCCACCAGTGACCTCAGATAATCCCACTGCATCCGATTGGCTATAGAATCATCCATTTTGGTCCAAATGTTCCATGGAACCCATAAATGTGCCAAAGACCAACCTGTGACCTCAGATAATCCCACTGCATCCGATTGGCCATAGAATCATCCATTTTGGTCCAAATGTTCCATGGAAAACATAAATGTGCGAATGACCCACCAGTGACCTCAGATAATCCCACTGCATCCGATTGGCCATAGAATCATCCATTTTGGTCCAAATGTTCCATGGAACCATTAAATGTGCTCATGACCCACCTGTGACCTCAGATAATCCCACTGCATCCGATTGGCCATAGAATCATCCATTTTGGTCCAAATGTTCCATGGAAAACATAAATGTGCGAATGACCCACCAGTGACCTCAGATAATCCCACTGCATCCGATTGGTCATAGAATCATCCATTTTGGTCCAAATGTTCCATGGAAACCATCAAAGTACCAATGACTCGCCTGTGACCTCAGATAATCCCACTGCATCCGATTGGCCATAGAATCATCCATTTTGATCCAAATGTTCCATGGAACCCATAAATGTGCCAATGACCCACCTGTGACCTCAGATAATCCCACTACATCCGATTGGCCATAGAATCATCCATTTTGGTCCAAATGTTCCATGGAAACCATCAAAGTACCAATGACCCGCCTGTGACCTCAGATAATCCCACTGCATCCGATTGGCCATAGAATCATCCATTTTGGTCCAAATGTTCCATGGAACCCATCAAAGTACCAATGACCCGCCTGTGACCTCAGATAATCCCACTGCATCCGATTGGCCATAGAATCATCCATTTTGGTCCAAATGTTCCATGGAACCCATAAATTTTCGAATGAGCCACCAGTGACCTCAGATAATCCCACTGCATCCGATTGGCCATAGAATCATCCATTTTGGTCCAAATGTTCCATGGAACCCATAAATGTGCCAAAGACCAACCTGTGACCTCAGATAATCCCACTGCATCCGATTGGCCATAGAATCATCCATTTTGGTCCAAATGTTCCATGGAACCCATCAAAGTACCAATGACCCACCTGTGACCTCAGATAATCCGACTGCATCCGATTGGCCATAGAATCATCCATTTTGGTCCAAATGTTCCATGGAACCCATCAAAGTACCAACGACCCGCCTGTTACCTCAGATAATCCCACTGCATCCGATTGGCCATAGAATCATCCATTTTGGTCCAAATGTTCCATGGAACCATTAAATGTGCCAATGACCCGCCTGTGACCTCAGATAATCCCACTGCATCCGATTGGCCATAGAATCATCCATTTTGGTCCAAATGTTCCATGGAACCATTAAATGTGCTCATGACCCACCTGTGACCTCAGATAATCCCACTGCATCCGATTGGCCATAGAATCATCCATTTTGGTCCAAATGTTCCATGGAAAACATAAATGTGCGAATGACCCACCAGTGACCTCAGATAATCCCACTGCATCCGATTGGTCATAGAATCATCCATTTTGGTCCAAATGTTCCATGGAAACCATCAAAGTACCAATGACTCGCTTGTGACCTCAGATAATCCCACTGCATCCGATTGGCCATAGAATCATCCATTTTGGTCCAAATGTTCCATGGAACCAATAAATGTGTCAATGACCCACCTGTGACCTCAGATAATCCCACTGCATCCGATTGGCCATAGAATCATCCATTTTGATCCAAATGTTCCATGGAACCCATAAATGTGCCAATGACCCACCTGTGACCTCAGATAATCCCACTGCATCCGATTGGCCATAGAATCATCCATTTTGGTCCAAATGTTCCATGGAACCCATAAATGTGCCAAAGACCAACCTGTGACCTCAGATAATCCCACTGCATCCGATTGGCCATAGAATCATCCATTTTGGTCCAAATGTTCCATGGAACCCATCAAAGTACCAATGACCCACCTGTGACCTCAGATAATCCGACTGCATCCGATTGGCCATAGAATCATCCATTTTGGTCCAAATGTTCCATGGAACCCATCAAAGTACCAACGACCCGCCTGTAACCTCAGATAATCCCACTGCATCCGATTGGCCATAGAATCATCCATTTTGGTCCAAATGTTCCATGGAACCCATAAATGTGCCAAAGACCAACCTGTGACCTCAGATAATCCCACTGCATCCGATTGGCCATAGAATCATCCATTTTGGTCCAAATGTTCCATGGAACCCATCAAAGTACCAATGACCCACCTGTGACCTCAGATAATCCGACTGCATCCGATTGGCCATAGAATCATCCATTTTGGTCCAAATGTTCCATGGAACCCATCAAAGTACCAACGACCCGCCTGTAACCTCAGATAATCCCACTGCATCCGATTGGCCATAGAATCATCCATTTTGGTCCAAATGTTCCATGGAAACCATCAAAGTACCAATGACCCGCCTGTGACCTCAGATAATCCCACTGCATCCGATTGGCCATAGAATCATCCATTTTGGTCCAAATTTTCCATGGAACCCATAAATGTGCCAATGACCCGCCTGTGACCTCAGATAATCCCACTGCATCCGATTGGCCATAGAATCATTCATTTTGGTCCAAATGTTCCATGGAACCATTAAATGTGCTCATGACCCACCTGTGACCTCAGATAATCCCACTGCATCCGATTGGCCATAGAATCATCCATTTTGGTCCAAATGTTCCATGGAAAACATAAATGTGCGAATGACCCACCAGTGACCTCAGATAATCCCACTGCATCCGATTGGTCATAGAATCATCCATTTTGGTCCAAATGTTCAATGGAAACCATCAAAGTACCAATGACTCGCCTGTGACCTCAGATAATCCCACTGCATCCGATTGGCCATAGAATCATCCATTTTGGTCCAAATGTTCCATGGAACCCATAAATGTGTCAATGACCCACCTGTGACCTCAGATAATCCCACTGCATCCGATTGGCCATAGAATCATCCATTTTGATCCAAATGTTCCATGGAACCCATAAATGTGCCAATGACCCACCTGTGACCTCAGATAATCCCACTGCATCCGATTGGCCATAGAATCATCCATTTTGGTCCAAATGTTCCATGGAAACCATCAAAGTACCAATGACCCGCCTGTGACCTCAGATAATCCCACTGCATCCGATTGGCCATAGAATCATCCATTTTGGTCCAAATGTTCCATGGAACCCATAAATGTGCCAAAGACCAACCTGTGACCTCAGATAATCCCACTGCATCCGATTGGCCATAGAATCATCCATTTTGGTCCAAATGTTCCATGGAACCCATACGAATACGAACCAATCAGTTCGTGCAAAATTAAAACAATACAATTATAAACAACGAAACAAAAACAAAGAAAGCAGCAGGCACATAAGCAGCTGATGATTGATTTTCTTATATAAAAACATGCATTTTTCTTCTTATATTTTACTATTTTCTGACTTTCATATAATAGTGACAAAATCCAAAATTAGATATTCATTCAGCGTAGGATATATCTGATATTTAAGTATATATATTATCTTTGAACGATAAGTATTAAAGGCTTTAGGTATACCCTAAAGTATTCGCCAAAAACGTTGCATGACCTTCAAAAAATCTGTTAAAACGACCCCATACAAACCGCGCTGTAAGACGTAATTCTACGTCAAAAATTTCATTTAGAAAAAAAATGCTTAAATTATTCGAAAACGATTTGCTAACGTTGAAATTCTCGCTTCGGTAGTGATTCGATTATGATTAAACATCTCGTTTCGAGAACGAAATGTGCATTTCTCCAGCCCTCGGGTTCATTAGCAAAACATTTTCGAACTTCGTTTTCGAAATAAATATCCGAGATCTCGGATTCACCTCGACTTCGAGGCATATTCGTTTGGTTTATTGGGTTGTTTTAAAAATGAGTTAATGAGAAAATTTTTAGGACTTCATATTGTAAATACCTCGAATTTGCGCTTTTTTGGGCTACAGAATATTAAAAACTGAAAATTGGGCGATTTTTGGGCGATAAAAATTTTGCAGTTCGCGCTTTTTCCGAAAACTATCTGGTCACACTGTACACGACTGCGATTGGAGTGAGGCAGTGGCGTAGCTAGCGTTGCTGGCATCCAGGTCGGAAACTAAATTGTGCACCCTTTAAGAAGATTATACTTAACCTCATTTAAGCAATGATTAAAAAGTATTACGAAATTAATATAATTTTTTTAAATAATAGTTTACTGTTATGATTATAAATGAGTAAACATATATATTTTAATTCATTGTATTTTTTATAAAAGTCGGTAACAATATACAAAATTAATCTCATCGATATTAATATATTTGATATCATTTGAAAGATAATTTGGTAACTTATACAAAACTGAAAAATTTTCCGCAATCAAGGAATTTTTCAAAAATGTTTTGCTTACGCAAAATTTTGACTTGCAATAGTGAGTAAATCCCCAAAGATCTATTTTGAATAATTTTGCATAATTGAGGAAAGAACATAATTGAGGAAAGGACCAGGAAGTAAAACGTTAAAAAATTTTCCCTCAGTGACCCTGAATATCAGCTATCAATTTAAATATTTTTTCGAAATCAATCCACGTCTTCTATATTAAAGTAAAGTGAAAATTAGAACAAAATATTAAAATAAATTTATAAACTTTTTTCCTAATTTTTATAAATTTCTTTATAGTACTCTTTATACATTTCAGCTTCGACTTTAATAGACAAGACTGAGGTCTTTAACATTTGATTGGCTTATTCTCGACCATAAATATCACAGTATCACAATATCACAGTGATACCAAATTGGTTTCATAGTCATAATCTACATAATTCCCAAAGCAAACTTGCCCTGGGAGAACAAGTTCAAGAGTTATGAAAATTAGAATACTTTTTTCTTAAAAACTGTATTTTTGACAGTTTTTGTTGGTTGATTTGAACAGAATAATAATTATGTATTTTAGTAAAGTAAAGGAGTTAGGAAACCATCTTGGAGTTTTAAATAGACATCTTCAAAATAAAAAAAAAAAACAAAAGAACGCCATAAAATTGTTATAAAACGCCATGTATTTAATTTAAATACAAAATTTAATGAATTTTAATCAATTTAATTTTTTTTTAGAAATTTTAAAGCAAGTAATAAATTGAGCTTTTAAATTGTTTTATGTAACAGGACACCCAAAAACATATTACTATTAAAAATTATGTTCAAGCAGGTTAAGAACTGCAAATAAGGTACGTTTGTCGATGTATAGTCTCAGAACTTAGTTATCACAAAATTATAAAGTATATTTTTATTCCTGACATTTTTGACATGAGCACATTTTTCTAAAAAGCTCTGGAGAAATGTATTGCTGGAGAACATCCCAGCAAAATCTTAGCATATAATCTTATATATAATCGAAAAAGTAATCCAGAAAATTTCATTCATCGCTTACCCTCTCGCTTACAAAACCCATTATTTTTATGTAGCCTGTCATTAGAGGTAATCGAAAGCGCTTAAAACTGTTGGTTTATAACTGATTTCACGAAATTAATACTTGAATAACAACTTTCAAGTTGATGTGAATGCATTGCCGTGAATTTATTACGGTTTAAATTTAAGTTCTTGCATTAGCATTTATGTAATGCATTTTAGAATTGATTAAAAAACAAGACCTATCGAAAAATCTTGCTGGGATATTGGATGAAATGTCTACTATACTAGCATGTTTGAGCACTTCTTAAGATGAATATTTGAAGTACAAAGGCTTTTTTAAAAAACTTTATGGAATAATAAAGTGAGGAATATATAAATAGGAATATACTTTAACTAACATCCCAATAATCTTATTGTGCAATCTGAAACCACCGAAGTTATGCAATTGCACACCTCTTCAAATCATACGTTTCTTGCCAAATCTCATAGAGGCAAACATTCTGACAGGGCCGACATCGAACGAAGTTACAATGATTCCAAGGATACCAATGATCCCAACGAATTTACCGTTTACCTTTAAACGTGTACAATTTCCAGTCAAGACGTGCTTTGCCATTAAGCATAGTACTCTATTCGGCTTCACGTGAAATTCCACTCAAATCTCCATACAAAAAATGACAGCTGTGAAACAACCGTGAACATTTCACAACTTTTTCGTCAAAGCTGTACTATGCTTTGCTGCGGAAAATCTAGTACTAAATTCCGCAACATGCATCTAGCAACATTGTTTTCACGGCAATTTAATTGAACCGACCATTTATTTTGCCGTGAAAAGTGACAATTGCCATTTTATTTAAGAAAAAAGTGCAAGCAAAAGAAAAGTTTTTCTAATTGAAATTATATTTTTGTACTATTTCTAAAGTTTTGCAATTAATAATTGCAGTTGTTGGAAATTGGGAATACGGATGCTCCTTGCCGCGATGTTGGCGGTCGCAAATCTTCGCAGCTAGCAGACAGCCACATAAACTTGTCCTGCTCCACAACAAAGAACATCATGCATACTTGTATAAATATTTATTTTGTATTTCTATAATCATAAATATGAAAATGAAAGAACTTAAATGATTTTCTGCTTTTCCTCTAATAAATTGTGGCTGTTTATTTACATCTTGTCGAAATTTGTAAGCTGATCATCAGCTGTTCGTTCGCAACAAAATATCTGTCAAATTTTTCACGCAACAAATAAATGGCTGTTGCCAGTGAAATTTCACGCAATCGAGCATAGTGCTAGGCTTTACAATCAATAAGTCCCAAGGGCAAATTTTTAATGCTGTTTGCATAGACCTTCGTAATGAGGTGTTTACCCATGGTCAACTATATGTGGCGCTCTCTCGAGTCGGTTCAGCAGAAAATCAGACTTTTCTTATTCCTGGTAATGCCAATGAATCAAAAAGCGGTGTCTATACCGAAGTATTCAATAACTAAAATGAAAATATCTTCACTTTATTATCATTATACTAATTTTTAATTTGCTTACAAATACAAATAATATTCAAATATTTTAACGTTTTTTATTATTGCAACTTTTTTAAGAGGTATTATTGATAGAGAGAAAATGTCGGACCACTGTGACCTGCTAGTTTTATATACAAATTTATTTTTGAACTTTTTATTACAAAATATTTTTAATAACTTCATAAATAACAAACATTTTAACAAAGTAATTTTTAACAAAGTGTTTGTGTTATGTATGTATGTGAATGTTTATGTGAGTACTACATTAGTCCCCCCCCATAGTGTTTAATTGTGTTGGCTAATAAATTAAAATGAACTCTTTTTTTAACTGTGTTGGAGGAAAAGTGTCTGTGCAGTGTCAGCGTTCAAAAATGATGGTTTGAGTCTGTCGATGTGAACTGTGCTTGTGTTATTATTTTAAAGTATTGTAAAGAATTTTGGTGTTTTGTGTAAAACTTTGAAAGGTCCATCATACGGATTTAGTAGCGTACGTCGTATGGAATCATTACGGATGAATACAAATTTACAGGTTTCTAATGTTTGTGGAATATACTGTTGAGCGGAAGTATTATGATGAGAAATATTTGATTGAATATTTTGAACGTTTTCTTTAAGTGAAGATAAAATATCTGAAGGATTGAAAATTGTTTAAGTCTAACGATTAATTGTTGTGGAAATTTTAAATGTTGACCGAAAATCATCTCAGCAGGAGAAGCTTTTATGTCTTCCTTAGATGTGGATCTTAAACCTAACAGAATTAGAGGAATTTCCTCTAATATATGTTATTAAATTATTACTCTTATATGTTCAAAACGACCGTGTGGTATTGGTATTTTATATGGAAGTGTTTTATGTCCCCAATACACATTGTGGCGAGGGGTGATTCGTTGACGAATCGCTTGTAAATAATTTTTTCGTATTATTTTCGAATATTTTGGTTTTGTCTGAATCAGAGGTAGGCTAGATGCTTAAAGAAAGCACCGTAGCTCTTGCAGGAGCATCACAGACAAATTCTCCCATGGTGATGCTGAATATTTTGTTGCAATATTAAAATCATTCGTTCAACAAAATGTTCAGTTCTTCAAAAAAAAGTGATTCGTTAAAGAATTGTTTTTTTTTTATTTGACGATTTGTTAATCAATTGCTTCTTTTAAAATTTACGATTCGTCATGAAAAGCTTCTTTTAAATATGAAGATTCGGTAACGAATCAATTTTCTAAGGTTTGGCGACTCGTTCACGAATTGTTTTTGTCGATTTGAACGATTCGTTAACAAAGGAGGAATTTTTCCCGTTCACGATATTATAAGTGAATTGTATATGATAATTGCTATTGAATAAAATGTACGAGAAAGTGATTCATACACGATATCATAAGTGAATCATTTTGTTTGTTGGGTCGATATACTTTCGCTTTTTGACAATTGATGCATTCTTGGGACCATTTATTTATTTGTGTATTTATGTTGGGCCAAAAGTAACGTTGTGTAATAAGTCGTCTAGTAGCTCTCGTTCCTGAATTTGAAATGTTGTGAAGCTGGTCGAAAATTTTTTTACGCATGGATTGTGGAATGCATGGGCATTAAGGTGCCTCGACTTGTATGAAGAAAAAAAAAGTTGCATTTGTACCCATTTTAAAATGAACCTTGATGTATTCTATGATCATTCCCAAAATATTTTGGCTATACCAAAATCCGTCAGTGAGCTAAACCATTTTTGAAAAAACCTCCATAAATCATGTTTTCCGCATTTATACTGGCTAGTGTAATAGATGTTAATAAATAAACTGTCTCAAATTGTAGACCTGAAAAAGTTCTTTCAATCTGCATCAAAAATTTGTATAAATTTGCAATTGGATTAAATATAATGATGTTTTTCATGATTTTTTTCTTAATTTTTTTAGATGATTTTCAAAAATTCTCATTGAAACAAACGCTTGAAATAAAAGAAAATACAGTGTTTTGGATTTTGAAAATTTTATTTTCAGGTAAACTGCACACAAATGGAGAAATAAAATAAGAGCCACACTTTATTAAACAAAGAAAAAGGTCCAAAATATATGACAGACGTGCATACCTTTCCAACGATATCTTGATAACGGCGATCGTATAAGAAATATTAAAGTTATTTGAATTTTTGTGAAAATAATCTAAAAAAAATGCATGAAAACATCATTATACTTAACCCAATTGCAAATATTTTCAAATTTTTGATGCAGATTGAACGAACTTTTTCAGGTCTATAATTTGAGACAGTTTATTTGTTTACAACTATTAAACTAGTTAATATATAAACGGAAAACATGATTTTTGGAGGTTTTTGCAAAATGGTTTAGCTCACTGACGGATTTCGGCAAAGCCAAAATATTTTGGGAATCATCATAAAATATATAAAGGTTCATTTTAGGATGGGTACAAATGAAACTTTTTTTTTCAAGGCACCTTAATGGGCATGTATCGTCTGTATAGTGTTTGTACCAAATCTTATTTTTTAAAAATGGAATTTCAATTTTTTCAAACTTATATATAGTTTTGTCAGCAATGTCTTTAAGTTCTGAGTCAATCAATTGCTCATTGTATTATTGTTTCAGGTCAAGATCGGTTGTTTTAAGTTCTTCTACTTCGCACCTTGACAGTGCATCAGCTACTGCGTTATCTGTACCTTTGATTTGTCTGATGTCATTTGTCAAAAGGACATGGACTGCGTTCTGTTTTTGAGTAAAGTGTATTGGTTAATGGTTTGTGATCCGTAAATATTGTAAAATTGTTACCTTCGAGGTGATGTCTGAAGTGTTTAATTGTCAAATATATGGCAAGCAATTCCCGATCAAATGTGCTATATTTGGTTTCTGTTTCTGAAAGTTTTTTAGAGAAAAACGCTAAAGGTTCAAGGGTATCATTGCGTTGTTGTTGTAACACGCCACCGACTGCGGTGTTTGTTGCGTCGACAGCAATCGATAGTTTTGCATTGCTATTAACATGGTTAAGTAGCGTTTGCTTTGCAAAACTATCTTTGATTGTTGCGCAGCCATTTAGTGTAATGTCAGTCCAGAGTAATTGTTTATGTTTTGTTTTTGATGCTACGGTGACCATTAGGCCGTATCGAAAAATTTAGATCGTATTTTTAGAGGTCTCAAAAGTTGCATGGGGTTGTCAAGATCACCCAAAAAAAATTTTATAAAAATTAAAGGACATCTTCCCGCCCCGCAAGGACAAAGTTGTTTTTTGAGAAAAACAGTAAAAAATAGCGATCTTTAAATGCTTGCATTATTGTAAAAAAAAATACATATGTCTTTTAGCAAAAATAAGTATGCAGTTTAACTAACAATATCTTGCCGAAGACTATCGTACTTTCGGTTTTTTCCTACAGTGTCCTGTATGAAGGATATTCAAAGCGAAAGTTGTACTCGAGATAGCACAAAACTTTTGATTGTAACAACTAAGTCTACATTTTTGTGGTATTGGTAATAGTGTTGATGTATCCTTAACTATGGTGAATTAATAATTTGCTTACTTTTTGAATATGCATTTTCTTGTTTTAGAGAAATGTATACTTGAACTCAATTTTGTAACTTTTTCAAAAAAATTATTATAAACTTTTATATCACGGGCATCAGAAGTTGTGTCGAAGATAATCTTCTCAACTTGGATTTTTCAAATATTTTTTAACATGACTCTGCCTAAAAATTTTAAAATAGAAAAAAAAAAATTAATTCTTAGCGTCAAATTTCACATTTTGGTTTATATCTCCTTTATGGTTATTATTTCGTAAAAACACATCTTAACAACAATTGCTAAGTCTATTGAGATCAATCGAATGGCATACTCAGAAACTAAAAATTTTAGTATAATCTGTTTGCCAATACTACTTTAACCAACTTCAAGGTCATAAAATCAAGGTCATAAAAAGTTATTGATAGCAAATATTTCAAAAATGAAGAACTGCTTCTTAGTACCCAGTTTTTAACTGTTTTTTTCTTGTTCGTAAAGTGAACTAATTAAATGCACTTCCATAAGTTTATTTTTTTTTTGTTGAATAAAAGTAGGTGTTTTAAAATTATTTATAGAAGGTTTTTTTTATTATTCATAGTAGGTATTTTATATGAAACATAAATTAATTATTATAAAGGTAAAAATCATTTTTAGTTTCATAAAAAGGCAACATTTTTCGTGCTTGAAATCTCGTTCGTATTAATCCATCTCGTACAGCTGCCGAATGAACTTGCCGCGATGATGCTGTTACTTCCTTAACACATCTCTCTACAGCTTGTGTATGACTAGGGAGATCAAGTTTATCGCTATGGATACCATTAGTAGTATCGTCTTCTAAAAACTGCTGCAGCTCATGGTGGGGTATCTGCATTATTAAAGGTGGCTCAGTTATAGGAGTAACATTCCAATCGATCATATTCACGTAATCTTTAGACTTAAAATTAAGGGGAGGAATAACAAATTTTCTTAAAACGGTCTGAGATACGGTTCTTATTTTCAAAATCCTTGATACAGCCAATTTTCTTATATTTCTGTTTTCGTCGCCCAACATAGCAAGAAGAATATTTTCAGGATGCGCAAAGTAAGCATTATTTTCGATGACTTTGTCAACAATATCCTTAAGATCATCTTGTAAATATCTCGTCAAATTAAAAATTTTGAATTAATTAACTAATTAAATTTTAAAGTTAAGTGTTAACGCATATCTAAATAACAAGTGTTTTGCTATAATTTTATTTTGATAAGCGAGTGTGTCAAGGACAATATATCATTATACAAAATATTGTGCGTTCAAATTTTCAACAAAAATCAGTTAAATTTTCTATCAATATGGCTGTGTCGCAATTAAAAAAATGTGGAATTATCGGTATTTATTGCGAAATTAAAACTAATAAGCTTCCTTCACGTTCAAGCGTGTTAAGACACTACAATTTTGAAAATGCAAATATTGTAACTATGCATAACAAAACAGTTTCGTTTTATGACACTGCTAAACTCGTAGTACCAAAATTGAAAAAAGTTTGGAAGAAAAAAGCGCTTGCAGTGGTTAGTGATAGGCGTATATTTCAGCTTATGAAAAAGATCATATGAAGTATATGCAACTGAAAAGGTCATACAACAGGGACAAAAACAAGGTGAGCTACAAAAATAAAGTTACAATATTCTGTGAGGAAATGAAAACCTTATTTGACATTGCTGTTTGTAAATGCAAAAGTCTTGCATGTAACTGCGGTCAACAGATGGTTCAAGATGCAATGTCGTTTTTAGCCGATCAACGAACAAGTCGCCAAAAGACAATTGGAGCAACAATTAATGAATGTTTTAACTTGGGTTCTTCAAAAAGTAAGCGGCGGAAAAGCGAGGAGCTACCAACAAGAAACTTTGGCCAGGAAAGCGACACTGAGGATATTTTTGATGAGAAAAATGAAGATTGGGTACCAAAGAGAACGCCAGTAAAAGGTCAGGCTAGGATAAAGTGCCCAACATTTGCCAGTTTTTGCGACAGGTATGGTATTGGTTTAAGATCTGCGGCTGCTTTGGCCACTGCTTTATATACGATATAGGTCAGTACATACCCGAGGTAAATGGGCTTGTTTTTGACAAAAATAAAGTTTACCGTGAAAGGAATAGAGTTCGAAAGAATCTTCAAAAAGAGCAATTGTCAAATGTGAAATTGAGAGCTTTATACTTTGACGGCAGCTGTACGAGATGGATTAATACGAACGAGATTTCAAGCACGAAAAATGTTGCCTTTTTATGAAACTAAAAATGATTTTTACCTTTATAATAATTAATTTATGTTTCATATAAAATACCTACTATGAATAATAAAAAAAACCTTCTATAAATAATTTTAAAACACCTACTTTTATTCAACAAAAAAAAAATAAACTTATGGAAGTGCATTTAATTAGTTCACTTTACGAACAAGAAAAAAACAGTTAAAAACTGGGTACTAAGAAGCAGTTCTTCATTTTTGAAATATTTGCTATCAATAACTTTTTATGACCTTGATTTTATGACCTTGAAGTTGGTTAAAGTAGTATTGGCAAACAGATTATACTAAAATTTTTAGTTTCTGAGTATGCCATTCGATTGATCTCAATAGACTTAGCAATTGTTGTTAAGATGTGTTTTTACGAAATAATAACCATAAAGGAGATATAAACCAAAATGTGAAATTTGACGCTAAGAATTAATTTTTTTTTTCTATTTTAAAATTTTTAGGCAGAGTCATGTTAAAAAATATTTGAAAAATCCAAGTTGAGAAGATTATCTTCGACACAACTTCTGATGCCCGTGATATAAAAGTTTATAATCATTTTTTTGAAAAAGTTACAAAATTGAGTTCAAGTATACATTTCTCTAAAACAAGAAAATGCATATTCAAAAAGTAAGCAAATTATTAATTCACCATAGTTAGGGATACATCAACACTATTACCAATACCATAAAAATGTAGACTTAGTTGTTACAATGAAAAGTTTTGTGCTATCTCGAGTACAACTTTCGCTTTGAATATCCTTCATACAGGACACTGTAGGAAAAAACCGAAAGTACGATAGTCTTCGGCATGATATTGTTAGTTAAACTGCATACTTATTGTCAGGGCCACTTTAGGCGTGAATACCCATGGTAAGTTAGTTTATACTAACGCCATCTAGCGTGGACCACGCAATCATCGTCAATCTGATATGGCAATCTCGTGTCTGGGTTGTAAAAAAATGTATACACACCGGATACTTTGGAAAGATCGTCAAAAACAATATGGCTAAAATGTGCTTGGTTCCGCATCAGCCAATTGGAATTGATTTTCTATTCCAAAGTATCCCGGATGTGGCACGAGCGTCGACCATATTCGGATGGCTTGATGACGTGTCAACCCACGGTAGCAAATAAATGACATATCGCATACCATCGAGTACGTTCAGACTGCCGATTAATGGCGACTGTGCAACCCTGGGCGAATACTATCCACAAGTGGTACCACCGACGCTACAAATACATTGACAACGTAAAACTAACTAGACTGCACGACAACCAAGAATCGAGAAAAGCTATCGCCCTTTTTGGTTTCCAGACGCCGGGCCGGCTAGTTCTTTTGATATTTTTTCTCGTCCGCAGAACAAAATGGCGTGTCATAGAGAAAATTATTTTTTTAATTTTAAGAACTAAGAAAAAAATTCTTTTTAAAATAAGAACTAAAAAGTGCACATAGAATATAGAAGAAATAACACGAAAAATAGAAAAAAAAACCAAAATTGTGAAACTTTCACTACGCGTTAAGATGAAAATTTGTAGTTTCCATTAAAATATATATAAAGAAATATAAATTTAAAGATATACAATTGAATTAAAACTTTAAAAACAAGTAAAGTAAAACTAAAGGAAAAAAGTGCGTAAAATACCTAAAATTAAGTAAAAAAAAAAAAAAATTCAAACAAAAATAAAGCAGCCAGCGAAGCCCTAGCGCTCCAATGACCTGTGTGTGCCCTACTAGCGTTCCAGTGATTTGTGGGTGCCATAGAACTGTTTGTGGAAAAGAAAAATAAAATGGGCAAATTAATTATAATCATCCACAAAAACAGTAACGATTTCAGTCGATTGCAACAATAAATGGCTGCAATGTTATGGCCGCCAATGCTGCTGCTGACGCTGCTGCTGCTGGTATATATCAACCGGTGCCACAGAATTTTCTCGTACAAAAGGAACCTAAGAACAACAGTCCAGTCTATCAGCAACAGCGCCTGAGCAGCGACCGCAACTCCCGCAGCGTCAACCTCTGCAATTAGTGCCATAGAAAAAAAAATAAAACAAATATAGAAAAAATAAGAAAATTAAAAAGACAACGAAAAAAAGTGTAACAACGAAATAACAAGAAATAAGAAAACTAGAAAGACAATGGAAAAAAGTGAGACATTGAAATAAAAAAAATAAGAAAATTAAAAAGACAACGAAAAAAAGTGTAACATTGAAATAAAAAAAATAAGAAAATTAAAAAGACAACGGAAAAAAAAAGTGAAACCATGAAAAAAAAAAAGAATAAGAAAATTAGAAATACAACAACAAAGAATAAGGTGAAACAAGAAAAAAAAATAGAAACAAAAAATTAAGACAAAATTAGAAAACCAACAAAAAAAAAAAAAAAAAAAAAAGGTGAAACAAGAAAAATAAAATAGAACAAAAATAAGAGAAAAAAAATAGCAATAATGAAATAGACAGAAAACAAAAGAAAAAGTTAAGTGAAAACTGATAGAAAAACAACAACAGAAAAAAAAAATCGATTAAATTTAAAAATTTTCAAAAAAAACTGGTCATGAGAAAAAAAAAACTATTCATCAACTTTAACAACAACAACTACAACAATAAAAACAACTATACCTACAACAATAAAAACAACTACATCTATAATAACAACATCTACAGCAACAATAACAACAACTACAACAACTTTTACAACAACAATATTTACAACAACACCAGTTACAACAACCACAACAATAGCCTCAACAGAAACAACAGCTGTAGCATAGAGTGTAGCTAGCGTAAGAACAAGCATACAACTTCGTTATTGGTAATTTACAAATTTTATACATTCACAACAAAAAACTAAATTTTAAAGTATTTTATAGTATAAGCATTGAATAGCTCATAATCCACAAGTGTATAAATAACTAGACATGGTCTTGTTAACTTATAAAAAAAAAAAAAAAATAGAAAACCAAATATTCCCTACATTTGATTGATAAAAACACAGTTAATTTTTTATTGCTTTACGTTTATAATACCTAGATAATTTTTTATTCATGCACACAGTATAAGCAACTTCTTTATTTTTTTTATTTATTTTAAACGTAAGATGATTGTATAAATTACTTGGTAGCAAAAGTGAAAGGGTAGTATAAACTCCGAACATATATTGACATGGAAAAACATTGTGAACAAGTATGTTTATTAATTTTAACATAAAAAAAAAAAGAGAACACAGATCTACACACAAGATAAAAAGAAAAAAAAAGAAACTAAATATAAATACATTTATAATATAAACTAAATACTTAAACAAAACATTATTATGATGTAAGAAAACTTAATACTAAACTTTATATAAATACATATATAATTTAAATTATATACTGAAAGAAAACATTAAAACGTTATACGAAAACTTAAAACTAAACTATATATAAATGTATATATAATATAAACTAAATACTAAAACAATACAATAACACGATATAAGAAAACTTCAAACTAAATTAAATATAAATACATTTATAATATAAACTAAATACTTAAACAAAACATTATTATGATGTAAGAAAACTTAATACTAAACTTTATATAAATACATATATAATTTAAATTATATACTGAAAGAAAACATTAAAACGTTATACGAAAACTTAAAACTAAACTATATATAAGTATATATATAATATAAACTAAATACTAAAACAATACAATAACACGATATAAGAAAACTTCAAAATAAAACAAGAATATTTACGTATCCTAAATAAGCAGCCAGAATTTAGAAAAAAAAAAACATATTTAAGAAACTAAAAATGAATGAAGAAAGAAAATATGAAATTAAAACACGACACTTTTTATGCTAAGATTTAAAATGTAATATATGATGATTTTGGATATAATGGCTAAGATAAATCTATTATAAGAGTATGAACAAAATAAAAGTATTGTGGTAAGAAAAAAAAAATGAAAATTATAATTCGGTAAAAGGGAAATAAAAGGTGGCGTGGACAAGAGAGAGTCGGCGTAAGTATGAAAGTTTTTGGGGTGACCTAAAATATTTCAGGCAAGCTGGTCACCATGGTTGGCATTCAGCCAAAAGGGGAGGGTAGCCAGGTCGATGCAATGCCATCGAGGCATCGACCACCATAGAGGCCAGTGATGGTTCCGATAGGGGAACGATTTACTTCGGGTTCCGGTTCCGGTTTGGTCTGTCGCGTTTTCGTTTCGTTCTTTTTTTTAAATGTCAAGTCTGGTACGACTTTTTATTCTTGTCAAGCCCTACTGTCAGTCAAGTCTGGCAAGAACACCACCCCATATCCGACGAGCCTTAGCCGCGCATACGCCAGCGTACCAGCAAGGCCAGAACGAATGACAGGGTGTGTACTCCATAGATTGGCGTACACGCACATGTAGGTGCTCATGACAGAATTGGCGCCCAACGTGGGGCATATTTCGGGTTTTTAGTCATGACAGAATTGGCGCCCAACGTGGGGCATATTTCGGGTTTTTAGTCGTGACAGAATTGGCGCCCAACGTGGGGCATATTTCGGGTTTTTAGTCATGACAGAATTGGCGCCCAACGTGGGGCCCGAAAAGGTCTGAATGTTTTGGTTTTTTAGATCTACCCGAAGTGGGTCTGTATAGTTTGAGGTTTCTAAGTTCACCCGATGTGGATTTGAATATTTTGTTCTTTTAGATTTTGTCAATGTTTGACCTAACATACGGACCGAGAAAATCTATATAGATTTTTTGAAACGGGCGTTCGACTTGCGCCTCCTGACCCATAGGTGGCCTTAAAACCATTTGCGCTGGTTTACATTCCTTGCATACCTGACAACTATACACAAAATTTCGAACTTGCATATTCATATTTGGCCAATAGAAATATTCTTTAATCCTTTTTAAAGTTTTAGTAAAACCACCGTGTGCTACATGAGGCGGTTGGTGAGCGTTAGCAATTATCGTGTGGGTCAGCTGAGCTGGAATCCACAACTTCCAGGCGAAATCTTCACCGTCAGGTGTACCATCATAGGGCACTGTGCGTTTATACGCGAAACCTTCGATAACCTTTAAGTCTGGTAACCGGGACTGATTTTCTTTAATAGTGTTTAACAAATCCCTATACTCTTCACTTTGGAACTGCGGTGACTCGAGGTCGATCAATGATTTAACCTGACAACTAATTTCGTTCATATCATAGCGTGACAGTGTATCTGGAACTATATTCTTTGCCCCTTGGCGATGTACTATATCAAAACTAAAACTTTGCAAATATAAACTCCAACGAGCCAGTCGACTCGTCAGGTCCTTATGCGACATAAGCCACTTAAGACTTGAATGGTCAGTTAAAACGCTAAATGGCATCAATTCGATGTAAGCTCGGAACTTCGTTATACCCATGACCACCGCGAGACATTCGCGTTCTGTTACAGAGTAATTTTTCTGTGCGGGCGTCAGTTTTTTTGAATAATACGCGATTGGATGTTCACCGCCCTCATCATCTTTTTGAAACAATACGCCCCCTATGCCAATATCCGAAGCGTCAGTTTGGACGTAAAAATGTTTAGAGAAATCAGGATGCACGAGAACTGGACTTGAAATCAGAGCTGATTTCAATTTATCGAAAGCTATTTTTGCTTCATCACCAAAAGTAAAAGTCTTCGCTTTTTTCAGCGTGTCGAAAACAGGCGCGGCTATAGTAGCGTAGTCTTGAATAAAACGACGGTACCAACCGGTGGCTCCCATGAAACTACGAACTTGTTTAGGGGTCTTTGGGTAAGTGTACCTTTCGATGGCCTGTACTTTTTCAGGGTCTGGCCTCAATTTACCTTCACCTACAATATACCCTAAATATCTTAGCTCGCGACAACAAAATTTTGATTTAGCCACATTTATAGTTAAATTGGCTGTGCTTAACATTTGCGCTACCTGTTCTAATTTTGCTATATGGCTACCAAAGTCAGAAGAAACAACCAAAAGATCATCCAAGTAGATAAAGACACTCTCACGAAGACTAGCTGGCACCACTTTGTCCATCAACCGACACAACCTTTGCGCAGCATTGCACAGCCCAAAAGGCATGACGGTAAATTGACAAAGTGGTCGACCAGGCACTGTGAATGCAGTTTTTTCCCTGCTGCTGGCGGCAAGTGGAATCTGCCAGAAGGCATCTTTTAAATCCACACTTGAGATAAAGTGTGTATCACCGAGACGACTGAGCAAGCCCTCAATGTGTGGAAGTGGATAGGCGTCTTTCACTGTGAGGGCATTAAGCTTGCGAGCATCCAGGCATAATCTACACTTTTCGCCTTTACGCACAAAGGCTACTCGATTATTCCACGGACTTTCGCTCGGCTCAATGACTCCTAATGAAAGCATCCTATCCAGCTCCGCAAACATGAGTTTCTGTACAGCTGGCGAAACAGGATAATGTTTATCTTTAACTGGTACCGCATTGCCCGTGTCTATATAATGCTCTTCTAGAGGAGTTTTCCCTAGACCCTTCTTCGTAAAACACGGAAACTTTTCTACGACGGCCTCGAGCCGTTTTCGCTGCTCTGATGTCAGCACCTGCATTTTCGGTAGCACGGTGTTAAGTGTTTCTTCCTCTAACGCGATATTGTTTGTTGTAATGCTATCAATATTGAGCTGCATCAGACTAAATTTTTTTATAAAATCGACTCCCAAAAACAATTCCCTTTTCAGTGATGGCGTAAGATAAAAAGTAATTTCTTGTTCTCTATTGTCAAATCTAATGCTTGCTTTTACTCTACCTATTATAGAGTGCATCCGTCCATCTGCAGTCTTAACAAAAGATTTAAACTTAAAAATTGGCAATTTACACTTTTCTACAAATTCAACGCAGTTCTTTCCTAAGCATGACACCGTGGCTCCACTGTCTAACAATCCTTCAATGCTGTGACCATTTATTTCTATTTTGGTATAAAACCTGCTATCTTCGCCCTCATACAGTTCTGAAGCGGAAACTTCCCTAATCTGTCTTTTTCTAATACTATATCTACACCTTGCTTTCTCAATTCTGGTTGGTTTATCTGAGAATATTTTTCGCCTAGCTTCTTGATATGCTTGTAACCTAACATGAAATGGTCGGATTTCTTTAACTTTGACCTCAGTTGAAATCGGTACATTGTGATTTTTTAAAACTCTAATTTTTTCTACAGTCTCGGTCTTTTTGTCCTCTTCTAGTCAATTGGAATCTTCCAAGGTCTGTGTTTGAATCGAGCGTGATTCGAGTCGAGCGTTTGTATTCATTGGTTTCACGTGTCCTTGACATTTCGGACACTTAGGCGTAACTACTCCATCCGCTCCACATCTAAAACAAAAAATTCGCCTGGTGGTCGAGGTACATTCCATGAAGTTGTGACCAGGCAGTTTGCAGTTCCAACACTGGAGAATCCGTGAAGACGTTACCGCATCGATATCGAACGTTTGTTCGGAAAAATCCGGGTTTATATCCAACTCATGTATTTGAGCAGTACGTGGCACGTGTTGACGCGGTGGCTGTTGGTATGCTTGACGCTGATAATTAAGATGAGCTTCAGCCTTTTTGCATGCTTTACAAAACTCCGTCAATCCGTCTATGCGCATAGCGAATAAAAGCTGAGCCATCTCCTTCCGCAAGTTGCTTCGCATTATTTCGACCAAATCCTGCTCTGCCAGTGGACTACGCTGCTGATTCCTCAACGTCAATACCGATTGGTAAAAGTCATCAAATGTTTCCTCACGCTGTTGCCTTCGATCCATTATTTGTCGTTGGATTTCAAAGTCACTTTCATGTCTTTTAAATTGGGCCACTAAAGCCTCACGCAGTACGTGCCAACTTGGTATTCGATTTAAACGACGGAATCCCCAAAACCATTGAGCTGCGTTTCCTGTTAACAAGCTATGAAAATTACGGATCACCTCCGGCCAAGGATATCTATAGTCATAGCACAAGGTTTCTACTCGGAAAACGAATTCATCCACAGTTATGGATTTTGTGGTTCCATCGAACTTGAACCCCCATTTATCCATTTCCACTCGCCTTGGTGACTCTGACTGTTGATACTGCGCCGTTGGCACTTGCATGTGTTGTGAATACACGAAGTCGTTTGGATAATGGATAGGTGGTACTGTACGAGGTTCTTGTGCATGATTTCGAATTCTAGTTGTATTAGCTGTAGGCTGAGTAAACACTTGTGGCTGCTGCCTATTTGACGGTTGTTGTCGGTGCGGTTGCGAAGAATACTGATCTTGCTGAAGATGGTTCCGATTATCAGGTGTTCCATTAGCTAAATTTTGCTCCAGGCGACCTGGCCATGCTTGTGAGTCTAGAGAAGGAGGTGGTGGTGGTGGTACGCTCGGTATGTTAGACGCTGCTGGTCGACTCTCTGAATGTTGAGGTGTCAGGGATCCTAAGCTTTCAGCTATCAGCTGAGGTACCAAAATTCGTAACCTTTCCTCCACTCCACTCATCAGATCCACCTGAGCTAATCCTACCGTTGATTTGATGTAATCCCTGATGTTGGTGTTCATACCACTAACCGTGTACTGGCCTTGTGTCCTTCCTGACGTTCGGTCTCTAACATTTCCCTGCGCTCCTGTACTTTGCTGGAATTCCCTTCTGACGTTAAGGGCTGTTAAGCTACTGAATTCTGGAGATGTTATGCTACTATTTGACAAATCGAGTTCATCCGAAGTAACTCTACGGGCGGGCTGTTGCAAATTCTGCATAGCTATTACGGTTGGACTGGTTGTGGTGGCTATTGTTGTAGTTAAAATTGGAATATTAGGTCTAGCTGTAGTAACTTTTGGTATTGTTCCCGTCTCCATTGTTGTTGTTTGAGTCTGGCTTAAGTTGGATATGGCAAAAGAGTTGGCTTCGCTATTTTCTGCCATTTGTCTTTGTTTACGGGTATTTACCATTATTTGCCGTAACGCGGTCAAAAATAAAATGAATCAGAAAACCAAAAAAATAAAATCAATATGTTGGGGTGGTACCAATCAGCAGGATGTCGACGAAAATTCGGTTGTAAAACAATTTATATAAAAAATAATATATAAAATAAAAAAGGGAATATAAAAAAGAAAAATTATGTACCCACAACTAAATTATAAAATAATAATGAAATAAGTAACTCATAAAAGAAATTTTAAATGTGTTGAATTCAAAAGAAAATAATAAAATAATATGCATAAAAATATTACCAGGTAATCTCCCACCTGGAATTATCCAGGGGTTATTGCTAAAAATACTGAATAAAAAAAAATTATCCAAAGCTTCAAAGAAACACTTAGCGTTTTAGTTAAGTCTCTTTTAATTGATAATATAATATCGTACATTAACTATATAAACTGTAAATCATAAATCATAGAAATATTTCATCTATAAACTGTAAATCATAAATAATAGAAATATTTTCATAAGGTATAAACAATAAAAATACGGAGAAAATAAAAAATAAAAAAAAGTTATTGTTAAATAAATGGTACAAAAATTTGCGGAAAACTGTAATTTTAAATGGTGGCGTAAAACATTGAGAGTGGCGTAAGAAGAAAAATACAAAAAAATTTAAAGAGACTAGCGATTTTTCCTCCGACTCGGAGCTTTTTTCGAAAACATAAACCTTTTTCACTAACTGCTGAGTCATCTCTGGCATGGTTAGATCGTTGTTAGATAATATGTTTGCTCTTTTAAACGAGGCGGAGTGTTCTACAAAAATCAAAATAATTATTACTAATATGTCGACGTTTCAGGAGATTCTCCTCCGAATCGGAGCACCCTTTTCGTTACCCGAACGACTATTCGTGTTATTTCCTGTCTTGGTGTTCGGTGGCTCTTACACGATACGGAGTGTAATTCAAAAAATCAAAACACTTATTATATTTTTCATATGCTGAGCCGTCCCAGTCATACTTAGGGTTCACTCTCTGGTGAGGTCTTTTTCCTTTGGATCGGAGCGGCTATGTGGCACCCGAACGACACCTATTATCTACCGGTTTGGCGTTCGGTGTTCTCTACGAAACAAAGTGTTACACAAAACAAAAACGACAAGATAATATTCTGACATAGCTAGTATGCTGAGCCCTCTCAGTCATACTTTAGGTTCACCAGGTGGTGAGGTAAAACAGCCGCCCACTGTGGGTACAGACGCTGACCAACACGCCGCCCACTGTGGATCAGACGCGAGTTGGATTCACTAGAGTTCGCGGGGTCGTTAATCCCGTCATCTTCCTAAGGCCCTAAAAAGATGCTCCTGCATGTCAAAAAAACTTTTTTTTTTTAAAAACTTCGAGGACCTAATCGGGTCAAACATTGACAAAATCTAAAAGAACAAAATATTCAAATCCACATCGGGTGAACTTAGAAACCTCAAACTATACAGACCCACTTCGGGTAGATCTAAAAAACCAAAACATTCAGACCTTTTCGGGCCCCACGTTGGGCGCCAATTCTGTCATGAGCACCTACATGTGCGTGTACATACTTATGATACACACACCCTGTCATTCGTTCTGGCCTTGCTGGTACGCTGGCGTATGCGCGGCTAAGGCTCGTCGGATATGGGGTGGTGTTCTTGCCAGACTCGACTGACAGTAGGGCTTGACAAGAATAAAAAGTCGTACCAGACTTGACATTTAAAAAAAAGAACGAAACGAAAACGCGACAGACCAAACCGGAACCGGAACCCGAAGTAAATCGTTCCCCTATCAGAACCATCACTGGCCTCTATGGTGGTCGATGCCTCGATGGCATTGCATCGACCTGGCTACCCTCCCCTTTTCGCTAAATGCCAACCATGGTGACCAGTTTGCCTGAATATTTTTAGGTCACCCCAAAAACTTTCATACTTACGCCTCTCCTGCTTGTTTACGCCACTACCTTCTAGAACTAGCTTTCCATTCTACAGTAAATCGATTATGAACATATTTCTTACCACAATGCTTTTATTTGGTTCCTACTTGTATAATAGTGATATCTTCGACATTATATCTTAACTTATTATAACTTACATTTTAAAACTAAGAGTTAGGTTTTATTTAAGAGAAATTGAAAATCAAATCAAATCAATCAATCAATAGTAAACAAACAGAAAGCAATTAGTATTTCAAATTTAAGCCAAAATATGTTGTTGTTTAGCGATGAACAAGTTGGTTTAAAAGTTATTTCTAATATTTTTTTTTTTTTTTTTTTTAATATGTTTTATTTTGTTTTTTTTTTTTGTTTCAGTAGTTCGTGCGGTTGGGAATAGTCTCTATGAACTAGAAGATTTGAACGGTAAACCATTAGGAATTTTTCATGCGAAGGATTTAAAACAGTACAACAGTACAAAACAGCTGACATTTTGAGATTTTTCAAGCTTATGATTTGTTTTTTTTGGACTGAAGGAGATGCCACCTGTTCCCATTTATCTCTCAAGCAGAGAGGCTTTTCGAGATCAACTGGGTTTGTCAGGGCCACTTTAGGCGTGAATACCCATGGTAAGTTAGTTAATACCAACGCCATCTAGCGTGGACCACGCAATCATCGTCAATCTGGTATGGCAATTCCGTGTCTGGGTTGTAAAAAATGGATACACACCGGATACTTTGGAAAGATCGTCAAAAACAATATGGCAAAAATGTGCTTGGTTCCGCATCAGCCAATTGGAATTGACTTTCTATTCCAAAGTATCCCGGAAGTGGCACGAGCGTGGACCATGTTCGGATGGCTTGATGACGTGTCAACCCACAGTAGCAAAAAAATTACAGATCGCATACCATCGGGTACGTTCAGACGGCCGATAAATGGCGACTGTGCAACCCTGGGCGAATGCGACCCACAAGTGGTACCACCGACGCTACTAACACTGACAAAGAAAAAGAAAAAGAAGAAGAACTGGACGGCACGACGACGACAAAATTGGAAACTTCTGCCTTTCTGTTTTCTAACTTGACGCGAGTGAGACGAGAAAAATTTTGTAAATTTCAAAAGTTAAGCATTTTAAAATATAAATAGTTAATTATAATCAATTATAAGAGTTTTTAAATAATGTTAAAATACGATACATAGTGCAACGAGGAAATCAACATAAACTGTTCATATGCTTGTAAAATTTAGCAAAAGCTTAAAATAAGCCAAATGATGAATAATTTTAGACGTTCAGTAAAGTGAACACTGCAACCACGTTTTCCGCATTCAATACGATACGTTTTCGCGTGTTTAAACCTAGTTAAATCAAATAAAAAAAAAAATTTTTAAGCGCGTCGTTTTAATAAATTGCTTATAATAAAAAAAAAAAAAAAAAAAAAAAAAACAACAATTTTATAAAAGTTTTATATATATATCTTAGTAAAAAGATTAAGGCAATATTGCTATAAAGCTTTTCCCATTCAAAAAAAACTTTTGATTGATAAATTTTTCGTGTAAAAAGTAATAATAATAAACGACGTCAAAATTGAGCTCCTCACAGCGCCCACGATTTCCATTTCTTCGGTTGCGCCACCAACGCCTTCGCCGCACCATCAACAGCAACAGTAGCAGCAGCAGCTGCATAATTAGCAACAACAGCAGCAGCAGCAGCAGCAGCAGCTACATAATTAGTAACAACAGCGGCCACCGCAACTCCCGCAGCGTCAACCTCAGCAAAAAGTGCCATAAGAAAGACAAAAACAAAAAGTGGAACAATAAAATAGAGAAAAATGAAAACTACATCTATAGTAACAACATCTACCGCAACAATAACAACAACACAAAACAAGTGAACCAATAAAACAGAAAACAATAAACAATAAAAAAAAAAAAAAATAAGAAAAAAATAAAATAGAAAAAAATAAAAGCAAAAATGAAAACAAAAATAGGAATAAACAAAAGAAAAATAAAAAGGTAAAGTGATAACCGAAAGTGAAAAAAAAGAAATAAAAAAAAAAAAAAACTGATAAAATTTTAAAATAAAACAATAATAGTAATAAATAAAAGAAAAATAAAAGATAAAATGAAAACTAGAGTGGAACTAAAGGAAAAAAAAAAATCGATAAAAGTGAGCTAAAAGAAAAATCGAAAATCGATTATAATTTTTAATTTAAAATAACAATAAAAAGAAACAAAAGAAAACAGAAGAAAACGAAAAGGTTAAGTGAAAAATGATAGTAAAAGAAAAACATAAATAAGAAAAATCGAAAATCGATAATAATTTTTAATTAAAACAACAATAGGAACAAACAAAAGAAAAACGAAAAAGTAAACTAAAAAGTGAAAACTAACAGTGAACAATAGAAAATAAAAGAAGAAAATTGATTAAATTTTAAAATAAAGCAATAATAGTAATGAACAAAAGAAAAATAAAAGATAGAATGAAAACTAGCGTGGAACTAAAGAAAAAAAAAATCGATTAATTTGAAAATCAGACAACAATAGAAAAAAAAAAAAAAACAAACAACATTATAATCAACGAAGATAACTATATCTGCAACTATAACAACAACGACTACGATAAAAATAACCACATCCACAAAAACAACATTTTCGCAGCAATATCAACGACAAAATATTCACAACAACAACAACAACAACAACAACTACAATATAAATAAACACATCTATAAAACAACATTTTCACAACAACTACAGCCACAATACAACAATATCTACAATAACAATACACCAATGTCTACAAAACAACATCGTAAACGTCATTAACTGCTACAACTACATCTATAGCTACAACTATAAAACTACATCTTCAATAACAACAAGATCTACACCAACAGCAAGGAAAACAACAACAACAATGATAGCTGCAACGAAGACAACAACAATCATAAAAACAATATGTTATTGGCAATAATTTCATCTACCACTGTCGTAGCAACAATACCCAACTACAAAACAGTAATGTATGTAAGAGCATAAACAACTAAAATTTAAAAAAAAAAAACAACTAAAGGTAATATGAACATTGTTACAAAAAAAAAGGTTGGCTAGCAACGCATTTTAAACTTTTGATTAAATATTAGAAATTTTAAAGTTAAGTTTTGTAAACAACCTAACTTGATACTTATATGCTTATATAAAGAAGTTATGCATAACCAACTACAAAAAAAAAAAAAAAAACAAAAACAACATATTAACTACTTTTATTACCACTTCTACTACTAGCGACTACTATTTTGTTAGCATAAAAAAAAAGGAGGAAAAAATATTTGGCATAAATTTAAATTGCTTTTTTTTTAATTAACCAACTATTAAATATTCACTTATTATTAATATTATTATTATTATTATTATTATTATTATTATTATTAAAATTATAATTATGGATTACTAGCGTAAAATAATTAATATAAAAAAAAAAACAACATATAACACCCACAAACACTGGAGAGCAAACAGCAAAATTTTAAGTTTTAATAATTTTCTTAATTTTTTTTTGTTATTGTTTTTAATTCTTTTTGAAATCAAAAAGGATAGCATTGGTAAAATGGTTATTCATATAAATCTCGGCTTACACCTACACCAATACCGCCAAAGCCACTATACCCTTTGAGCTTAACTTTATAACGATCAAAAGGTACTTCCAAGCATCCACTTCAACACACACACATACATACACACAGACACACACACACACACCTGAACAGATACAAACAAACAAACCATGCGATATGATACAAATGCAAAACCGTAACTGAAATTAAATTTTCATTGCTATAGTGTACATATAATTAGCTAATTATCTACACTGTAAGAAAATGTTTTTAAATAAGAAAATAAAATAAAAAAAAAAAAAAAAAAAAAAACAAATATATAAGAAAATCCCTCAATAACTAATTTTTTGTTATTTAACTACTTAACTTTTTTTTACACCAATTTTTTTTGTTTTACATTTTTTTTATATTTTTTTTACGATATAAAAATAGTTAGCCACAACAAAAGGAAACAAAAACAATAACACAAAAAAAAAAACCATAATTGACATAGAAAAATAGCAACAACAAACCCAAATATTTAAACAACCAAAAGCTCTGAATCCTCACATAAACGTTACATACCTGTCTATATATGTACAGAAAACTGTATATTTATATAGATATGCATTGTATGTATGTATATTTACTAAACTTAAATTAGAAAAAAAAGACAAAATACAAAACTACAATTTTACATTTACATTAAACTATATACATATATATACATATACGAACTACTGAAACAAAAAAAAAAAAACAAAATAAAACATATTAAAAAAAAAAAAAAAAAAAAAAAAAATATTAGAAATAACTTTTAAACCAACTTGTTCATCGCTAAACAACAACATATTTTGGCTTAAATTTGAAATACTAATTGCTTTCTGTTTGTTTACTATTGATTGATTGATTTGATTTGATTTTCAATTTTTCTTAAATAAAACTTAACTCTTAGTTTTAAAATGTAAGTTATAATAAGTTAAGATATAATGTCGAAGATATCACTATTATACAAGTAGGAACCAAATAAAAGCATTGTGGTAAGAAATATGTTCATAATCGATTCGTTTTGTTATTTACTGGAGAATGGAAAGCTAGTTCTAGAAGGTAGTGGCGTAAACAAGCAGGAGAGGTGTAAGTATGAAAGTTTTTGGGGTGACCTAAAATATTTCAGGCAAGCTGGTCACCATGGTTGGCATTCAGCCAAAAGGGGAGGGTAGCCAGGTCGATGCAATGCCATCGAGGCATCGACCACCATAGAGGCCAGTGATGGTTCCGATAGGGGAACGATTTACTTCGGGTTCCGGTTCCGGTTTGGTCTGTCGCGTTTTCGTTTCGTTCTTTTTTTTAAATGTCAAGTCTGGTACGACTTTTTATTCTTGTCAAGCCCTACTGTCAGTCAAGTCTGGCAAGAACACCACCCCATATCCGACGAGCCTTAGCCGCGCATACGCCAGCGTACCAGCAAGGCCAGAACGAATGACAGGGTGTGTACTCCATAGATTGGCGTACACGCACATGTAGGTGCTCATGACAGAATTGGCGCCCAACGTGGGGCATATTTCGGGTTTTTAGTCATGACAGAATTGGCGCCCAACGTGGGGCCCGAAAAGGTCTGAATGTTTTGGTTTTTTAGATCTACCCGAAGTGGGTCTGTATAGTTTGAGGTTTCTAAGTTCACCCGATGTGGATTTGAATATTTTGTTCTTTTAGATTTTGTCAATGTTTGACCCGATTAGGTCCTCGAAGTTTTTAAAAAAAAAAAGTTTTTTTGACATGCAGGAGCATCTTTTTAGGGCCTTAGGAAGATGACGGGATTAACGACCCCGCGAACTCTAGTGAATCCAACTCGCGTCTGATCCACAGTGGGCGGCGTGTTGGTCAGCGTCTGTACCCACAGTGGGCGGCTGTACTTTCTCACCGAATAGTGAAACCAATCGTGACTGAGGCAACTCATCACATATAAAAAAAAAAAAAAAATGTTTACATTTCTTAGTCATGCATAAAACGTACAAATTTCGTTTTCATTTTGGAATTAACGAATTCAAGGAGACCATGGAAGTTTTAAAAGACGCGTAAGTCCTGTAGCGATAAGGTCTGTGAACCACGACTACTGTTGCGACGTGTTTTTTTAAATGGAAATGTACTCTCTGGAAAGTAAATTCAATGTATAGTGATCTAATGTCTCTAGAGACAATGCGTAAGTCCTGCAGCGCTAAGGTCTCAGAACCACGACTGTTGTTGCGACGTATTTTTTTTAGAGATGTTTGATTACTAGGTAGAGTTTCTAGTTTTTTATAGTTAGGCCATTTATAGATTTTTTTTTGAGTTCTAGTATTGAGTATTTATGATTTATTTAAGTATTTGAGTATAGCTCACGGGGGAAGGGGGTTATAGTAGATCAGGTTTATCTAGAGATAATGCGTAAGTCCTGCAGCGCTAAGGTCTTAGAACCACGACTGTTGTTGCGACGTATTTTTTTAGATAAGCTTGCCTGCTGGTCAAGTTCTAGATTTTTTTTAGTTATTTCAGTCATATTGCTGATTTCTTTGAGTTTGAGTTTTAAGTATTTGAGTATAGCTCACGGGGGAAGGGGGTTATAGTAGATCAGGTTTATCTAGAGATAATGCGTAAGTCCTGCAGCGCTAAGGTCTTAGAACCACGACTGTTGTTGCGACGTATTTTTTTAGATAAGCTTGCATGCTGGTCAAGTTCTAGATTTTTTTTAGTTATTTCAGTCATATTGCTGATTTCTTTGAGTTTGAGTTTTAAGTTTTTGAGTATGAGCTCATGGGGGAAGGGGGTTATAGTAGATCAGATTTATCTAGAGATAATGCGTAAGTCCTGCAGCGCTAAGGTCTTAGAACCACGACTGTTGTTGCGACGTATTTTTTTAGATAAGTTTGCCTGCTGGTTTAGTTCTAGTTTTTTGAGTTATTTAAGGCATATCAGTATAGATTATTTTTTTAAACTTCTGGTTTCGAGTTCATTCTATTAGTTGAAATCACGCGTAAGTCCTACAGCGATAAGGTCTCAGTACCACGACTGTAGTTGCGACGAGTGTTTGGAGATTGATAGGATTTTTGTTCTTGCTTTATATTTTTGTAGAGTTTTATAGATTTTATAGTCTTATAAATTCTTTCGATCGCAGGGGCATTCTTTAAGGGCCTTAGGAGGATGACGGGATTAACGGCCCCGCGGACCCTAGTGAATCCAACACGCGTCTGATCCACAGTGGGCGGCGTGTTGGTCAGCGTCTGTTCCCAGATTGGACGGCTGTTTTACCTCACCACCTGGTGAACCTAAAGTATGACTGAGAGGGCTCAGCATACTAGCTATGTCAGAATATTATCTTGTCGTTTTTGTTTTGTGTAACACTTTGTTTCGTAGAGAACACCGAACGCCAAACCGGTAGATAATAGGTGTCGTTCGGGTGCCACATAGCCGCTCCGATCCAAAGGAAAAAGACCTCACCAGAGAGTGAACCCTAAGTATGACTGGGACGGCTCAGCATATGAAAAATATAATAAGTGTTTTGATTTTTTGAATTACACTCCGTATCGTGTAAGAGCCACCGAACACCAAGACAGGAAATAACACGAATAGTCGTTCGGGTAACGAAAAGGGTGCTCCGATTCGGAGGAGAATCTCCTGAAACGTCGACATATTAGTAATAATTATTTTGATTTTTGTAGAACACTCCGCCTCGTTTAAAAGAGCAAACATATTATCTAACAACGATCTAACCATGCCAGAGATGACTCAGCAGTTAGTGAAAAAGGTTTATGTTTTCGAAAAAAGCTCCGAGTCGGAGGAAAAATCGCTAGTCTCTTTAAATTTTTTTGTATTTTTCTTCTTACGCCACTCTCAATGTTTTACGCCACCATTTAAAATTACAGTTTTCCGCAAATTTTTGTACCATTTATTTAACAATAACTTTTTTTTATTTTTTATTTTCTCCGTATTTTTATTGTTTATACCTTATGAAAATATTTCTATTATTTATGATTTACAGTTTATAGATGAAATATTTCTATGATTTATGATTTACAGTTTATATAGTTAATGTACGATATTATATTATCAATTAAAAGAGACTTAACTAAAACGCTAAGTGTTTCTTTGAAGCTTTGGATAATTTTTTTTTATTCAGTATTTTTAGCAATAACCCCTGGATAATTCCAGGTGGGAGATTACCTGGTAATATTTTTATGCATATTATTTTATTATTTTCTTTTGAATTCAACACATTTAAAATTTCTTTTATGAGTTACTTATTTCATTATTATTTTATAATTTAGTTGTGGGTACATAATTTTTCTTTTTTATATTCCCTTTTTTATTTTATATATTATTTTTTATATAAATTGTTTTACAACCGAATTTTCGTCGACATCCTGCTGATTGGTACCACCCCAACATATTGATTTTATTTTTTTGGTTTTCTGATTCATTTTATTTTTGACCGCGTTACGGCAAATAATGGTAAATACCCGTAAACAAAGACAAATGGCAGAAAATAGCGAAGCCAACTCTTTTGCCATATCCAACTTAAGCCAGACTCAAACAACAACAATGGAGACGGGAACAATACCAAAAGTTACTACAGCTAGACCTAATATTCCAATTTTAACTACAACAATAGCCACCACAACCAGTCCAACCGTAATAGCTATGCAGAATTTGCAACAGCCCGCCCGTAGAGTTACTTCGGATGAACTCGATTTGTCAAATAGTAGCATAACATCTCCAGAATTCAGTAGCTTAACAGCCCTTAACGTCAGAAGGGAATTCCAGCAAAGTACAGGAGCGCAGGGAAATGTTAGAGACCGAACGTCAGGAAGGACACAAGGCCAGTACACGGTTAGTGGTATGAACACCAACATCAGGGATTACATCAAATCAACGGTAGGATTAGCTCAGGTGGATCTGATGAGTGGAGTGGAGGAAAGGTTACGAATTTTGGTACCTCAGCTGATAGCTGAAAGCTTAGGATCCCTGACACCTCAACATTCAGAGAGTCGACCAGCAGCGTCTAACATACCGAGCGTACCACCACCACCACCTCCTTCTCTAGACTCACAAGCATGGCCAGGTCGCCTGGAGCAAAATTTAGCTAATGGAACACCTGATAATCGGAACCATCTTCAGCAAGATCAGTATTCTTCGCAACCGCACCGACAACAACCGTCAAATAGGCAGCAGCCACAAGTGTTTACTCAGCCTACAGCTAATACAACTAGAATTCGAAATCATGCACAAGAACCTCGTACAGTACCACCTATCCATTATCCAAACGACTTCGTGTATTCACAACACATGCAAGTGCCAACGGCGCAGTATCAACAGTCAGAGTCACCAAGGCGAGTGGAAATGGATAAATGGGGGTTCAAGTTCGATGGAACCACAAAATCCATAACTGTGGATGAATTCGTTTTCCGAGTAGAAACCTTGTGCTATGACTATAGATATCCTTGGCCGGAGGTGATCCGTAATTTTCATAGCTTGTTAACAGGAAACGCAGCTCAATGGTTTTGGGGATTCCGTCGTTTAAATCGAATACCAAGTTGGCACGTACTGCGTGAGGCTTTAGTGGCCCAATTTAAAAGACATGAAAGTGACTTTGAAATCCAACGACAAATAATGGATCGAAGGCAACAGCGTGAGGAAACATTTGATGACTTTTACCAATCGGTATTGACGTTGAGGAATCAGCAGCGTAGTCCACTGGCAGAGCAGGATTTGGTCGAAATAATGCGAAGCAACTTGCGGAAGGAGATGGCTCAGCTTTTATTCGCTATGCGCATAGACGGATTGACGGAGTTTTGTAAAGCATGCAAAAAGGCTGAAGCTCATCTTAATTATCAGCGTCAAGCATACCAACAGCCACCGCGTCAACACGTGCCACGTACTGCTCAAATACATGAGTTGGATATAAACCCGGATTTTTCCGAACAAACGTTCGATATCGATGCGGTAACGTCTTCACGGATTCTCCAGTGTTGGAACTGCAAACTGCCTGGTCACAACTTCATGGAATGTACCTCGACCACCAGGCGAATTTTTTGTTTTAGATGTGGAGCGGATGGAGTAGTTACGCCTAAGTGTCCGAAATGTCAAGGACACGTGAAACCAATGAATACAAACGCTCGACTCGAATCACGCTCGATTCAAACACAGACCTTGGAAGATTCCAATTGACTAGAAGAGGACAAAAAGACCGAGACTGTAGAAAAAATTAGAGTTTTAAAAAATCACAATGTACCGATTTCAACTGAGGTCAAAGTTAAAGAAATCCGACCATTTCATGTTAGGTTACAAGCATATCAAGAAGCTAGGCGAAAAATATTCTCAGATAAACCAACCAGAATTGAGAAAGCAAGGTGTAGATATAGTATTAGAAAAAGACAGATTAGGGAAGTTTCCGCTTCAGAACTGTATGAGGGCGAAGATAGCAGGTTTTATACCAAAATAGAAATAAATGGTCACAGCATTGAAGGATTGTTAGACAGTGGAGCCACGGTGTCATGCTTAGGAAAGAACTGCGTTGAATTTGTAGAAAAGTGTAAATTGCCAATTTTTAAGTTTAAATCTTTTGTTAAGACTGCAGATGGACGGATGCACTCTATAATAGGTAGAGTAAAAGCAAGCATTAGATTTGACAATAGAGAACAAGAAATTACTTTTTATCTTACGCCATCACTGAAAAGGGAATTGTTTTTGGGAGTCGATTTTATAAAAAAATTTAGTCTGATGCAGCTCAATATTGATAGCATTACAACAAACAATATCGCGTTAGAGGAAGAAACACTTAACACCGTGCTACCGAAAATGCAGGTGCTGACATCAGAGCAGCGAAAACGGCTCGAGGCCGTCGTAGAAAAGTTTCCGTGTTTTACGAAGAAGGGTCTAGGGAAAACTCCTCTAGAAGAGCATTATATAGACACGGGCAATGCGGTACCAGTTAAAGATAAACATTATCCTGTTTCGCCAGCTGTACAGAAACTCATGTTTGCGGAGCTGGATAGGATGCTTTCATTAGGAGTCATTGAGCCGAGCGAAAGTCCGTGGAATAATCGAGTAGCCTTTGTGCGTAAAGGCGAAAAGTGTAGATTATGCCTGGATGCTCGCAAGCTTAATGCCCTCACAGTGAAAGACGCCTATCCACTTCCACACATTGAGGGCTTGCTCAGTCGTCTCGGTGATACACACTTTATCTCAAGTGTGGATTTAAAAGATGCCTTCTGGCAGATTCCACTTGCCGCCAGCAGCAGGGAAAAAACTGCATTCACAGTGCCTGGTCGACCACTTTGTCAATTTACCGTCATGCCTTTTGGGCTGTGCAATGCTGCGCAAAGGTTGTGTCGGTTGATGGACAAAGTGGTGCCAGCTAGTCTTCGTGAGAGTGTCTTTATCTACTTGGATGATCTTTTGGTTGTTTCTTCTGACTTTGATAGCCATATAGCAAAATTAGAACAGGTAGCGCAAATGTTAAGCACAGCCAATTTAACTATAAATGTGGCTAAATCAAAATTTTGTTGTCGCGAGCTAAGATATTTAGGGTATATTGTAGGTGAAGGTAAATTGAGGCCAGACCCTGAAAAAGTACAGGCCATCGAAAGGTACACTTACCCAAAGACCCCTAAACAAGTTCGTAGTTTCATGGGAGCCACCGGTTGGTACCGTCGTTTTATTCAAGACTACGCTACTATAGCCGCGCCTGTTTTCGACACGCTGAAAAAAGCGAAGACTTTTACTTTTGGTGATGAAGCAAAAATAGCTTTCGATAAATTGAAATCAGCTCTGATTTCAAGTCCAGTTCTCGTGCATCCTGATTTCTCTAAACATTTTTACGTCCAAACTGACGCTTCGGATATTGGCATAGGGGGCGTATTGTTTCAAAAAGATGATGAGGGCGGTGAACATCCAATCGCGTATTATTCAAAAAAACTGACGCCCGCACAGAAAAATTACTCTGTAACAGAACGCGAATGTCTCGCGGTGGTCATGGGTATAACGAAGTTCCGAGCTTACATCGAATTGATGCCATTTAGCGTTTTAACTGACCATTCAAGTCTTAAGTGGCTTATGTCGCATAAGGACCTGACGAGTCGACTGGCTCGTTGGAGTTTATATTTGCAAAGTTTTAGTTTTGATATAGTACATCGCCAAGGGGCAAAGAATATAGTTCCAGATACACTGTCACGCTATGATATGAACGAAATTAGTTGTCAGGTTAAATCATTGATCGACCTCGAGTCACCGCAGTTCCAAAGTGAAGAGTATAGGGATTTGTTAAACACTATTAAAGAAAATCAGTCCCGGTTACCAGACTTAAAGGTTATCGAAGGTTTCGCGTATAAACGCACAGTGCCCTATGATGGTACACCTGACGGTGAAGATTTCGCCTGGAAGTTGTGGATTCCAGCTCAGCTGACCCACACGATAATTGCTAACGCTCACCAACCGCCTCATGTAGCACACGGTGGTTTTACTAAAAACTTTAAAAAGGATTAAAGAATATTTCTATTGGCCAAATATGAATATGCAAGTTCGAAATTTTGTGTATAGTTGTCAGGTATGCAAGGAATGTAAACCAGCGCAAATGGTTTTAAGGCCACCTATGGGTCAGGAGGCGCAAGTCGAACGCCCGTTTCAAAAAATCTATATAGATTTTCTCGGTCCGTATGTTAGGTCAAACAAGAAAAACACCTACATATTTATAGTTCTCGATCATTGTTCGAAATTCGTTTTGCTCAAAGCCATGTCGAAAGCCACTGCCCATAATGTTATTCAATTCTTGATTCAAGAAGTTTTCCATAAGTTTGGAACGCCTGAAATTTTAATGTCTGACAACGGTGTTCAATTCCTTAGTAAAGAAGTCGCCGAGATGATAAATTCATTCGGGATAAAACATGTACGTACTGCCAACTATGCTCCTCAAGCAAACGCGTCGGAGAGAGTAAACCAATCTATCCTCGCTGCCATTCGCTCGTACCTTGACCAAGACCAAACTAATTGGGATAAACATCTGTCGGAAATCGAATGCGCACTTCGTTCTTCAGTACACTCCTCGATAGGAATGACACCTTACTTTGCTCTCTTCGGCCATAATATGGTTACTCATGCAAGCACTTATAAGATAGCTAGGAAACTAGGTGTTCTTAGTGACCCTGAGATGCTGGTAGTTCCAAGACCGGTGCGACAGGATCTAATACGGAAGAAGATTCGGGAGCAATTACACCGAAGTTATGAAAAAAATGTGAAGGTGTATAACATTAGGTGTAGGAGAGTCAATTTCAAACCAGGACAAGAGGTATATAGGCGAAATTTTCAGTTAAGCGATTTCTCGAAGCAAATTAGCGCCAAACTATCGAAGAGGTTTTTGAGATGTAGAGTAGTTCGTGCGGTTGGGAATAGTCTCTATGAACTAGAAGATTTGAACGGTAAACCATTAGGAATTTTTCATGCGAAGGATTTAAAACAGTAGCTGACATTTTGAGATTTTTCAAGCTTATGATTTGTTTTTTTTGGACTGAAGGAGATGCCACCTGTTCCCATTTATCTCTCAAGCAGAGAGGCTTTTCGAGATCAACTGGGTTTGTCAGGGCCACTTTAGGCGTGAATACCCATGGTAAGTTAGTTTATACTAACGCCATCTAGCGTGGACCACGCAATCATCGTCAATCTGATATGGCAATCTCGTGTCTGGGTTGTAAAAAAATGTATACACACCGGATACTTTGGAAAGATCGTCAAAAACAATATGGCTAAAATGTGCTTGGTTCCGCATCAGCCAATTGGAATTGATTTTCTATTCCAAAGTATCCCGGATGTGGCACGAGCGTCGACCATATTCGGATGGCTTGATGACGTGTCAACCCACGGTAGCAAATAAATGACATATCGCATACCATCGAGTACGTTCAGACTGCCGATTAATGGCGACTGTGCAACCCTGGGCGAATACTATCCACAAGTGGTACCACCGACGCTACAAATACATTGACAACGTAAAACTAACTAGACTGCACGACAACCAAGAATCGAGAAAAGCTATCGCCCTTTTTGGTTTCCAGACGCCGGGCCGGCTAGTTCTTTTGATATTTTTTCTCGTCCGCAGAACAAAATGGCGTGTCATAGAGAAAATTATTTTTTTTATTTTAAGAACTAAGAAAAAAATTCTTTTTAAAATAAGAACTAAAAAGTGCACATAGAATATAGAAGAAATAACACGAAAAATAGAAAAAAAAAACCAAAATTGTGAAACTTTCACTACGCGTTAAGATGAAAATTTGTAGTTTCCATTAAAATATATATAAAGAAATATAAATTTAAAGATATACAATTGAATTAAAACTTTAAAAACAAGTAAAGTAAAACTAAAGGAAAAAAGTGCGTAAAATACCTAAAATTAAGTAAAAAAAAAAAAAAATTCAAACAAAAATAAAGCAGCCAGCGAAGCCCTAGCGCTCCAATGACCTGTGTGTGCCCTACTAGCGTTCCAGTGATTTGTGGGTGCCATAGAACTGTTTGTGGAAAAGAAAAATAAAATGGGCAAATTAATTATAATCATCCACAAAAACAGTAACGATTTCAGTCGATTGCAACAATAAATGGCTGCAATGTTATGGCCGCCAATGCTGCTGCTGACGCTGCTGCTGCTGGTATATATCAACCGGTGCCACAGAATTTTCTCGTACAAAAGGAACCTAAGAACAACAGTCCAGTCTATCAGCAACAGCGCCTGAGCAGCGACCGCAACTCCCGCAGCGTCAACCTCTGCAATTAGTGCCATAGAAAAAAAAATAAAACAAATATAGAAAAAATAAGAAAATTAAAAAGACAACGAAAAAAAGTGTAACAACGAAATAACAAGAAATAAGAAAACTAGAAAGACAATGGAAAAAAGTGAGACATTGAAATAAAAAAAAATAAGAAAATTAAAAAGACAACGAAAAAAAGTGTAACATTGAAATAAAAAAAATAAGAAAATTAAAAAGACAACGGAAAAAAAAAGTGAAACCATGAAAAAAAAAAAGAATAAGAAAATTAGAAATACAACAACAAAGAATAAGGTGAAACAAGAAAAAAAAATAGAAACAAAAAATTAAGACAAAATTAGAAAACCAACAAAAAAAAAAAAAAAAAAAAAAAGGTGAAACAAGAAAAATAAAATAGAACAAAAATAAGAGAAAAAAAATAGCAATAATGAAATAGACAGAAAACAAAAGAAAAAGTTAAGTGAAAACTGATAGAAAAACAACAACAGAAAAAAAAAATCGATTAAATTTAAAAATTTTCAAAAAAAACTGGTCATGAGAAAAAAAAACTATTCATCAACTTTAACAACAACAACTACAACAATAAAAACAACTATACCTACAACAATAAAAACAACTACATCTATAATAACAACATCTACAGCAACAATAACAACAACTACAACAACTTTTACAACAACAATATTTACAACAACACCAGTTACAACAACCACAACAATAGCCTCAACAGAAACAACAGCTGTAGCATAGAGTGTAGCTAGCGTAAGAACAAGCATACAACTTCGTTATTGGTAATTTACAAATTTTATACATTCACAACAAAAAACTAAATTTTAAAGTATTTTATAGTATAAGCATTGAATAGCTCATAATCCACAAGTGTATAAATAACTAGACATGGTCTTGTTAACTTATAAAAAAAAAAAAAAAATAGAAAACCAAATATTCCCTACATTTGATTGATAATAAAAACACAGTTAATTTTTTATTGCTTTACGTTTATAATACCTAGATAATTTTTTATTCATGCACACAGTATAAGCAACTTCTTTATTTTTTTTATTTATTTTAAACGTAAGATGATTGTATAAATTACTTGGTAGCAAAAGTGAAAGGGTAGTATAAACTCCGAACATATATTGACATGGAAAAACATTGTGAACAAGTATGTTTATTAATTTTAACATAAAAAAAAAAGAGAACACAGATCTACACACAAGATAAAAAGAAAAAAAAAGAAACTAAATATAAATACATTTATAATATAAACTAAATACTTAAACAAAACATTATTATGATGTAAGAAAACTTAATACTAAACTTTATATAAATACATATATAATTTAAATTATATACTGAAAGAAAACATTAAAACGTTATACGAAAACTTAAAACTAAACTATATATAAATGTATATATAATATAAACTAAATACTAAAACAATACAATAACACGATATAAGAAAACTTCAAACTAAATTAAATATAAATACATTTATAATATAAACTAAATACTTAAACAAAACATTATTATGATGTAAGAAAACTTAATACTAAACTTTATATAAATACATATATAATTTAAATTATATACTGAAAGAAAACATTAAAACGTTATACGAAAACTTAAAACTAAACTATATATAAATATATATATAATATAAACTAAATACTAAAACAATACAATAACACGATATAAGAAAACTTCAAAATAAAACAAGAATATTTACGTATCCTAAATAAGCAGCCAGAATTTAGAAAAAAAAAAACATATTTAAGAAACTAAAAATGAATGAAGAAAGAAAATATGAAATTAAAACACGACACTTTTTATGCTAAGATTTAAAATGTAATATATGATGATTTTGGATATAATGGCTAAGATAAATCTATTATAAGAGTATGAACAAAATAAAAGTATTGTGGTAAGAAAAAAAAAATGAAAATTATAATTCGGTAAAAGGGAAATAAAAGGTGGCGTGGACAAGAGAGAGTCGGCGTAAGTATGAAAGTTTTTGGGGTGACCTAAAATATTTCAGGCAAGCTGGTCACCATGGTTGGCATTCAGCCAAAAGGGGAGGGTAGCCAGGTCGATGCAATGCCATCGAGGCATCGACCACCATAGAGGCCAGTGATGGTTCCGATAGGGGAATGATTTACTTCGGGTTCCGGTTCCGGTTTGGTCTGTCGCGTTTTCGTTTCGTTCTTTTTTTTAAATGTCAAGTCTGGTACGACTTTTTATTCTTGTCAAGCCCTACTGTCAGTCAAGTCTGGCAAGAACACCACCCCATATCCGACGAGCCTTAGCCGCGCATACGCCAGCGTACCAGCAAGGCCAGAACGAATGACAGGGTGTGTACTCCATAGATTGGCGTACACGCACATGTAGGTGCTCATGACATTATTTTTGCTAAAAGACATATGTATTTTTTTTTACAATAATGCAAGCATTTAAAGATCGCTATTTTTTACTGTTTTTCTCAAAAAACAACTTTGTCCTTGCGAGGCGGGAAGATGTCTTTTAATTTTTATAAAATTTTTTTGGGTGATCTTGACAACCCCATGCAACTTTTGAGACCTCTAACAATGCGAAATTCGAAAAAAAAATGTAATTCGATACGCTCTAGTGACCATGTCATTAATTGAACATGTGTGCATGTTTCGGAATGCATCTATGGTAGTAAGTCGTCATACCTATGAATTTTTGCATGTGTTTAACTGTAATTGATTGTGGATAGTCTTGTACGCACTGTATTCGTCCTTGAGATAGTTGTATACCGTGTTTTGAAATGTTGTAGCTGAGGAAATCAATGTTATCACTTCATTTGCAAACTTGTCTTAAATGTTCGAAATGTTGTTCCTCTGTCTGACTAGCTATCAATATGTCGTCTAAATATACAAAGATAAAATCTAGTCCGTGTAGGACTTCATGAACGAACCTTTCAAATGTCTGCGCTGAGTTCCTCAAACCAAATGGCATACGGAGGAACTCAAATATTCCAAAAGATGAAGTGGTTGCTGTCTTGTGTATGTCTTCACGAGCCATGGGAATTTGGTGATAGGACCTCACTAAATCAAGCTTTGCGTAAATGCAAGTGTTATGTAGGTTTATAGAGAAATCGTGTATCTATGGTTATGGGTAGCGGTCAGGTACTGTTATTGTGTTGAGTCTTCTGTAGTCGCAAATGGTCTCCAGTCGTTGGGTTCTCGTTTCGGTACCAAGTGTAGTAGAGAGGAAGTTTTAGAATTGGAAGGTCTAAATATTCCAGATTTGACTAAAAAGTCGAATTCGTGTTTAGCTACTTTCAATTTTGATAAGTCTAGGCGTAGTGGTCTTGTGAAAGGTAGATGTCCTTATGGTTTCTATTTATATTTTATTATAAAAACCATTTTTATTTTTATATTTTTATATACAAATTTATTTTTGAAGTTTTTATTACAAAATATTTTTAATAACTTGATAAAATAACAAAGATTTTAATACATTAATTTTTAACAAAGTGTTTGTGTTATGTATGTATGTGAATGTTTATGTGAGCACTGCAGGTGCATGCATCAACTCATTAGCATGCCCGACGTTTGGAATCTCAGTGTGCTTTGTCCTATAATTAACCCTCTAACCGGTAAGACCGTCTATAGACGGTTTTTGATTTTTGTGCTGCAGTTTCATATAAGAATTATTTTTTTTTCTTAAACAAGTAAAACCGTTAGAAGAGTGCTTTGTTTCACATATTAGTATATCAACGAACGCTCTCTGATCAGTCGTTGGTGAGCTTTCATCACTTGAATGCGAAAAGTCGGCAAATCTACAGCGTTAATTATTTTATTTTTTTTAAGGTCTTACCGTTTAGAAAGTTAAGAAATGAGACCCGACAATCTGCGTCGTCTACCGAAGTATCGGTCTTATTTCCATCGCATACAAGGTTCTTTTGAGCGTATTGTGTGAAAGATTGAAGCCGCATACCGAAACACTGCACTGAGAAAGCTAAATTTTCAAAATTAACACAAAAGTGATACTTTTGAAAACGGTTTACTTAGATTTTGCGCCTCAAACGTTTATTTTTATTATAAAAACGGACATTTTAAGAAGAGATTCTAAAACGTTCGTTCGATTTTCTACAATAAACATTTTACAATGAGCTTCTAAAGCGTTCGTTTGATTTTTAAAAAAATCATTTTAAAATGAGCTTTGAAAACGTTCGTTTGATTTTTCAAAATGAACATTTTAAGAGAGGTTTTAATTGCCCCGATTGCCTGCACTTAGTTAATGAAATTTGATCACATTTTACGAAGGTCATTTCGAGGGTTTTTTCTGATGAATGAGTTAATGAAACAATTAGGATTAAAATTTAAATTATGAAATTAATGTTTTGATACTTGCACAGTCAGGATTCGAACCTTCGTCCTTTGCATATCAGGCTAGCACACTTCCTCTGAGCTATTGGTAACGATAAGTTAACTGTTTTTAAAACTGCTCATCTTATAAGGTGTCAGAAAATATTGACAAAAACATGCATTTTTTATAAAATTCTTATAAAACCGTTTCAATCAAGTTAATATGTTTAAACGTTCATTGCCTTTTCTAAAACGTTTCGTATTATTTTTGTATTTTAAAATGAGCGTTTTTATTTTTGTATGGCGTAAAATGTTTTTGAAAATATTTATTTAAGACTACTTTATCATTGTAAAACGTTCAATGTTGTGTCTAAAACGTTTCGTTTTACTTTTGTATTTACGTATTTAAAATATACTTTTTCATTTCTGTATGGTGCAAAAAGTTTTTGATAATATTAATTTTACCTTACGCTATAATAGTAAAACATTCGTTTTTGTTTTTAAATCGTTTCATTTTACTTTTGTATTTAAAAATATGCATTTTCATTTTTGCATGGCGTAGAATATTTTTAAAGTATTCATATTACTACTAATCGTTTTTAACACGTGCGTTTTACTTATTTTTGTTTTCTCAGGGTGATTGGACCTTAACAGTGTGTCTTTCGTTCTGGCAAGTCCACCACAGACCAGATTTTTACACTACGCCAAATCCTGGAGAAAACCCACGAAAATCAAATTGACACCCACCATCTCTTTGTTGATTACAAAGCTGCGTTCGATAGCCCGGTATACTTGCAAAGTTGATAAGGCTCTGCAGCATGACGTTGAGCAATACATGCAGCTCCGTCAAGGTAGGAAATGACCTCTCAGAAATCTTTTGTAGAATACCCTATTACCACCTGCACTATCACACTAATTATACGCACATCACTATCTTATGTTTATACTTAAAGTAGTATAACACTCTTGTTTATATAAATTTAAGGCTCTATTTATTTATTTTTAAGTTATTATTATATATTTATTATTTTAACTCAATTTGACTATTATCAAAATCCTGTTATTTTACTTTTTAAGGAGGTGCAAACCTCGAAAATAAAATAATTATTAAGAAGCATTCAATCTACTTTTATTTTCTACAACCTTTGAGCATTCATCTGCTCAGGTTTTTTTTTATTAGAGCCTGTGGCGTTTTTAAACACCGGCTAAAACCCATAGGCAGGGCCTTAAAACATATGAAAACACCGCGTGTAAGCTCGCTTGCAAATAAAATTTAACGACACTTTCGTTCACCAAAAAAACGCGTAACATTACATGGCGATCCTGCCCAACACGGAATCATTTCTTGAGGCACTAGAGAAGTACGTGCCACCAGGCGGCAACGCGAACGCTCCGGTATATACATATAACGAGCAGAGGGCCACAAAAGCTCACGCTGGAGGAGTACCAGCAGCGTCAGACCAGGCTAAAGGAGGCAGAACGCGTCCTTATACCACCAACGGTAAAACCGAAAAACAGAAGAGGATGAGGAGTAGTAAAGCTGCGAAAAAAATTGCTGCGCTGAAGACAATAGTGAATTCTGAGCTTCCACCGAACTTCCAGACGGAAGTATCAAAAATTTGGCTCCAAATTGACGAGCTGGAGGTACAATGGCGATCATTAAAAAGCAAACAGCCTTTAACAAATTATATATTTTTGGTATATACCATGTTTATTTTCACATATTCACATATTCATGCATTTAACACATATTCAATAAAAACTAGTAAGGTATATCTTCGACTTGGCCGAAGTTAAAATACCACGTCGTAATTTTTATACAAAAATAATAAATATATCATTTTATTTTTATACCTTCAACACAAGCTTCTATATATAGGTTTCAATATTAGGGTTGTATGGGTGGTGGGCGTGTTCGTGGGTGGATTACGCCCAGTTTTATAACACATCTGAGTTTTGTCATAAACTGCACAAATACCGAATTTAGGTTTAGTAGCATAAATATTCGCTTCTTACTGGAGTTTTCATCATTGGGGTTGTATGGGAGGTAGGCGTGGTTTTCATCCGACTCTGCCCATTCTCGAACTTGATCTTAGTTTTTTTAAAAAAAGCTTATATATCGAATTTCAGCACGATAGCTTCAAAATTACGGCTGTAATCGTGTCCACAGACAGCGCGAAATTATCGTATGTGCCATTTTTTTCGAAATTGACTTTTTTATGCAAATTTTCTCTACATCCTACAACGCATCACCCTGTAAAATATTGTAGCTGAAATCTCTATAGGTTCTCCAAAACCACGTGCTAAATTTGGTTTTTATATTGCAAGCTAAAGCACAGGTAAGTAGAAAAACTCTCCCCTTAAAATTTGCTTTTTGGCGATAATTTCGCACAAAAGGGTTGATATGGGGATTAGAAAAACAATTTTAAAAATAATACAGAGATATATATGGAAGAATATGTGTAAAATAATAAAAAAATTCACAAATAATTGCAAAAAATGCAAAATAAATAAACAAACAAAACATACAAAAGAAAAACTTACAATAACAAACACGCCAGGAACTAGTTTCGAAGTCGTATCGATAGATACAGTAGGCCCTTTACGTATAACAAATAATTATAGATACATACTCACAATGCAATGTGAATTAACAAAGTATATAATTGCTTGTCCAATGGAGACAAAAGACGCGTCGCAACAGACAAAACAGTCTCAAAAACTATAATCGAAAACTTAATTCTGATATATGGTCATTTGAAAATTTTAAAGTCATATAGAGGTACAGAGTTTACCAACGAATTACTATCAGAGATATGCAACTTATTAGAGATAAAACAAATTTTTAGTACTCGATACCATCATGAAACACTTGGTTCTATAGAACGAAATCATAGAGTATTAAATGAAAACTTATTACATTTTTATAAAAGTGACGAATGGGATCAATGGATACCATATTTCACATTTGCTTACAATACTACACCTCATGTTGATACAAATTACACGCCATTTGAACTCATTTTTGGCAGATTAGAGAACCTTCCAAATGATAATTCAGTAAATTCAAAATATTACTATGTAGATAACTATGAGCAAGAGCTAAAAGCAAGATTAGCATATTCATTAAAAAAGACTGAAGAATTAATTAGAACATCAAAAGAAAAGCGAATAAGAAATAATGAAAATTTTCACCCGTTAAATTTAAACATTGGAGATAATGTTATCATAAAAAAGATTAATAGAAAGAAAAATCAACCACCTTATAAAGAATAATCGATAAAAATGGAGTAAATTCAATTATAGATGTTAATGGAAAAATTAAAGAATATTATAATAATTTATTAAAAAAATGGATTTAATGAACTAAATAATCAAAGTAAATTTTAACAAAAGTTTCACATATATAGTACATAATACTATTATTGAATTGTATAACAAAATGTAAGTAAGTTTTAAACTCACATTTATCTTTTGAATTATATAATATAAGAAAAATTTTGAAAAATTATTATCTTGAAATCAAATAATTTTTATCTTTTGGATGGGGTGTAGAAAACCCTATAACCACCTGCACTATCATACTAATTATACGCACATCACTATCTTATGTTTATACTCAAAGTAGTATAACACTTTTGTTTATATAAATTTAAGGCGTTATTTATTTATTTTTAAGTTATTATATATTTATTATTTTAGCTCAATTTGACTATTATCAAAATCCCGTTATTTTACTTTTTAAGGAGGTGCAAACCTCGAAAATAAAATAATCATTAAGAAGCATTCAATCTTCTTTTATTTTCTACAACCTTTGAGCATTCATCTGCTCAGGTTTTTTTTTTATTAGAGCCTGCGGCGTTTTTAAACGCCGGCTAAAACCCATAAGCAGGGCCTTAAAACATAACTAAAAAACACCGCTTTTAAGCTCGCTTGCAAATAATATTTAACGACACTTTAGTTCACCAAAAAAACGCGTAACATTACACTTTAATACCGAACGAGGTTACAGCCAAGGTGACCCGCTATCATGCGATCTCTTCAATTTCATCATGGAGGGGATCCTACGAAAGGTAGGTGTACATCGAAATGGTACCATTTTCTACAAAGGTGTCCAGCTCCTTGCGTAAGCTGATGATAACGATATTATCGGCAGAACCAAGAGAGATGTAACTGCTGCTTTCGCCGTTTTCGAAAAGGAATCAGCCAAAGTGGGTTTGACGGTGAACGAGGGCAAAACAAAGTATATGCTGTCTGCAAATAGGGAAGCGCGGCGTATAGGCCCCCATGCTACAGCAGGCAAATATAACTGGAAATAGCTTAAAGCTTTGATTAGAGCGATACAGAGAACGAAAGAAGAACTTAATACCTTTCCAATAATAACAACTCCACGTAAATCTAATAAAAAAATGTGTCTTTTAAAGCGGTTTTAAAAAAAATGTCTTTTTAAAAATAGCAAAAAATTCAATTTTTGGTGGTCAATAAGAGTTATAATGAAACAAAATTTTAACAATTTTTTTATGTCAAAATGTAAGTATGAGTAAGAAATTTAACATTTAAGCAGATGCGTTCTGTGAAAAATAAAAAGTTACAAACAGGAGAATCAAAATTGCGTCGGCGGTTTTTCTCCGATTTGAAAAAAAAATATGCAGAAATCATTTTAATGAGTTCCTCTAACTTTTAAGACCCCAACCAGTTGACATTTTTTTATCCATATAAGATTGATCCGGCCTAATGTATACATACAGGGACATGACGTTGGCTGTTTGTTGAAATCGACTTTTTTTATAATTTTGTATTTTAGTAAATACTCTTAAGATTCAAAAAAAATTCATGGAAAAATTCCTACGGGTTCAAAAGTTACAGCCGAATTAGTGAAATCGCATTTTTAATTTTCACCTTTTTTTTCTTTGTTCACAAACTTTGAACTCGTTTATCTCGAAACTATGTTTTTTGTACTGGTTGCGGCACTAGCGGGCTTATTTTTTGACGAAACTTTTTTTTTTGTATATTTTAAACTTGATTCGCTACCGTATGACAGCAGCTTTAAAATTTTTTAAAATTTTTTTTCGATTTTTTATGAATTTTTAAAGTCAATATTTTTTTCGAAAAAACAAACTTTCAAATTTGGAACATCACCAAATAATGAAAAAAAAAAATATTAAAAAAAAGTTCCTGTCATACGATAACCAATTTTGTTAATATTTAAAAGTCATTTTTTTCCAGATCGGACAATTTTTGCATTTATTTTCTTGTAATTTGTTCAATTCTCTACAATAATAAAAAAAATTTAAAATAATGTTTGTTTTTGACTGACTTATGAATTTTTAAAAACAGGTCTATTTTCTCTGCCGCGAATGTCATGTCCCTCCTTAATTGAAATTTATTTTATTGCAACGCAAAATTAATGAATTGTAAAAGCACGCAACTCCGATCACCCCAATCCCCCTCTTAAATACCACACGTTGCAAGCATACACATCACACACATTAAATAACAACGAAAACGTCGAAACGAAACTAACTGCAACAATTGCAGATATGATTCGCATACACCAAGAAAAAGCTTAAAAACAATTATAAAAAAAACTGATGTTTGTAAACCTAAGGGTTTGATCCGTTTTGAGCCAAAGATCTTGGATAAGACAACAAAGTTTAACCAGTTAATTTACCGAATTTTATATTTATGGTGAATTGACGTTATTCTGTGTAATTTAACCATTAGTTGTAAGCACATTTTGACAAGTATATTTTTAGAATTGCACAAGATTTTTGGGGAAGTATTATCTATATATTTCGATGACTTAACGTTGTAAAAAATGTAAAAAATTGAAAGCTTGATTATAGCTATTTGCATCTACCTAGTTCGCAGTGTTTTTGTTATTTTCGTTTCTAGCTACCTGCCATACTTTGAGTGCTTTATACATGAGTTTGGTTAATTTTACAAATTATCAAATTTTTTATATTAAAACCATGTTGAGCTCACGCAAAAACTTTTGTAATTATACATAGTTATTTCATTCAGTACATATACATTATTAACAAAAGCCATCTAAGATAATTTAAATATGGTTTTTTTTCTTGCTGTAAGAACGTTTTCGATAGATATTTTATAAAAATAATACGATATGGCAAAAAATTTGAAATTTGCAAAAAAATTCAATACAAAAATTTTAAAAATATTTCTAGTGGGAATAGCGAAAAATGTTCTTGAAAAAGTTTAATGATTTTTTATGGACTTTCGAAAAATAAAAACATATTATTCTTTAAGATCGGACGGTAAATACCGAAGCTGTAAAGAAATATGTATGTCGATGCGCGATGTTCGGTCCAAAAAAAAACGAAATTTTTTCGAAAACTTCTTTCGACGCTTCGGACAGCTGGTGTGCGGCGAAATTTTTTTTTTGCCTATAAGGCGAGATAGTCTAATGTAAAATTGTACACACGTCATATGGAAACATACCTCATCGAGCTCGTTTCTTCGGCTGTGGTGGAACGTCTACGTCGGAACACGCTTGTGACTGGTTGAAGACAATTCATTTTTCAATATATAAACTCTTAAAAAAACATATATACTCCTCTCTTCAATATGTATTCTCGTTGCCAATTATTCGCCAAATACAAAAGATTCTAAATAATATAATTTTTGATACTAACTAAAGATTTTAAACTTTTTTGTTACGTGAGAGAAAAATTAAAAACAAAATACTCAATTTTATTTTCCAGCCTTGCGGTATAGGCTCTAACACGAAATTTTATTTTTCAAATTCGTTGACCCGTGCAAGAAAAAAACGATAAAAAAAAGTTAATAGTATCAAAAATGATACTTTAGGGAAGTAGCGTTAAGGCGTAAGTTCATGTGTTAAACTCAAAACTTAGAAGCAATGATTTTCTTAAACCTCATTAAATGCCCTTCACGAAGATGTAACGGCATCAGCTCTCCGATGTTTCTATGATTTTTGCGATTTTTTTGAACAAAAACAGATTATACAAATTTTGTAAAAAATTGAGTTTGATCATCAAAAACGCCATTAAATATTACACCTTCAATTAAAAATTGCTCGGAGAGTCTTCCGTGATAAATTATCTGTGAAAAGAAAACAATCAAGAACCTCCATCATTTTTTTTTTACATGCAATAACAATTAAGTTCAGCTACTATAGCTTTTTTGCACTTTCTCAGCATTAACCATTTCCGAGCCACGACCCCTAGCATCAAAAAATTTCATATTAAGGATCCCAGTGGCTCAAAACAAGTTAATGTGGAAAAAATTCACCCACCAAAGTTTGGATTAGGCTCAGGGACAACACATGACATAACTACTTACCATGCATATACGTAGATCTTATTACAAAAATAATCTTTAATCTTATAATCTACTTTTGAATTGACCTTTCGACATGTTAACATCAAAAACACTACAATTATTAACAAATGTACATGCGGTTTAAGGGAGCAGTTAACATATAGTTCGTTTTACTGAATGGCAAAAAAATTAAGTTGTTAGCGCTTCTACGGTTAATGTTATAAAAACTTTTAAACAAAAATAAAAACCTACTTCAAAATCACTACAAAGTAAAAAATAATTTTAAATTGCCTTTTGTATTAATCGTGGTAAAATTTTATAATTTATTTAATACATTATTATATTGGAATTCTTATTATTTTAATTTTTTCTCATTTCTTTTATTTTTATCATAAATATATTTTATTTTTTATGATAACAAAAGCTTTGTAGTCGGCGCTAATCTTTGCCATTAAATCATGATATTTTTACAATCCTTGCCCTAATTTCATCTTTTTTTATTAATTTTAGCTTAAAAGTAATTTTAAAAACTTTTAAAAAACTGACATTAAATATGCTATTGTGTGTTGCAGCTTCACAAAAAAACTGATTTTATAAGCGACGACTTCGAAGCTTTTATTATCATAAAAAATAAAATATATTTATGATAAAAATAAAAGAAATGAGAAAAAATTAAAATAATAAGAATTCCAATATAATAATGTATTAAATAAATTTTAAAATTTTACCACGATTAATAGAAAAGGCAATTTAAAATTATTTTTTACTTTGTAGTGATTTTGAAGTAGGTTTTTGTTTTTGTTAAAAAGTTTTTATTTCTTCCTTTTTAGAGAATTTTAGTAGTTTGCAAACTACGTAAACACAATTATTTAAGCTCATAATTTTTAAAATGCTTTTTTTCTGTCGATTCTTATTCTCTACTCTATTAAATTTTTGAAAAATTTTGCAAGAATTGTTAAGGAAAATTTCAAATATAAAACTTTATTATTAAAAATTAAATTTAACTAATTTCTGGTTTGTTAGTTACTTTAAATTTTTGCCTTTTTACAATTTTTATAAAAGTGTCACGCCCTTTTTTCAAATCCCGCCTATGTACTTTATTGATCATAATTTATAATAATTCACCTTTTCTACAGAGTTTTTCTAATATTGCCACACCTCTTTGTCCAATAACGCCCACTTCATTGACCGTAATTTTTTATAATTGTACCTACCCTTGCATTTTTGCTGTAAATGTCAGTATCCTAGTGTCAATATTTAATGAGATACAGTGTTTACCTTAAAGTGACACGCCCATTTATCGAATACCGCCCACATTATTTGCAGTAATTTGTTATACTTGTGCATACCTCTATACTAAATTTTAGTATCCTAGTGTCAATAGTATTCGAGATACATTGTTTTTTTATTATTACCACACCCATTTGACCAATAACGCCCATTTTTTTACAAAAATTTGTTGTTATTGTGCCTACCGCTATACTAAATTTCTGTACCCTAGTATCAATATTATTCGAGATACAGTAATTGTCTTAAATTGCCACGCCCCTTTGTTGCATAACGCCCACTTTCTTGATAATAATTTTTAATAGTTGTGACTACCTCTGTACTAAATTTCAGTACTCTAGTGTCAATTTTATTCGAGAAACAGAGTTTTTCCAACATTGCCACACCCTTTTTTTGAATAACGCCCACTTAAGTGATCGCAATTTTTATAATTTGTGCCTGCCTGTGTAATTTTACTGTGAATTTTATTACCCTAGTGTCAATATTTAGTGAGATACAATGTTTTTCATATAGCGACACGCCCCTTTATCTAATACCGCCCACTTTCATACTCGGGCACCTCCGCGTTGATGGTCTCTATATGTTGACAATAATTACGGCAATCGGGCAAGTACTTTAGGAGCAATCGATGTACATACATTCACAAAAAACAAAAAAAAAAAAAACAAAAAAAAAAAACAGAGAAACCAACCAACTTGAGAACCTCCTCCTTTTTGAAGTCGGTTAAAAATTAATAAGAGAAAGGAGTTCTGGAGAATCGAATACACAGTTGATGAGTTGGTGTAAATAGACGATATCTGCAGATTTCCTTCAATCACTTAACGACTGCATTTTTAACAGTTTCAAATTATCCTCACAAGGAAGAAGGTTTAAAATGTCAGTTCCACTTAAGCTCTTTAGAGCAAACAGAACAAAACGTTTTTGGATCCTCTCTATTCGTTCAACATGCACATTTTAACTTGAGGACCAGACTTGACTTGCGCACTACAAGTGAGGACGCACAATTGCATAATACAACGTTGTAGTGGTAATCATATAGGGAGATAAGGGGGCGATCTTCACATGGCAACGTGTCTGACTGCCTCAACTTGGCGAGGCCAGCATTATCCATGTCGAAATCGTCTCAAGTCGACTCAAACCTCCGCGTGGTGTCTCCTGGAAACGTCAAAAAACTATCACCCGATATACTTTGACGGCGAATCTGAGCGGCGGGCTTCCTTGGGCCATCAAGCAAAGGTTGTGCGTTGGGTTTGAAGCCCACTATGTAATAAAACTATTTCAATGAAAAGTTTAAGAATTTTTTTTTTTTTCTTATTTATTTATTATTTATTATAAGCTAAGCCTTTGAGGCTTTATAGCTTTTAAAATTTAGCCATTTACAAAACAATTTATTATAATTATTATAATTATCGTACAATTAAGGATAATATTTAATGTTTTTATATTAAATCTGTTGTTATAATTCTTAAATTAAATTAATGTTAGGCTAAGTAAATATTATATTGTACTATAAAAGAGCTAGCTCTTACTGTACTTATGATTTCTTAATTAAAATTAAATTAAATTAAATTAAATTAAATTAAATTATATATAACAATTTAGAATATAGCATAATAACTGAAATATAATGATATTTTAACATTGACATAATTTAAAATTATGCATCATGGTGTCGGCTTAGAACGGTGGGAGGTATCAAGACAAACAAGGCCAGTACGCCACACTGATAAGTATAACCATATACATAATACATATCGTCCAGAGCAAGGTGGTATTTCGACAAACAAGGTCATATTTACCACACCAATTTCCTTAGAAACAAAGAAATGGTTGCGAACGCATTGTCGTATTATTATATGTCATACAAATCGTTCTCGCTGGTTGTAGGACAAAGTCCAAAAGATACAACCGGCACAGCACAACCGAAAAAAATGCGTTTACATTCACCAAGCATGTTCGATTATATTAATTTAGGAGGTCGAAAACGGGTTCAGGTCAGGTCCATTCAGATGTATATGTTGTATTATGTATATCCATAACCAGGTGAGAATTATGTGCCATTGGAAGATGATGATCATAATCACTGTCGGTACTGCAGATAATCTAATATTTTATGTTTTATTGAGTACATGGATTCATTTAAAGATATAACATTTGAAACAGAATTAAAGTCTCCGCTAGCGCTTCTTAATGGTTCATTTTGCAAGCAATTTGTTCTACAAAAGTTCATGAAAAGTAACTCAAAAGATCTTCTAGGACGAAGTGGAATATTAAAGTAAATTTTACTCAATAAATATGGACTGTCTACATGTCAATGTAAAAGCTTAACAAACCACCTAACGTTAAGCATAACTCTCCTATTTTTCAAAGTAGGAAGATTTAATAGCTATAGGCGATATTCATAAGGTGGTAGATTAAAGTTAATATTGCAATAAAGATAGTTCAGGCAGAACAAAATAAACTTTTTCTGAACAGATTCAATGTCATCGATGTAACGACCATATCGTGGACACCATACAATCGAAGCATATTCTAAGATAGGCCGAACTAGAGAAGTGAATAAAGTTTTAGTAATAAAAGGATCATTAAACTCTTTTGCCCAACGTTTAATAAATCCTAGGGTACTATTTGCTCTATTTATTATTTTATTTATATGAATGTGAAATCGTAGTTTAGGATCCATGGTAACTCCAAGATCATGGAAACTATTTAAGGATTCTAATGTGTAGTCACATATTTTGAAATTACACTTTAAGAATGGTTTTCGCGAGAAGGTCATGTGCTTACATTTTTTCATATTAAGATTCATTAGATTTATTCTGCACCAGCTATGAAGATTGTTGATGTCAATTTGTAAGAATAAACCATCATATTCATTCTTAAAAGACAGGAATAGTTTGACGTCGTCAGCATACATCAAGATGTTAGAATGCTTTATGACCGATGGCAAATCGTTTATATAAAGTAGAAACAAAAGTGGCCCAAGATGACTTCCTTGGGGTAATGGTAAATGTAAGAGATAACAGGAAACTCGTATGATTTCACGAGATTAAATAGAACAGATTGTGTTCTGTTACTTAAATACGATTCGATTCATCTTACCATATTTGTGGGAAATCCAATCAAAGATAATTTTAGAATCAAGAGCTTGTGATTTACAACATCAAAAGCTTTGCTAAAGTCCGTGTAGATAACATCAGTCTGTAAACCTTTTCCAAAATTTTCTATTGTCATAGATGTAAATTCAAGGAGGTTAGTGACCGTAGATTTTCCTGAGAGGAATCCATGTTGACATGGGGACATCAACGACTTAACACTGTGTGATAATTGTGAAGTAATAATTGCCTCAAAAAGTTTGGGCAAAGCACTTAATTTCGCAATCCCACGATAGTTATTAATTATAGATCTATTCCCAGATTTACACTAAGGGAAAAAGTTATGTAGTCAGTACAGAGACAGCTATGTAAAATCTATGCACTTCAACTTGTATGAGAACGCAACAAGAGCAGTATTTACTGAGTAAAGGGAGCGTGTACTGACTACATATCAATTTATTCACTTTTTAAAATGAATAAAAAATGTATTCAATACATCATGTTATGTGTTGAATACATAGCAGACTTCAATAGATACAAGCAACGTGTACTCAATCAACGTGTTATGTAATCTTTTACAAAAACTTTACTTAATACATAAAATATAGACTCAGTACACGTCCCCCTTATACGATTGAAGTGAGACATTTATTCAGTACATAACATATGGACTCAGTGCACGTATCTGTTGCACATCGGAACACGATTTTGCTGTTTTATGTCATTCGTTTCTTGATTTTCAAATAAGCAACACCTCTAAAGCCTCTAGAAAATCAGAGCAGGAATGAGTTTATCCACTGTACTCTAGAACAAAAGTGATGATTGGACAAGAATTAAATGGATGGGTTTCTATAAGTAATTGCCAATTATTTTGTGAAATCTAGTCATTTTTTTATAAAATTATTTATTGCATTTGTTGAGAGGGTGCTTTAGGCACAGGCATGAATTGTGTATATATTTAATACATGGAATTATGAACAAAAAATATATAATGAATACATTATGCATGTACTCATTGCATAACATTATGTTTTTAAAATATGTAATGAGTAAATGATGTATGTACTCATTATATAAATGTATGCACTAAAAATATGTAATTAGTAAATTATGTATGTACTCATTACATAAAATTATGCATTTAAAATATGTAATGAGTAAATAATGTATGTACTCATTGCATAAAATTATGTACTCCAAATATGTAATGAGTAAATTATGTATGTACTAAGTCAATAATCTATGTAATACGTACATAAGATCTTTACTCATTACATAAAATTATTTGTAACAGTTTGCGATGAGTACAGTGTGAATGTACTCACTACATACATCCATGAATTCACGACACATATTTATGCGTTGAGTACATAAAATTCTTTATTGACTACATAACCGCTTGAAAGCATTATGTAGTCAATAAAGATTTCAACATGTACTCAATACATGAAAAATGTAAAATTTTTGTGTGCAGAAAACTATGCGATGAGTACATAAATTTATGTATTGAGTCCATAGGTTTTTCCCTCTGTGTATGCAATGGGATAATGAATGACGCCTTCCAGATAGTTGGAAAATAGCAAGCCTTTAGAGAATAGGTAAAAAGCAAAGTGATTGGAGTTACTAATTCTTCACAGCAATATTTCAAAATGCAAGATTGGATGTTGTCGGGACCACTTTTATACGATGTTTTAAGATCTTTTAGATAAGATAAAACTGTGTTGTTGTCAACTATTGGGAGGCAAATATCCCCAGAATGAACATTAAAAGGATAGCTTCCATTATCAAAAGATGACGACGAGTAAGTCGACTTGAAGAAGTCAGCAAAAAGGTTACAAATGCTATAATCATTATCAGATTCCACATTTTTAATTTCATAAAAGAAGGATAGGAATCAATCTTACGTTTTATATTTACAAAACTCCAGAATGATTTTGCATCAGACTTAATGTTTAATTTTGCTTTTGTTAGGTATATGTTATAGGATTACTTGCACAACAGCTGATAACTATATTTAGTCGAAGTATAACGGCCGAAATCAATCAAGCTATGTGTTCTTTGATATTTTTTATAATATTTAGATTTTAAGTTTCTCAATTTTCTTAATTCATTGGTATACCACACAGGGCCTGAAATTATAGAAGCTTTTCTTTGCGGAATAGATCTAGTGAAGCAGTCAATGAGCGTTGTATTAAACGCGCAGACGGCAGCATCCAGATTCTGTGAAGATAAAACTTTTGTATTAAGATGCAGTAAAGATGACCAATTTATACTGGACAAACTATTTTTTAACATAACATAGTTAGTTTTTTTAAAGTTGAATTCCATGAATGGTTGACTAGCACGATTCTGTATAGATGGTTTAGGAAAATTGAGACTAATTTTAATGGTTGGATGGTGAGAATCTTCAGGAGTGACCAGAGGATCGGACCTTGACACTGAAGCAATGTTGCTTTCATCAAAAAATACCAGATCGAGCAAACGGTTATTCTTATTCAAGTGACAGTTTAGTTGGAAAAGACCTTGACTTGAAAGCTTATTTAAAAAGTAATTATCAGATGAACTTTCAGACGATGGTAAATATATTGAAGGGTTTTCAGAACAATAGTTCCAAGAAACATTGGGTAAGTTAAAGTCACCAGTTATTAAGATATGATCATTAGGATGTAGCAATAAGAAGACTTTACTAATAGAAGCCGAATGTTTGCTTTACACTTCCAAGTTAGAAAAGGGAGGTATATATGAGCATGTAATAAAAAGACTCAAAGAACCGTACTTTGCATGCACACAACAGAATTCTATGTCTGCAGCTCCAAGGATAACTATTTCTTGAGAGAAATGTGTTGATTTAACCGCAATCAGCACACCCCCACCATTAGAGCAATTACCAGGAATAGAGTTTTTATCTTTACGATAAATATTAAATTTGTTACATAGAATTTCAGAATTCAAATTGTTAGGTCTAAGCCAAGTCTCACTGAAAGCAATTATATCGTAATGAATGTTGTGACTCATAATAAATAAATTAATCAATTTAGTGTTAATACCACGAACGTTTTGATATAAGATGCGGAACTGAAGGCAGCAATCTAGTTTTTTTGGTTCATGTCGCGAACAGGTAAAGTAGCAAGTGTAGTTCTTGGCGACCTGCGAACATATTCATGTACTACGGTATATTTAGGCCAAAAACTTTGATCGATAACTTAATTGTAGGCTTCAGCAGACGGAGATATTTTAAAAGATGAAGTGACACGTTCATGAGAGAACTTGAATTTATAAACAGAAATATTTTTATTCAAAATATTCAGGTTTGTATTTAAAAAGTAAAGGATGCCCTCCTCAGACGTATCAGCTGCAAATCGTGAAACAAATATAGATCTTGCAGGCGGAATTACTACAAGATTTTTGTGCTCTGGCTGATTTGAGCTACTTAACGATATTAGTTTAGGTATTGCACCTGTATTATTAGTAATAGGTACCGAATCACCATCACTTGATAAAACGCCAGTTTTAGCATAAGATAAAGCGCCAGAAGTAGACGGAGAGTTAGTGCTTAAGTTAATTGAAGGAATAACAGCAGAAGCATCAGCCAAAAGTAAATTGGGGTCAGCAAATGCTGGAGATTTTGCAGTTGCCACATCATTAGTATAATGAACTTTGGCTACAACCTCAATTTCAGTTGCTAATGCTTCACCTGAAGTATTTAAGTTGGGTGAAGGCTCAATATTACACCCAGTAGTGGGTTGTGGAGTTACATTGGCAGACGGTGAGGCTGCTTTAGCAGTAGCATTGGTCAGGCTCCGGAGATTCTTTTTGCTACGTTTGCGCTTAGGAAAGACAAAAGCCTCATCCATGCACTTAAACGATTTAAACAAATTTTCATACTCCGACAATCTATTCTGAGCCGCCTCTAGGTCCTTTGAGACCTCCAAGAAGCCCTTTCTTGATTGCGTAAAAAGCTTTAAAATATCAACATCCGTTGCTCTGCATTCTTCGCATGCCCAACGTAAACCTTTCTTTTCGTTGAGTGCATTGAAAACACGAGCATTTAGTGCTGCACACTTAAAGTGAAAAAAGAATTCACACAACCAGCAATTCACAACACGGTCGGATTCTCCTTTAACAGCACAGTTCCGGAATTTGCAGTACATAATTACTTTTATTAGATTTTAATTTAAGTTTAGTTTTAAGTTTATATTAAATTAAATTTTTAGATTCAAAAGTAGCTTTGGCAACCCTGTTTCAAGAAGTTAGATAAGAACAGAAAAGTCACCGGTTTGTGTACTAGCTAAGAAGTAGCAAGAACTTAGATGTACACAAATGTCAGAACAGCTGATATGAATAAATAAAAAAACTTGCACTCACTGAGAACAGATGTTCTGTTAAAGCAGAATGAAAAATAAAAAAATAGCAAAGATAGATATAAATGTTAACCAATTTGATTTCATAATAAAAGAATAGAATTAATAAAAGAATGATCCCCAACTCTGATGACGACTACCGCACCTGGAATGTTCGAATCCTAAATTGAGATGGTGCCTCTATCCAACTGATTGATATCTTGGAAAGATATAATGCTGATATCACTGCAATCCAAGAAATGCGATGGAAGGGACAGGGTTGCTTATGGCAAGCATCCTGTGATATCTACTTCAGCGGCCATGCGGAGAAGCACGAGTTTGGATGCGAATTTGTAGTTGGCAAGAGAATACGGCATCATGTCCTGCGATTCACTCCTGTGATCGAACGACTTGCCATAATCCGCTTCAAGGCTTAATTTTTAAACATAAGCCTAATATGTGCGCACACTCCGACAAAAGAAAAAGATGATGAGACAAAATAAAGTTTTTACGAACGCATGAAGATGCATACGAGCGCTGCCTTCATCGTGACATGAATATCGTGCTTGGTGACATCGATGCCAAGGTGGGTAACGAAAACATATTTGGTCCAACAGTCGGAAATTTTAGCCTCCACGACAACACATCCGATAACGTATTGAGATTGATTGACTTCGCCGCAACACAAAACATGGTCGTTAGTAGCACTAGATTCAAGCATCTCAATATTCATAAAGCCACCTGGCTGACCCCAGATCAAAAAAGCACGCAACCAAATTGATCACGTTTCGATTGACGGAAGGCTCTCTTCCAGTGTACTAGACGTATGCAAGATCCGTGGTGCTAACATAGACTGGGATCATTATCTTGTCGAAGCCAACATCCGCACACGTCTGTGTGCAGCTAAGAATGCTCGCAATCCTTCACGGAGAAAGCTAGACGTCGACAAGCTGCAGTCAAAACGGTCAGCCGAAGCCTTCGCTACTCGACTCTCACTCCTACTTCAAGAAAGCACTCCTCCGATCGACGATATATGCGCACAGTGGACGCACATATCCCACTCTATGCGTACGGCTGCCGAAGAGGTGATAGGCCACCATCGCCCTCGCCAAAACCAGTGGCACGACCAGGAGTGTCGCGACGCCTACAATCGCCTACAAAGCCACCCTGCAGTCGGTTGTAACGCGTGCTGTTATGGAGCAATACCGAGAGAAGAGGAGGGAAGAGAGACGTATTTTCAGGCGAAAAAAACGAGAGGCGGAAATGCGTGAGTGCGAGAAAATTGAGATGCATGGTGACAGGAATGAGACTCGAAAATTTTTCGAAAAAATAAGACGCCTGGTCGATGGTTTAAAGACCGGAGCCTCTTCCTGCAAGCACGAGAATATGAATCTAGTGACAGATATCCAGAGTACACTGGTCTTATGGAGCGAACACTTCTCTAGTCTTTTAAATGGCGACGCTGACAACAATCCCGAAAGTGGAGATGATATCCCGGAAACTCCAATTATGGATGACAGCGTTGAAGTTCCGCTGCCCGACTATAACGAGGTCTTAACAGCTATAGCTCGGCTTAAAAACAACAAAGCCGCAGGAGCCAATGGCCTACCAGCTGAGCTGTTTAAGACCGGTGGCGAAACTCTGTTTAAAAGCATTCACAGACTTCTATGCAGAATATGGTCGGAAGAATGCATTCCAGATGATTCGAACCTCAGTGTGCTCTGCTCAATCAACAAGAAAGGCGATCCCACCATTTGCGCCAACTACCGTGGGATAAGCCTTCTTAATATCGCATATAAGGTCCTGTATAGCGTATTGTGTGAAAGACTGAACCTATCGTTAACCAACTGATTGGACCTTATCAGTGTGGCTTCAGACCTGGAAAGTCCACCATCGACCAGATCTTCACGCTCTGACAAATCTTGGAAAAGACCCTCGAAAAACAAATCGACACACACCATATTTTTGTCGATTTCAAAACCGCCTTCGACAGTCCAATATGGAGTCACCTATATGCCATCATGTCTAAATTTGGTATTCCTGCGAAGCTAATACGTCTTTGCAGGATGACACTGAACAACACCAGCAGTGCAGTGAAAATCGGGAAGGGCCTCTCCCTTCCTTTCAAAACCAAGCGAGGTTTCAGACAAGGTGATTCCTTATCGTGCGACTTTTTTAATATGGTCATGGAGAAGATCATCCGAGCTGCTGACCTGAGACGCAGCGGCACAATTTTCTATAAGAGTGTTATGCTGCTGGCGTATGCAAATGATATCGATATCAATACGCGCGAAGTCAGTGCAGCATTCTCCAGGCTAGAAAAAGAGTCGAGTCGAATGGGTCTTGCAGTGAACTTAGATAAAACGAAGTATATTGTGTCAACAAACAAACAGTCCCAGCGTCTTGGAAACCACGTCACTATTGACAACACCTCCTTTGAGGTAGTGAAGGACTTTGTTTACCTGGGATCCAGCATTGACTCCTCCAACGACATCAGTATTGAGATTAAATGAAGGATACCTCTTGCCAACAGGTGTTACTTTGGGCTCAGTAGGCAATTGAGAAGCAGAGCTCTCTCTCGACGAACAAAACTGACGCTCTATAAGTCAATAATCATGCCCGTCCTACTATACGCATCACAAACCTGGACGTTGAGCAGCTCTGATGAAAGGACTTTGGGAGCGTTCGAGAGAAAAATCCTTCGCAAGATCTATGGTCCAATCTGCGTCAATGGCGAGTACCGAATACGATAGAACCACGAGCTGTATGAGCTTTATGCCGACATCGATATAGTCAAGCGTATTAAAATAGAGCGGCTTCGCTGGCTAGGTCATGTCGAGAGAATGAACGACGAAGCTCCAGCGAAAAAGATATTGGATTCGGTACCCAGCGGTGGCCCACGCAGAAGAGGAAGACCGCAGCTCCGTTGGAAAGACCAGGCATTGGATAACCTGACAACGCTTGGAGTTGCCAACTGGCGCCAGCAAGCGCACGACAAAAGAGGCCGGCGCAAATTCTTAGACCAGGCCAAAACCGACCAACGGTTGTAAGCGCCATCTAAGTAAGCAAGTACTTAAGTGGTAATTGTAGAAACAGAAGAGTTTTTCTGCTTACATTGACTAAGAAGACTTACTTAAGCCGAGTTAAAATAAAGACGACTGATTTGTTTCGTTATAAAACTTTAACTAGCTTAGAATTTTATTATAGCTGCTTATACGGTTCATGTTTCAGTATGTATACTTATATACGAGTACATTGTATTACGTTATATTTGGTTAAACATAAAATAAATACTTCTGCCAGTGGTGGTACATTTGATGCTTTAACATCCTGCCCCCGTTGAAAGGATGAAAGGACTTTCAAGCAGGCAAAACAGCTAATTTGTGAATGGGGCGACGAATGATTCCCTTCATGGTGCGAACATCTACAACTCGAACACGTCCGTCTGAGCCATGTGTACAATTTTCAATTCTACCTAACTGCCAGTGTAAGGATGGCACATTGTCCTCATGTATAATAACCATAGTGCCAATAGTAATATTAGGTTCTTGGTTTGTCCATTTCACTCGAGTCTGCAATTCATTGATGTAGTCGTGGGACCACTTTTTCCAAAAATGTTGCTTAATTGCAGTCACACGAGACCATTTGCTTAAGTTGTCGATATTACCAGGTACCATATGTTCCGGTAGCGATTTCAACGAACTTCCAATGATGAAATGTGCTGGAGTTAGCGCTTCATAATCATTAGGATCTGCAGATAGTGGCGATATCGGTCTAGAGTTTAAAATAGCTTCAATATCCACCAACGCAGTCGACAATTCTTCGAAAGTTAGTTTAGTATTGCCTAAACTGCGGTTAAGAAGACCTTTGGCTGACTTAACAGCTGCCTCCCAAATACCACCAAAGTGCGGAGCCCTGGGAGGAATAAAATGAAAATTAATGAATTCTGATGAACAATAATGAATAATTGATTTTTGATTTTCTTTTTGAAAAAGGAAAATTTTGAGTTCTGCAAGTTTATTGCGAGCGCCGACAAAATTGGTTGCATTGTCGCAAAATACATCAGTTGGTAGTCCTCTTCGGGCAATCATTTATAATGCAATAACAATAGAGTTCAGCTACTACAGCTTTTTCGCACATTCTCAGCATTAATCTATTTGAAGCCACAATTCAGATTTCATTGAAATATTTCAATGTAATGAATTCCAGTGGCTCCAAACAAATCAATGTGGGAAAAATTTACCCACCACAGAATGGATTGGGCTCAGGGACAACACAGGACATAACAACTAACCATGCATACACAAACACAGATCTAATTACACAATAGCTTTCAATCTACTTTTGAGTTGACCTTTTGACAAACTAACATCAAAAAATGTACAGTTGTTTACAGAGGCACTCATGCGGTTCAAGGGAGCAGTAGCCATGTAATTTGTTCTACTAAATGGTAGATAAATTAAGTTGTTAGCATTTCTACTACTTCTACGGTTAGAGTTAAAGTTTACAAGAGAAAGTAATTCCGGACAATCGAATACACCGGTTATGAGTTGGTGTAAATAGACGATATCTGCAGACTTCCTCCGTTCACTTAAAGATTGCATTTTTAAAAGTTTTAAACGATCCTCGTAAGGAGGAAGGTTCAAAAAATCAATCCCACCTAAGCCCCTAAGAGCAAACCGAACAAAACGTTTTTGGATTCTCTCTATACGTTCAACATGCACACTATAACTTGGGGACCAAACTTGACTTGCGTACTCCAAGTGAGGGCGCACTATTGCATAATACAACGTAGAAGTTGTAATCATGCTATTGAATTCTTTGGCCCAACGTTTTATAAATCCAAGCATTGAAGATGCTTTTTTACAAATGTAATCAATATGATTGTTGAACGATAGCTTAGAATCCATGCATATACCAAGGTCTTTGACGGCCTCAACACGACTTAAAGCAGTATCTTTAATATTGTAGTCAAAAATTAAATTATTCCTTCTGCGCGAAAAGGTCATAGTTTGGCATTTAACAGGATTTAGAAACATATTATTTTTAAAGCACCAAACTTCAAAAGATTTCAAGTCAGCCTGGAGTAGGTTGGAGTCGTCTTTAGCATTTATTGTTCTGTATATTTTCATATCATCTGCATAAATTAACAGGTGAGAGTGTTTAATAATGTGGGTAACATCATTAATGGCTAAAATAAACAGAAGTGGACCTAAGTGACTGCCTTGCGGAACACCTGATTCCGCAACAAATTCAGGAGACAAAACCCCTCGGAATCGTATTTGATAAGATCGTTCTGTCAAATACGATTTAATCCAGCTAACAAAATATTGTGGAAATCCCAATAACTTTAGTTTAAATAAAATTAAATTATGTGGTAATTTATCAAATGCTTTACTAAAGTCAGTGTAAATGCAGTCGACCTGGTTACCTGATTCAATTGTATTAAGGCAGAAAGATGTAAAATCGAGAAGGTTGGACACAGTGGATCTGCCATTAACAAAACCATGCTGACGACTTGTTATGACTTCTCCACAGTATCTCTTAACCCGATCATACACCACTCTCTCAAAAAGTTTTGGAATCGATGATAGTTTAGCAATGGGCCTGTAATTAGTAACATCATTCCTGCAACCCTTTTTATAAATGGGGCTTATAAACGATTTTTTCCAAAATTGAGGAAAAAGGCCTTCATTTATAGATTTATTAAACAACAAAGAAAGTGGTTGACACAAAAAAGAACCGCATTGTTTTAACACAGCGGCAGGAATTCCATCAGGTCCAGCGCTAAAATCTTCATCTATCGATCCAATATAATTAAAAATATCCTCAGCGGTAAAGGATATAGATTCCAAAGAAACCTTGGGTGAAGAACTCATATAATCAAAATACCCAACATCAGGGTTAAAAGAATCGGAACAAAATGATTCTTTAAAAAGAGTAGCAAATAGGCCACAGATTATGACGGGATCATCAGTAAATCCGTCAAGAGTTTTAAATGATGAAGGGAATCCATCGGATTTCTTTTTTGTATTTATGAATCCCCAAAATTTCCTTGGATCAGACAAAATTCTCAGCTTAATATTGTCTAAGTATTCATTATATAACGTAGCTGAGTGATTTTCAAATTCCAGAAACAAACATTTGTAAGTTTCTAGGTCATTTGAGTCTAAGCTACAGACATATTTCTTCCATGCTCTGTTTCTGTTGTTGCGAAGTGTTTTTAATTCCTTTGTGTACCAGGGGTACGTCGAATTATTCGCAAATTTGAGGCTATATGGTACGGATTGAGAAAACATAGCAAAAAGTTCCAAATAAAAATAACTAATGGAACTATCAAGATTATTTTCATTTATGTATTCTAAAATTACATTGAGTTTACTATGAATCAAATTATTCAACTTCAAAAAGTCAGCTTTTTTAAAGTTGAATTCATAAACTTTGTCTATGGAATTTGAATTAACTATATTTTCTCTATCTGATTTGTACCAAATACTCAATGGTGGATGGTATTCATCAACAGTTGTAAGAGTATGGAAGGCCCTCTTAACAATGACATTGTTACTGTCTGTAGTTAAGACCAGGTCAAGAAGTCGATTAAGACTATTATAAATACAACTAACTTGTTGTAAGTCAGAACATATATTATCAACAAATATATGTTCTTGGCGGGTCTTCGAATTAGATACACATAAATATGTATCATCGTCAGAAGAATGCCATTTTAAGTCAGGCAAATTAAAATCGCCCAACAATAAAATGTCGTCATTAACGTCAAGTAAATTTATAATGTATTCTATGCAGTCTGCAAGGTTTGCATAGACGTCAGCACTGCTCTTTGGAGGAACATACGCATTAACAACATATACATTGGAATTACAATGTACAACCTTAACGCATATAAGTTCGATATTGAAAGAGCAGGGAATATCAATAAAGGAACTAACAAAGGAGTTCCTAACAGCTACTAAGACACCACCACCAACAGCAGAAGTATTGTCAGTGTGCCTGTCCTTTCTAAAAACTTGGAAACTATTGTCAAACAATTCCAAGTCTGTAATGCTTCCGTTCAGCCACGTCTCCGTTAACGCAATAATATCCTCAGAAAAATTCTGAGTTGACAAAAATATGTCATGCGTCTTAGAACGTAATCCCCTTACATTTTGATAGTAAAGGGATAGCCTATTTAGTTTTTTTGAGCCTGACGCACGGGTTTGTTGGACCTTCTAGACTTATTTTTACTCTGAAACTCAGAAACGAGAATATTATTGCCCCACAAATTAGAGTTTAAAACAGTTGCAAACTCTTCAGCTGCAACTGTGAGAATGAAGGACGCGTGGGAGGGTTTGTTACCTATTTTTTTGCATGAACAGAATGCATTATGGCTTATTAAATTATTTTGTTTGACAAACGTCATAACATTTTCGGTAGTTGTGTCAGGTTGAAGGCGTGAAATAAAAATCATTTTTCTCCTCGACACTGCCCTCAAAATTAAATTTGATTCATTGTTGGGCTGAGTTAAAATTGGACTATTAGTCAATGGAGGAGTAATTGATGGCGACGCAGAAATAACTACATTATTCATTTCTAAAGGCATAGCTGAGGGCTGCATAGCTTGTTGGCTATTAAGAGACGCCTTGCGACGCTTGTTATTTTTATTTTTATTTTTCCTCTTGTTTTTGGTTTTATTAAGGTCTTTGTTAGTTTGAGTCCCGGATGAAACTGTCTGAGACAGAGAAGGAATGGTATTTTCCGGAATATAAATCTCATCGTAGACGCTGGTATTGGGTGTGGCGTTAACTTCGCTGAAAAATGTTACAATTATCATACGTTTGAGTGCTGCCAAAAATGCATCTGTTGTTAAGTCCGAAACAATTTCAATATGAATAGCCTTTGTAGATGGACAGATAAATATAGCAATATATGCCTTATATGGTGTCTTGCCTCTAATGCGCAAATAAATGTTGACTGGGCCGCAAAAGTCCATGCCACATCTGGCGAATGGTCGTGATGGGGTGAGTCGTTCAACAGGTAGGTTTCCCATTAGCTGTTGCATCAGTTTTGGCTTGTATCTAGTACAGTGGATGCAATTACTAACTACTTGCCGCGCTACATTTCTTGCATTTATGATCCAGTATTCCAATCGAATTATAGCTATAAGTGCCTTTGGTCCAGCGTGGTAGTTTTTAATGTGTAGATGACGAACATACCGAATGGTAAAATCACACTTACTTGGCAATAATATTGGATGCTTTCTTTCATTTGGTAAGTCCGATAGCTCAAGTCTTCCACCAACTTTCAGAAGTGTAAAACCTCCAGTATCAGCGAGAAACGGATTTAAAGATCTCAGTGCGAATGTTGCCAGCTTATTTTTCTTTAATAAAAGAATGTCTTCATTAAAATGTTTTTCCTGTATATTCCAAATAATGCAATTCATAGCGTGCCTTAACTCTTGAGGGGAAGGTGAATCAAACTCAAAGCAGCTCCTGGTACTGTTAAGTTTTCGATAAAATCGAAACATCCACGCAACGATGCGTAAAGAATACAAATGAGAGCTATATTTGCTGATTTTTTCCAAAATGTAGTTGGAGACAATATCAATTTTAAATGATGATTTTCGTTTTTCCTTTTCCACTTCCTCCATATTTATATCAGAGTTTTTTTCTTGGGGCCAATAGTAACTATCTTCCATGAGAAAAGATGGACCTCTGTACCAAATAGAGTCAGATAATTGCTCTACCGTGCTTCCTCGAGAAACTATATCTGCTGGGTTGCTTTGTGATGGTACATGTTTCCAAATAGCGTCAGAAGTTAAGTCTTGAATTTCAGAAATTCTATTGCCGACAAACGTGGAGAGTGTGGCCGAATGGAGTTTAAGCCAATGAATAACAATTTGGGAATCTGTCCAAAGAAAAGTGCTGATTCGTTCATTATCGAAAAGTACCTTTATTTTTGAATACAGTCGAGCCAAAAGAAGCGCACCACACAGTTCTAATTTTGGCAGTGATTGTTTTTTGGTTGGAGCAACTCTTGATTTTGCTGTAAGAAGTTGTACGTGAGCAATTCCAAAATTGTCGATGGTTCTTGTATATATGCAGCAGCCATACGCGCGAATAGATGAATCACAAAAACCATGAAGTTGAAGCGAAATCGATTTAGGAGACAAACAATATCTTGGTATTGAGACTGAAGAAAGTGATGACAAACCATTGAGCAATCCGTTCCAAGCGAAATGTATATTTTGTGGGACCGATTCGTCCCAATCTATTTTAAGTAACCACAGCTCTTGTAAAATAATCTTGGCGGTTATGATAATGGGGGCTAAGAGTCCCATGGGATCGAAAAGTGATGATGCTATTGAAAGTATAGAGCGTTTTGTAACGCGACAGTTGATACTTGTTTTTGGATTAAACGAAAATACGAAATGATCACGGTTCTGATCCCACTTTATTCCTAATGCACTTGTTATAAAAGCATCGTCCAAATTTAAATCCTTTATTGTTTTGTCGTCCCTAAAACTTTGATGATTTGAATGCCATTTCTGAAGTTGAAAGCATCCCTTTGTTAATATTTCTGTGACTTCATTCTTTATTATGGTAAGCTCAGACACTGAATCAGCTCCGCATAAGAAGTCGTCGACGTAAAACGATGACTTGACAGCATTTGCACCAATTTTATAAATATCAGAATACTGCTCTGCTAAGTAAATAAGGCTTCGAATAGCAAGGTACGGTGCAGCAGCCATTCCATACGTTACAGTATTGAGTTCGTAAGTTCGAATTTCCATATCAGCTGAGTTTCTCCAAAGAATGTACTGAAACCTACGATCATCTGGCTCAACCAATACCTGCCTATACATTTTTGATATATCAGCTGTGAAAGCGTAGCGAAATAAGCGAAAACGAAGCAAAAGCATAAATAAGTCAGGTTGTAACGTTGGGCCGACCATTTGCATTTCATTCAAGGATTTTTGTGAAGTAGTTTTACAGGACGCATCGAAAACCACCCGTAACTTCGTGGTAGTACTGCTTGGTTTTAATACAAAATGATGTGGGATATAATAATGTGGTTGATTTAAAGTAGGATTGTTCACCAAACTCATGTGATTCAGACTTTCATATTCTTCCATGAACAAAATGTATTGCGCCTTTAGAGCAGGCGATCGTGCTAAGCGGCGTTCTTGTGCAACAAATCTTTGTAATGCTGTGTCGTAAGATCTTCCAAGACAAGTAGGGCTATCCTTAAATGGTATCTTCACAATCAACCGACCATCTTTATTTCGAGAAACTGTTTCATTAAAAATTTGCTCACATTTGCGTTGCTCAGGAGTCCAAGTGCATGCGACAGAGACTTCATCGAGTTTCCATAATCTCTCCAGTTTACTATCTAGCGAGTCATCACATGTAAGCAAGCATCTTGGTACTTGGACACTACCTGATTCTAGATATCTACCAGACACTACCCAGCCTAATAACGTTTTTTGCAAAATTGGTAAGTTTTTACCAAGTTTTATTTGACCCACAGATAAAATGCTGAAAAAGCTTTCTGTTCCCAAAAGAAGGTCGATTCGATTTGATTTAAAAAATTCTTTATCAGCGAGCTCAGCATTAGGTAGTAGGTTCCAAGATGAAATATCTATTTCAGATTCTGGTTGATAAGCTATATGAGATGTTACACAAAAAGTTGACGGGAGTTCAAATCCAGTGAAGCACGATTTAATTGTTGTAGAAGTTTTATATTTTATATTTGTTGAGGCATTTCCGATACTACGAATTTCAAGATTTTGTTTATCTCTGCCCAAATTTAGTTTTTGCGAGAATTCATCAGTTATAAAATTAACTTGTGAACAAGAATCCAACAAGGCTCTTCCTAACTTGAAACAACCTTTGTTCTGTTTATGTATGGTGGGTCTTTCAATGGAGCTAGTATGAAGTGATTCCAAATATTGACAATGTCTTTCCAAAATTGTGGTGCAATCGCCCCATGAAGGTAGGTTTTTAAAGTCCAATGATTCCTTCCATTTTCTTTTGGTCTCATCATCAACCTTCTGCAGAACTAAATATATAAGCATGGCCTGTGTTATTTGCTCATTGGTACCTAAAGTCTGAAGGGAACCATAAAGAGCAGAGAAATTATCCAACAAACTTCTCAGTTGATCAGCATTTGGCTTTGAAATTGAAGGTAAGTCGAAAAGAGATGAAATATTTTCCAGGAAAATCAACGTAGAGTTATCATAACGAGCCTTAAGTCTCTCCAAAGCCTTTGGATAATTTTCACTTGTAACTGGAAAGGCTTTGATTGTTTCAAGTGCTTGACCGTGAAGACAATTTAAAAGATGGTTGAATTTCTCAATGTAAGACAAACTATATTCCCTATCAATAATTTGACTAAAAGATGTTATAAAATTTTTATACTCAGCATACTTGCCACTAAATGAAGGCAATTTAAGTTTCGGCAACTTGGAGCTAGACATAGGCACTATATGACTGGATTCTGATAGAGAAGTATTATGATCTACATCCCCTAATTGTGACTGAATAGCTACTTTTGTCTTTATGTAAAGGTCTTCTAATTCAGCACGCGCACCATCATCAGAATCATGCTTCTCAATTTGAGTTTGTATGCTAAGAGCTTGCTTAAAATACGATTCAAGGATTCCTAATCGACATTTCAATTCTGCTACAGAAAGGGCTTTCCCTTCCCCTCGCCCATTGTTTTCAATAATATTCTTTATGCGTGAAATGTTCTTTTTAGTACTAGCTCGCTGCTGCTTCAATTCTTCTAAAGTCATGATGAACAGCGATGTATGCGTTGACACCTAATAAGATGAAATTATTTTGTAATAGCAGCAACGACGATAGCAATATCTATCTGCACAAGCAAAAATAAAAAATAAAGCTGTAATTCGGCAGCAAAGTCGGCACCAACGAGGTTAAAGTGACAAGATAGATATGCAGAGTAATGCAAAGATATGCGTTGGTTGCAATATGACTTAAATGTAGCGACGAAAAGTGATCGTAAATAATTGAACGCAGCGACGGCAGTATGATGCGTCGGGAACAAGCAAAATAAATCCAACGACAACAGCAAGCTATGCGTCGAGCAATCAAAAAACGAAATGATCGCTACGTTAGTTGCAATGCAATATAATGTAGCGACGGCAGTAGCTTCGACAGGAAGCAAAAGAACGAAATGATCGTGATGTATTATACGTTAATTACAATGCGATGTTAATGCAGCGATGGTAGTATGATCCATCAACAGCAAGCAATTGAGCGAAATGATCACAACGTGTTATGCGTTAGTTGTTATGCGATGTTATTGCAGCGACGGCAGTATGATGCGGCGACAGCAAGCAATCGAACGAAATGATCGCAACGTGTTATGCGTTAGTTGCAATGCGATGTAAATGCAGCGACGGCGGTATGATGCGTCGACAGCAATCAATCGAACGAAATGATCGTAACGTGTTATGCGTTAGTTGCAATGCGATGTAAATGCAGCGACGGCGGTATGATGCGTCGACAGCAATCAATCGAACGAAATGATCGCAACGTGTTATGCGTTAGTTGCAATGCGATGTTATTGCAGCGACGGCGGTATGATGCGTCGACAGCAAGCAAATGAAACGAAATGATCGCAACGTTTTATGCGTTAGTTGCAATGCGATGTAAATGCAGCGACGGCGGTATGGTGCGTCGACAGCATATAATGCGATAAAATTGATTTTTTAGTTTAAATATATATTTATTTAAAATATACTAAAATTTTTTAAGTTACATACAAATTACCAAACTCCATCCAAGAGTTTAACAGGTAGTCAGCACTGTAGATGAAGCACCAAACTCGCGATTCTTGCAGGCAGCAGCTATGGTGTAACAGGGCAGCGATACGATGGCAGCAGTTATGGGTAATAAGGCAGCGATTCGATGGCAGCAATTATGGTGTAACAAGGCAGCGACGGTAGCAGCTATGGTCAAACACAGCAGCAATGGTAGCAATATGGTGACCGACAGCTATTAAGTTACTTTTTCTTTCTTTTTGTTTCGAAAACGAAGTAGAAATTTTTGTTTCAAAAATCCATAATTTTTGTTGAAATTGAATAAACTTTTATTTAATTTAGGTCGTGCCCCACGTTGGGCGCCAAAAAATGTAGAAACAGAAGAGTTTTTCTGCTTACATTGACTAAGAAGACTTACTTAAGCCGAGTTAAAATAAAGACGACTGATTTGTTTCGTTATAAAACTTTAACTAGCTTAGAATTTTATTATAGCTGCTAATACGGTTCATGTTTCAGTATGTATACTTATATACGAGTACATTGTATTACGTTATATTTGGTTTAACATAAAATAAATACTTCTGCCAGTGGTGGTACATTTGATGCTTTAACAGTAATCATATTATTGAATTCTTAGGCCCAGCGTTTAATAAATCCAAGCATTGAAGACGCTTTTTTACAAATTTTATCAATATGAATGTTGAACGATAACTTAGGATCCATGCATATACCAAGGTCTTTGACGGCATCTACACAACTTAATGCTATATATTTTATATTGTTATCAAATATTAAATTATTCCTTTTTCGCGAAAAGGTCATAGTTTGGCATTTATCTGGATTTATAATCCAGGATTTAAAATTAAGGATTTTTAAAACACCAGATTTCAAAGGATTTCAGATCGGACTGGAGTAGGTCTGAATTATCTTTAGCATTTATGGTTCTGTATATTTTCATATCATCTGCATAAATCAAAAAATTAAAATGTTTAATAATGTGAGTAACATCATTAATGGGTTAAATAAACCGAAGTGGACCAAGGTGACTTAGTCCTTATGGAACACCAGATTCCGCAACAATTGCAGACAACAAAATCCCTCGGAATCATATTTGATAAGATCGTTCTATGCAGCTTACAAAATATTGAGGAAATCCCGTTGATTTAAGTTTTAATAGAATCAAATTGTGTGGTAATTTATCACATGCTTTACTGAAGTCAGTGTAAATGCAGTCGACCTGGTTACTAGATTCAATTGCATTGAGGCAAAAAGTTGTAAAATCGAGAAGATTAGACACAGTGGATCTACCATTAACAAAACCATGCTGACGAGTTGCTATGACTTCTCCACAGTGAATTTCTACTCGAGCATACACGATACGCCCAAAAAGTTTTGGAATCGAAGAGAGCTTGGCAATTGGCCTGTAGTTAATAACATCATTCCTGCAACCCTTTTCATTAATTGGACTAATGTACGATTTTTTCCAAAATATTGGAACATTACTTCCGTTGATTGATTTGTTGAAAAGCAAAGAAAGTGGTTGACACAAAATGGAACCGCATTGAATTAACACTAAGGCACGAATTCCATCGGGTCCAGCATTAAAGTCCAATATACTTTAAAATATCCTCAGGGGTAAAGGATATACACCTGCGGTCACGCACATCTTACCACTGAATTTCGTGTGACAAATGCATGTTTGAATACATTTTAGAACGGTACTTTTTGAGATTTACCTATTAATTGTATGAATTTATTTATTTATTTATTTATGAAATCCATGTTAAAAAAATTTTGAATTTGGTTCAAATATAAGCTGAGATATTTTAAAAAAACTGCAAGAAATGAAGTGGTAAGATGTGCATGACCGCAGGTGTAGGTGCCAAAGAAACTTTGGGTCCTGTATTCATTTTTTCAAAATACCCTTCATCAGGATTGAAAGAATCAGAAAAAAATGATTCCTTGAAAAGATTTGCAAGCAAGCCACATATTATAATGGGATCGTCACTAAATCCATCGATGGTTTTGAATGACGAAGGGAATCCGCCAGATTTCTTCTTTGTGTTTACGAACCCCCCAAATTTCTTAGGATCACAAAATATTCTCATCGTAATATTATTTAATATTAATATTGATGATATAATGCAGTTGAGATATTTTCAAATTCCAGAAACAAACGTTTGTAAGTTTCTAGGTTATTTAGGTCTGAGCTACTAACATATTTCTTCCAAGCCCTATTCCTGTTGTTGCGAAGAGTTTTCAAATCCTTAGTATACCAGGGATACGCAAAATTTTTCGCAATCTTGAGCTTGTATGGTACAGATTGAGAAAACATAGCAAAGAGCTTCATATAAAAAAATTAATGGAATCATCAAGATTATTTCCATTTATGTACTCTAAAATAACATTAAGCTTACTATGAAGTGAATGATTCAACTTCAAAAAGTCAGCTTTTTTAAAGCTGAATTCATAAACTTTTTCTATCATTATTATTATTATTATTTATTTATTTGCTAAGCTTTGTTAGGCTTTTTAGCATTATATAAAATTTAAACATTTATATAAATACAATTAAAATTGTACATACAAGTTAAAATTTACGTTAAAATTTTTTTACGACTTGTAATAGACAACGGAGTCCTGGCTAAGCAAGGTGGTATTTCGACAAACTAGGTCATAAACACTAGGGCGTATCGAAAAATTTAGATCGTATTCTAAGAGGTCTTAAAAGTTGCATGTGGTTGTCAAGATCTGCAAAAACTGTGTTATGAAAATAAAAGGACATCTTCCTGCCCCGCAAGAAAAAAGTTGTTATTGGGAAAAACAGTAAAAAATAACGTATAAAAAAAAAATAACATGTATTAATTCCTTAAATATGATGTATTAATAATTTTCACAGTTTTTGCAAATGTATTCTCTTGTTTTAGAGAAATGTATACTAGAACACAATTTTTTAACTTTTTCAAAAAAATTAATATTAGATTTTATATCACGGGCATCAGAAGTGTTGTCGAAGATAATCTTCTCATTTTGGATTGCCTGCCTAAACATATTTATTTAATATTCTGGCTTAAGATTACGATTTTTTTTTTCTATTTCGATATTTTTAATAACTTTTCGATGCTAGGAAATAACTTTTTTTTTTAAATATCGAAATAGAAAAAAAATCGATTTTATATCTGATGCCCGTGATATAAAATCTTATATTAATTTTTTTTAAAAAGTTACAAAATTGTGTTCTAGTATACATTTCTCTAAAACAAGAGAATACATTTGCAAAAACTATGTAAATAATTAATACATCATATATAAGGAATATGCCAACGCTATAATCAATGCCATCGAAATTTAGACTAAATGGTTACAGTCAAAAGTTATGTGCTATCTCGAGTATAACTTTCGCTTCGAATATCCTTCATATAGGATAATGTAGGTAAAAATCGTGAGTATTATCGTGTTTGGTAAGATATTGTAAGTTAAACTGTATTTAAATTTTTGCTTTAAGACACATGTAGTTTTTCTTAAAAAAATTAAAGCATTTTAAGAACGTTATTTTTACTGTTTTTCTCAAAAAACAACTTTATCCTTGCGGGGCAGGAAGATGTCCTTTTATTTTCATAAAAAATTTTTTGGCAGATCTTGACAACCACATGCAACTTTTGAGACCTCTTAGAATTTGAAATTCGACAAAATAATGTAATTCGATACGCCCTTATATACACCACACCAATTTCATTCTATACCAAGAAATGGTTGCGAACGCAGGCACCAAGACAACTAGATGTTATGGCCAGTTATATTATTATATACACAATACAAATCGTTCTAGCATGGTTGAAGAAAAAATATACAACCAGCATGGCACGGCCGAAAGATGAGTTAACATTCACCAAGCATGTTCGATTTAATAAAGTGAGGAGGTCCAAACAGGTTCAGGTCCACTCAGATTATATGAAGTTTTGTATCCATCATCAAGCGAAAATTGTGTTAGTATAGACTCAGCGGCGGTACTGCAGATAATCTAAAATTTTAAGTTTAATTGAGTACATGAATTCATTTAATGCTATAACATCTGAAACGGAATTAAAGTCCCCACAAGCGCTTCTTAGTGGTTCGTTTTGTAAATAATTAGTTCTACAAAAGTTCATAAAAAGTAGCTCAAAAGATCTTTTAGGTCGAAGAGGAACATTAAAGTAAATTTTATTCAGTAAATATGGACTGTCGACATATCCATGTAAGAGTTTTATAATCCAACTAACATTTAGCATAGTTCTCCTATTTTTTAAAGAAGGCAGATTATTTAGCTGTAAACGATATTCATAAGAAGGTAAATTAAAGTTTGAATTACAATATAGATCACGTAAGCAGAACAGAAGAAATTGCTTTTGAACAGATTCTATATCATCAATGTAACACCCATAACGAGGGCACCAAACAATTGACGCGTATTCTAGAATGGGCCTTACTAGCGATGTGAATAAGGTTTAAGTTATAAAAGGATCATTAAACTCTTTGGACCATCGTTTAATAAATCCTAGAGTACTTTTAGCTCTGCTGATTGCTTTATTAATGTGAATGTGAAAGCGAAGTTTGCAGTCCATAGTTACTCCGAGATCATCGAAAACCTCTAAGAACTCAAGTGTATAGTCACCTATATTGTAATTAGTTCGAGAAGGTTGTCTTCGAGAAGAAGTCATTTGTTTGCACTTCCCCAAGTTGAGCTTCATGCAATTAATTTCGCAACAGTCACAGAGATGGTCGAGATCAGTTTGTATGAATAAAGAGTCTTGCTCATTTTGTATGACAGAAAAAGTTTAACACCATCAGCGTATAGCAAGATATTGCTATGCTTTACTACATATGGAAGATCATTTACATAAAGTAAAAACAATAAAGGACCAAGATGACTTCCTTGAGGTACACCAGAAGTAACAAGAAACTCATCTGACTTTACGAAGTTAAAAAAAAGCATAGAAGCTATAAAAAGCATAGTAATTGGAACCACAAGCTCCTTACAGCAATATTTCAATATACAAGAAGGTATATTGTCAGGACCGCTTTTATAAGATGTCTTAAGATTTTCCAAGTAGGTTGAAACAGTGTTAATATCAATTCTTGGAGAACAAATATCGCCAGGTTGCAGATTTAAATAATAACTTAAACCATCGTAAGAAGCAGATGAATAAGTAGTCTTAAAAAAATCTGCAAAAAGGTTGCTTATAGTAATATCAACATCCGACTCAAATGTTTTATATTTCATAAAAGAAGGATATGAATTTATCTTACGTTTAGTATTACCCAAGTTCCAAAATGATTTTGCATCAGACTTGATGCTTAATTTGACTTTTGTTAAATATATGCAATAAGATTGCTTACATAATTGACGGTTATTATATTTAGTTGAGGTATAAGAAGCAAAATCACAAATATCATGAGATTTTAAATATTCTTTAAAATATTTTGAATTTATGTTTCTCAGATTTTTCAGTTCTTTGGTATTCCAAGTGGGTCCATTTATAAGAGAGGCTTTTCTCTGAGGAACTGAAGTTGAAAAGCAATTATTAAGAACATTGTTAAAGGCACATACAGCAGAATCAAGGGTTTGTGGCAATATTCTTGTAGTATTGATATTAAGTAGTGATGACTAGTTGATAATTGACAAATAATTTCTTAAAATTACATAATTTGTTCTTTTTAAGTTGAACTCTAAAGGAGGATTCAAACAATTTGATATAGATTGTTTGTGAAAATTCAGAGTGATTTCAACAGTCGGATGGTGTGAGTCCACAGTATACACAAGTGGATCAGACCTATTAAGTGAAATAATATTATTATCATCAAAAAATATAAGGTGTAACAAACGGTTATTTATATTATAGTGATAGTTGATTTGAAAAAGTCCTTGACTCAAAAGCTCATTTAAAAATGAGTTAACAGACGAATGTTCTGAAGACGGCAGCAATACTGCAGAATTTTCAGCACAACGGCTCCAAGAAACATTAGAAGGGTTGAAGTCACCAGTTATTAAAATGTGGTCGTGAGGCTGAAGTTGTGAGGAAATTTTACTAATCGACAACAGATGTTTCCCATACACTTCGACATTGGAAGCAGAAGAAATATACGAACTTTAGAGCACCCATGAAATGTGTGGAATTTGCAAAAGTGCTAAATTTGTTTCCCTCCCTGCGAATTTTCTGATAGAATGGGTGTTAAAAATTAGATCTCCAAAAAAACACGCATCTCTAGTGGTAAAAAGCCGGTCGCTTTTGAGTTTTATCTCAAAGAATACTCAAAAATTTTCTCAAAACACTCTAATGACATTATTGCTTTGTATCCTTTAAAATATCAGTATGTAGTGAAAGGCAATTATGCAACTTTTCATTTAAAAGTCATCAACAAAGTAATTAGTTTTCCTTTTTACGCATCCGGTTATGGGTTTTTTTAAGCTCAAACTAAAATTTTTCGAAAAAATTTAAGACATCTTTTGTTTTAAAAGATGCTCTCATTTATGCTTCGTCCAACATAAATGCATTATTATAATTTTTGTGAATAGCTATTGAATTGGTCTTCAAGTTATATGAACATTTTTTTACTTATTGTTCGTATTTATAGGCATTAAAAAGTTTTAAAGTTAAAAAACCTAAATTAAAAATTACTTGACAAATTTTTTAAATATATATTTTATTATTAATAAAAAAATAACGAATAAAAACATAAACATATTTGAACTGTTATCAGTTTTGTACAAAAACATTAAGTTAACATCTTAAAAAAAATGTAAATTGAACATAGTTAAAGTATGGAAGAAATTAAGTAATGTTACTAATATCATTTTTATATATTTTTGCAGTGCAAGTCACAAAATTAAGTAATGTTACTAATAATATATTTATATATTTTTGTAGTTTTCAAAAAGTTTACAAAAACTTGATTTTAAAGTGTTGAATTTTTAAATGTCTTCTCTGTGAAATTTTGTATTTAAGTATTCAATATGTTTTGTTTTAGAAAAATTTTTAGACGGTAAATTGTAGTGCTGTTCCATCGTGAGTAGAATGAACTGTCTTTGGGCTTCCTGATGAGTTAGCACAGTATTAAATCTCGTAATTAATGCGATACCACGTTCAGCAATGTCGTTGGCAAGTAATAAATTTTGAACAAATTTTTTAACCGCAATATAAATTTGGTTATTTCCCCACGATGTTTTATAATTTATTTTTCCGAAAATAAAAAATTTCTATTAATTCTAGTAATTTATTGATTTAAAATTGTGTCGAAAAAGAAAAAAGTGTTCTCGGTGACAAAATCACTAAGCTTGTTTCTTACTATGTCATTGACAGCTAAACTAATTCGTTTTGGTGTATCTCTCTTTAAATTGAACACCATTTTTCTTTTTATTCCAATGTCGGATTCATCATCAAAAAACGCTAAAGTTATATTAGCTTCATTGGGGTACTTTACCATACTTTAACTTTAAATGCCGCCGTAATTTACTTTGAACCACTCCTCCAATAGTGCAATCTATTTTTTTGAAATCTTCAAGGTCTTTTAATACTTTTAAGTCATTCATCGGGGCTTTTGGTGCAACTAGACACAGAAACCAATACTTCAAATAGACTCTAATTTGAGTCTTGCACTGCAAAAATATATAAAAATTAATATACCCCTTACGCAGTACGCGTGGGGGTATAATTAGTAAGGTATATCTTCGACTTGACCGAAGTTAAAACACCCCCACCGCCGATTCGTTAGTGTAAAACAATCTAAAATTGTAGCTTTTAAAATTGTAGTATTTTTATGACGTCTAAAATACATACAAATCAAATTGTTTTCCTGATAAGCCTTTTTATAAAGTTTTCAATTTTGGGGTTGCATGGGAGGTTCGCGTGTTTGTGGCTGTTTTAGTTTTGTAGTTTAAATATTAGGCTTTTTTAAGTATTTTGACTATAGTGGGTTCTATGAGAAGTGCGTGTTTCCGTAGTTAGATGACGCCCACCTTTTTCCACGTTTTAGTTCTGATAAAAAATACATACGTTTCCAATTGCCTGTAGCTTAAATTTAAGCATATTTACAGAGTTTTCAATTTTTAGGTTTCGCATTTTTTTTACACGTCTTATTATTGAAATAAAATGAATTAGTACCTAATTTTCTTTTAGTAACTACGACAAAAGCCTCTTTTTATAGTTTTCAATTTTGGTGTTGTATGGGAGGTGGGCGTGCTAGTGGGTGGATGACGCCCATTCTAACACATCTCAGTTTTGATATAGAATTCATAAGGTAAATGTACGGAGTTCCGTAAGTGAACCTTATCCCGTAAATTTTTTAATTTAGTTTTTAATGCCAGAAAATAAGATGCCATGGTAAAAATCAAAAAATTTTTTCAAGCCACTGTCTCGAGAAACGTGTCCTTCCCACATTTGCATCACACTCATTTTCGAGATATCGTTAGATCATTCACAGTTTCCGAGTTATTCGACACACTTCGCCGCATGCGCACTTTGTTCTGTTTCTCTAATCAAAATGGTTAAGCCTTAGAGTATGTTTTCTTAAGCTTATAATTTGAAAATTTATAGAAGTTTTATGAAATTTATTTTGAACGAAAAGTAAGCAGTGTTTTTAAAGTGTTTTAATAGTGTTTGTTGAAGCAGGTATTAAAAAATAGCAGTTATTTTAGTGATTTACGTAATTGAGGACAAACAACTTTTTGAATGAACCTAATGACGTGATAGTAACGGATTTAAGGAAAGTTATTGCATTTTAAATTTCTAAATTACATATTCATAATTAATACTTCTTATTGTTATTAAGTTTTGTTAACTTTATATATCCTTCAAAAACATTTTGAGCTAATTACGTGATATAAAATTACTTTCCAAATCCTTAATATGTGTATTTGTAATTCATTGATTTCCTTTAAATTTATTAAAAAGGATGTTATTGGAAGTATAGATATTTGTTGTCTATTTGAAACCAAGCAAACAAAATCAAGTCAGTTTGCTAGTTTTTATTGTAAAAAACATTTTATTTCTTATATTAAATTTTAAATTTATGTTTTGAAACAATTATGAGTGCCGAAAAATCGTTTACGGAATAAAGTTCAAAATTTCTTCAACCTTACCTAATTCCGTTATATATCACGGCATTAGAGGCATAAGGTTTCTAATTGCGTTGCATTTCTTAACGAAGAAGCCTTTTTTGAAAAAGAATTAATAAGGGGAATAAATATGACAATTCAGAAGAAACAGACGAATATTGAGTGCTGTTTTCGAAAATCATGTCAGTTGTTTAAGATAGCTTGAGTTAAGGCGTCATTGTCAACAATGTTAACATCTTTTTGCTGTCTGATTATTTAACTTAATCTTTTTACCTCATTGACCATAAGTGACTCTTTTATCACAAAATTAAGTAAAGAAAGAGATTTAGCACTTAATACTGTAAGAATGGTTAAAAGGTATCAAAAGTATGTCGATAAATTGAGAAATAACTACATCAAAGAAATAAATGTTTATGAACCACCGTACTTTTATAAACCGTGGAAGCAGTAATTGTTGAACGGGTCTATAACTTGATAAAAATAGGGTTTCCTGTCACTAAAAATCAATTAATTTTTAATGTTGCTCTTTATAGGGGGCATTCTTCTCATCTGTCGCTATCTAAGTGAATTTTATATACGGAATTTTTCATTTTATTCAACCAATTGCTATTGCCAAAATAAACTACACCAAAATAAAAAACCACACACACCAAAGAAGTAATTTTTAATGGTTTAATCAATGAATTATTTGTTTTGAAAGGAGATTGTGTTTTAGTAAATATAAATAAGAAAAGTTTCTAGGAAAAGTCGCTAACATTTTGGTTACTCCTCGGCGCTATGAGGTCAAAACCATGGCACTGACACCAAAATATATGTGCTTTAAAAAGTAAGACCTCCAGAACAAATCAAGAATCGTGGCGTTCTGTTTAAATTACCTCCACTAAAAGGTTTTATTTTTATTCTATTAAACATTTTTTCAATCCCATGGAATCCAGTAAATTACATTACCATTCAAGCCTTATTTTATGTTTCGTTACTAAAATGAATTTTGAAAAAATTATAGAGTGCATCAAATGTCATCACATTACTTAAAAAATGAAAATAGAAACCCTGGAACTTATGGTTTGGATTATTAACGGAATTAGAGACTTAAATTTACGGAATAAAGTTCAATCAACAAATTTTATCACGGAATTAGAGCCATTTGGGTAAATTTGAAAATGTATCAAATTTTCTCTTAAAAAACAACTTTTCTCCCTACTTACTATTTTGTAATTAAAAAAAATACATGTCCAAATGCTCTTAAAAAGATCTTATGTCAAAATGTCTTTTAACCTCTCTAAAATAATTCATTAAGCAAAAAGATTCCTTAACCTTACGGAATTCCGTACATTTACCTTAAATACCGAATTTCAGTTATGAAGCTTAAGTATTAGCCTCTTGATAGAGTTTTCATTATTGGGGTTGTATGGGAGGTAGGCGTGGTTTTCATCCGCTCTAACCCATTCTCGAACTTAATCTTCGCTTTTTAGAATAAAGCTTAAATGTGAAGTTTCATTACGAAAGCTTGAAAATTACGGTTGTGATCGTGTCGACAGACAAACAGACGGACAAACGGACAGACTTACGGACATGGCTTAATAAACTCAGGTGGTGATGCTGATAAAGAATATATGTACTTTTCTATACCTACCACGCCTCTTTATGGGCGTTACACACGTGATGACAAAATTAATATACCCCTTACGCAGTAAGCGTAGGGGTATAATGATATAAGTAACATTACTTAATTGTGTTAATTTAATTTCTTCCATACTTTAACTATGTTCAATTTACATTTTTTTTAAAGATTCCTTTATTTAAGTAATTTTTAATTTATGTTTTTTAACTTTTAAACTTTCTAATGCCTATAAATACGAAGAATAAGTAAAAAATGTTCCTATAACTTGAAGACCAATGCTATAGCTATTCACAAAAAATATAATTTTGCATTTATGGTGGACGAAGCATTTTAAAACAAAAGTTGTCTTAAATTTTTTCGAAAAATTTTAGTTTGAGCTTAAAAAAACCCATAACCGGATGCGTAAAAAGGAAAACTATTTACTTTGTTGATGACTTTTAAATGAAAAGTTGCATAATCGCCTTTCACTCCATACTGATATTTTAAAGGATACAAAGCAATTATGTTATTAGAGTTTTTTGAGAAATTGTTTGAGTATTCTTTGATATTAAACTCAAAAGTGATTGGCTTTTTACCACTAGAGATGCGTGTTTTTTTTGCAGATCTTATTTTTAAAACTGTAGCGGATATATATTTATCATATCTATCATATCTCATTTATAACTTTTTATTTCAAATTATTAATCTTTTATTGCTATTCTTTACTTACAAATGAATTATAATTATTTAAAGTTGGATTTACAAAATATGTTAAGTTACTTATTTGGATTAATTTTCATTGCCATTACTGTAGTTAGTCGCATTGAGCTTAAAATAATTTCTAAAAGCATTTGTTAAAATCACTAAGTAAACCAGTTTTTCTTATACTCTTTAACTCTCTTATTTAAGTCTTATTCTATTGTTAGCTCTTTGCTAAATAGTTGCCTAAATATAATGAGAGACTTTAAATTATATGTAGCGAGAAAGACTAGATGCTGTATTAATATTCTCAATTGTTAATAATATGTTCTCTAACTAATGTTTTTGCTCATTTATAAAATAACTCAATTAATTGTTTAAATTATGACACGCATTGTAAATTAGAATCATTCGCATCGAGACGTCACCAAATAAAGTCCATAGCTTGACTTCAACTAAACACTTTGTCTTTTCTTTATGCTATTACTAAAAAAAAATACTTAGACGCATGTAGACATTTTTGGCTCTTGCGGCTAGTACTATACAACAAAAATTAATATAACGAGGACGGGTAAACCGGACTATAAATTAAATAATTAAATAATATAAATAAAAACAATAACAATAACTGCGTTTAATTGCAATTCCTCACAACACCCATTTTCTCCGAAAATGCGCGGGGAGCGAACAAATTTAACATTTTTGCACTTATGGGTGCTCTAACGAACATGTAACATAAATTCTCAAAGAACCAAACTTCACAAGAACACAGCAAAATTCAATATCTAAAGACTCAGATATTATTATTTCTTGTGAGAAGTGTGAAGACTTAACGGCAATAAAAACGCCACCACCATTACAAAAATTACCAGCAATAGAGTTTCTATCTTTACGGTATATATTAAAATTGTTAGACAGAATTTCAGTATTTAAAATATTAGGTTTAAGCCAAGTTTCACTGAAAGCAATAATGTCAAAGTGAAGATTATGGATTAAAATGAGAAAGAAAGTAGCTAAAGACATTTTAGGAGATGACCTAGGAATAAATTCATGAACCACGGTATTTGCAGGCCAAAAACGTTGATCCATGACTTTTCCAAAGAGATCACCTGGTAAATTAATTCTAAAAGAAGAAGAGAACCGCTCATATGAAAACTTGAATTTGTGAACCGAAATTTTCTTATTAACAAGTTTTAACTTTCAATTTATGTGATGTAAAACATCTTCTTCGGATGTATCAGGAGCAAAGCGTGAGGCAAATATAGACCTAACAGGCTGTACAATAACAAGTTCCTTATATATAGGCTCGTTACTGTTTATTTTTAATATCTGTTTAGGTAAAGCACCAGTAGAAGTTGAAGCGATACTAGAAGACGAAGGAGCCGAAATTGGAGCAACACAGGCTTCGGCGTAAGTTTTTTTCCTACCAGAAGTACTTGGAGAATCACTTACGACGATAGTTGGTGCCACTGTACGAGCTTCAGCTGTTTGTAAAATGATGTCAGCTTTTGCAGGCACATTTGAAGAGACAGTCTTATTAGTATTTTTGTCATCACTGACAGACTCAGTTGACTGCGCTTCATGTTCTATGCTCAAATTAGGTGAAAGTAAGATTAAGTCGTTGTTAGTAGACGGAGGTATGACTATAGCAGGAGGTTTTGCGGTATTTCGAAGATTCTTATATGGTCGCTTTCGTTTAGGAGAAACAGAAGCTTCATCCATAATTTTAAACTTCTTAAATAAGTCTTCAAAATCAGCCAATCTGGCTTGAGCAGCCGATAAATCCTTCGAAATCTCTAAAAAGCCTTAACGAGATTGTCATATAAGCTTTAAAATATCTACATCGGTAGACCTGCAGTTTTCGCACGCCCAACGAAGTCCTTTACCTTCATTAAGTGCATCAAAAATTCTCGCAGTCAACGCAAAACCAATTTATGTAAACAAGTAAAGCAAATAACAACATATAAGAGCAAATATGCAAATAATTAAAAGGATTATTTTAGCGCTTTCTTAGTGAAGCCCACCAAAAATTGATGCTCAGCAAATACAGGAGACCACGGCAAATTCAATTGAAATTCTTAAATTAAACAAATCTTTAAATTGAAGTAAGAAATTTAAAAGAAACTGTTAAAATATCGCGATTGAAAAAAGTACGTCTTGACGCAAACAGTGTTAGCAACGCAAATGTATTAAACTCGAATTTAATATATTTTCTCTGTCAAATTTGTACCAGATGCTGAATGGTGGATGGTATTCATCATAAGTCGTTAGAGCATGGATTGCCCTCTTAACATTGACATTGTTACAGTCTGTAGTTAATACTAGGTCAAGAATTCGATTAAGACTATTATAAATTCTTGGCGAGTCTTCGAATAAGATGCACAAAAAAATGTATCTTCGTCAGAAGAATGCCATTTTAAATCAGGCAGATTAAAATCGCCCAACAATAAAATGTCAAGGCTTGCATAGACCTCTGTACTGCTCTTTGGGGGAACATATGCATTAAAAACATATACATTGGAATTACAATGTATGACCTTAACGCAAATTAGTTCTATATAAGAAGAGCAGGGAATATCAATAAAGGAACTGATAAAGGAGTTCCTTAAAGCTACACTGTAAAAAGTAAAGCGTACTTTAACCACTGCCTTCAAATTAACCTGTGCCTGAATTTAAAAATGATTTGCATTTTAATATTATAAATGCTTAAAAACCCAAAGAACCATATTTGAAGTCAGCTTTTGCTAGTTGATTTTAAGACAAGCTAGCTTAATTTAAACAAATGCATGTGTTTTTATATTAAAAATGGCTACAATCCATCATATGGATCTTAATTTAAGATCGTTTGCATTGCTTTTTAAGCCAATTTGTTTACGATAAGAGATGAAATTCAGCAAAGATAAGGCTGCAATTACCATTTAACTTCTTTAAGTAAGACATTATTGAATGCTGTTTTACAGTAAAAAAAGGCAAAAGTAATTTCAGCAAAACCTGTCTTAATGCTGTTGCAGCTTATTTTAAGACAGTTTTTCACCTTATATGAAGATTTATTTTTTAGAGTGTAATATGACACCACCACCAACAGCAAAAGAACTGTCAGCGTATCTGTCTTTTCTAAAAACTTGGAAACTATTGTCAAACAATTCCAAGTCAGAAATGCTTCCGTTGAGCCACGTTTCAGTTAACGCGATAATATCTTCTGAGAAATTCTGAGTTGACAAAAATATGTCATGGCTCTTAGAATCTAACGTTACATTTTGATAGCAAAGGGATAGCCTATTTAGTGTCTTTGGGTCTGACGGACGATATTATTTGACCTTCCGGACCTATTTTCAGGCTTTAACTCAGAAACGAGGATATTATCGCCCCAAAAATCAGAGTTAAGAACATTTGCAAACTCTGCAGCTGCAACTGTTAAAATAAAGGAGGCGTGGAATGGTTTATTACCTATTATTTACATGAGCAGAGCGCATTTTGACTTAATATATTATTTTGTTTGACAAACGTCAATATATAATCAATTGTTGTGTCGGGTTGTAGACGCGAAATAAATACAATTTTTTTTCTCGACACTGCCCTTAAATTTACCTGGCTATTGGGCTCAGTTGAAGTAAAAATTGGACTATAAGCCAATGGAGGACTAGAAGATGGAGTCGAAATAATGACTGTGTCAGTATTCTCCGAAGGCATAGCAGAGGGCTGCTTAGCATGAGAATCGCGACGTTTTTTTTTTTTAATTTTACTTTTGTTTTTATTTCTCTCTGTTGGTTTTGGTGTTCTTATAGTTGTAAGGAACTGTTTTGTCAGTTCCTTTGTTGATATACCCTGCGCCTCTAATATTGAGCTAATTTGCGTTAAGGTTATACATTGTAGCTCAAATGTATACATAATTAATGCATATGTTCCACCAAACAGTAGTGCAGAGGTCTATACAAGTCTGGCTGATTGTCTTGACTATTCTTAATATTCTTGACGTTAATGACGACATTTTATTGTTGGGCGATTTTAATCTGCCTAACTTAAAATGGTATTCTTCTGACGATGATACATTTTTTTGTGCATCTAATGCGAAGACTCTCGGAGGGCATATATTCGTTGATAGTATATGTCCTGACTTACAACAAGTGAGTTTTATTTATAATAGTCTGGAAAGACTCTTTGACCTGGTCTTAACTACGGACAGTAACAATGTCATTGTTAAGAGGGCCTTCCATGCTCTTACTACAACTGATGTTTATCATCCACCATTGAGTATTTGCTATAAATCGGATAGAGACAATATAATCAACTCGAGTTTAATCGACCAGGTTTATGAATTCAATTTTAAAAAAGCTGACTTTTTGAAGTTGAATCATTTACTTCACAGTAAACTTAACGTAATTTTAGAATATATAAATGGACATAATCTTAATGAATCCATTAAATTTTTTTATTTGGAACTCTTTGCTGTAATTTCTCAGTCCGTACCATATAGCCTCAAATTTGCGAAAAACTCGGCGTACCCTTGGTACACAAAGGAGTTGAAAATACTTCGCAATAACAGGAATAAGGCTTGGAAGAGATATGTCTGTAGTTTGGGCTCAAATGACCTAGAAACCTACAAACGTTTGTTTCTGGAATTTTAGAATCTCTCAGCTATATTATATAATGAATATTTAGACAATATTAAGCTGAGAATATTGTCTGATCCAAAGAGATTTTGGGGGTTCATAAATACTAAGAAAAAAATCTGATGGATTTCTTTCATCCTTCAAAACTTTTGATGGATTTACGGACGATCCTTCTATAATTAGTGGCCTTTTTGCCAATGTTTTCAAGGGATCTTTTTGTTCAGATAATTTTAATCCTGATGAAGGGTATTTTGACTACATGAACTCTTCACCCAGGGTCTCTTTGAAATATATATCCTTCACCTCTGAGGATATTTTAAAGTATATTGGGACACTCGATGAGGATTTTGGCGTTGGACCCGATGGAATTCCTGCCGCATTGCTAACTCAATGCGTACTTGTACTGTAAATCGATTTGATTGTAAATCGTTAAGGCACGATTTTGAGATTCCAGCGCAAGAAGCATGGAACATTTGCTCACATGGGCCAGAACAACTGAACATACGATTCAGGATATTTTGACTACTGCATAGCTCGTTAAGAGAACAAGCAGCGATATTTTCAAACAAAAAATAATTAATTTTTTTTTTTTGCTAATTAAAATTATGCGAGCAAGTGTTTTTTAATGCAAAATTTAAGCACATTTTGTTAATGCTGTGAAAAAATAGTATGTTGACAACAACAACGTTCACTGAACAGGCGATAAACAAACACCACACAAAGAGGAATGACAAAAAATAACAAAACAAACAAGCAAAGCTGGTTGTTTAGAAGACAAAATTATATTAAATTTAATAAAAATTAAACACAAAATGACACAGTTAATATATATAATGTTTTTTTTTATTTGTATACTTAACATTCACGATTTGCACAAAATAAACGCAAATTTAACATTCACTCTAAAAACAACACCGACACCGATAAACAGAAAAGATCAACTGAAATCATTGAAAAAATCATTATTTAAAAAGTTACAGGCCAAATACTTCTTGAGTTATTTTCAAGCCATTTTTTGCCCATTTTTTACGCTTTTAATGAAAACCGGGTGGCTGTTTTTTACTAAAGACACCAATCATTTGATGCAGATTTTATTTTTTAATCTATTCTGTTCCTCATTTTAGGTTTATTCCTTAAACCTCATTCTATTTGAAAATGCTGATGGAGCGAAAAAACACTTCTGCATTTTTTATATATGTATGTTGTAGGTGCTCTTATAGTCATATATAAAAGAAATTCACATTTAAAAACAATTTCGAAAGTTCTAATCAGGGAATGGAAAAAAACCGTACCTTATACGTACCGAATAAAAATCGCGCGCACTCAAACAATTTTCTCTCTCTATTCCGCATTTGGCTCTTCGACTCAAACACAGCCACTCAATCACAACCACGCAGAAGAAAGAGAGCGGAATAAAATGAAAGAGGATGTGCTGTTTGATCAAAAAACATTATTTGCTTTGTTGTGCTTTTTGATCGTGATCAAAAAACCTTACCTTATGTAGCGAATGTTAACGTTGCAGAACAACAGCAAAAAAAACATGTTGGCGCATGCTACGATTTTGTATTAAAGACGCCGGCACACAGTGTTTCGGTGCTTACGAGTTGGACGGAGAATATTATTTTGTGGATTTTTTTTAGTAGTTTTCGATGTTTAAGATAGAGGAAAGTTAAAAAGTATTAAAAGTATTTCAGATATTTTGGACAATTGCGCGTGGCAGCTTCCATACAACTTAAACACATTTTCACAAACACAAATCCTGGCTACGGCCGTGAACTGAATGTATTCTTTTATAAATAATTGCTTGTATAAAAGCAAATAATAGCTTCAGATATTATTTTTTATTTGCAACGCTGCCTCATAGTCTACTACTTTATATATTAACAGGAACGACGAGATGGTATTGCTAGCATTTAATATTTATTTATCAGTTAAAAAGCTTCAACCATGACAAATTAATTTAGTTAGTTTTGTTCGTCGAGAGAGAGCTCTGCTTCTCAATTGCCTACTGAGCCCAAAGTAACACCTGTTGGCAAGAGTTATCCTTCGTTTAATCTCAATACTGATATCGTGGGAGGAGTTAATGATCCCAGGTAAACAAAGTCCTTCACTACCTCAAAGGTTGTGTTGTCAACATTGACGGTGTATCCAAGATGCTGGGACTGTTTGTTTGTTGACACAAGATACTTCGTTTTATCTGCGTTCACTGCAAGACAAATTCGACTCGACTCTTTTCCTAGCCTGGAGAATGCTGCACTGACTTCGCGCGTATTATAGCCAATGAAGTCAATATCATCAGCTTACGCCAGCAGCATAAGTCTTATAGAAAATTGTGCCGCTGCATCTCAGGTCAGCAGCTTGGATGATCTTCTCCATTACTATATTAAAGAAGTCGCACGATAAGGAATCACCTTGTCTGAAACTGGCTTGGTATCGAACGGAAGGGAGAGGTCCTTCCCGATTTTCACTGCGCTGCTGGTGTTCTTCAGTGCTATCCTGCACAGACGTATTAGCTTCGCAGGAATACCATATTCAGACATGATGGAGTATAGGTGACTCCTTATTGGACACATCAAAAGATGGTGTGTGTTAATTTGTATTTCTAGGGTCTTTTCAAAGATTTGTCGGAGCGTGAAGATCTGGTCAGTGGTGGACTTTCCAGGTCTGAAGCCACACTGATAAGGTCCAATCAGTTGGCTTCAGTCTTTCACACAATACGCTATACAGGACCTTATATGCGATATTAAGAAGGCTAATCCCACGGTAGTTGGCGCAAATGGTGGGATCGCCTTTCTTGTGGATTGGGCAGAGCACACTGAGGTTCCAGTCATCTGGAATGAATTCTTCCGAACATATTCTGCATATAAGTCTGTGAATGCATTTAAACAAAGCTTCGCCACCGGTCTTGAACAGCTCAGCCGGTAGGCCATCGGCTCTTGCGACTTTGTTGTTTGTAAGCCGAGCTAAGGCTGTTAAGACCTCGTTAAAGTCGGGCAGCGGAACTTCAACGCTGTCATCCATAATTGGGGTTTCCGAGATATCATCTCCACTGGGGGGATTGTTGTCAGCGTCGCCATTTAAAAGACTAGAGAAGTGTTTTCTCCATAATATCAGTGTACTCTGGATATCTGTCACTAGATTTCCATTCTCATCCTTGCAGGAAGAGGCTCCGGTCTTAAAACCATCGACCAGGCGTCTTATTTTTTCGAAAAATTTTCGAGTCTCATTCCTGTCACCATGCATCTCAATTTTCTCGCACTGACGCATTTCCGAATCGCGTTTTTTCGTCGGAAAATGCGAATATCTTCCCTCCTCTTCTCACGGTACCGCTCCATAACAGCACGCGTTACTACCGACTGCAGGGTGGCAGTAGCGTTGCGACACTCCTAATCGTGCCATTGACTTCGGCGAGGGCGGTGGTAGCCTATCACCTCTTCGGCAGCCGTACGCATAGAGCGGGATATGTGCGTCCACTGTGCGCATATATCGTCGATCGGAGGAGTGCTTTCTTGAAGTAGGAGTGAGAGTCGAGTAGCGAAGGCTTCGGATGTCCGTTTCGACTGCAGCTTGTCGACGTCTAGCTTTATTTATGTAAGATTGCGGGCATTCTTAGTTGCGCACAGACGTGTGCGGATCTTGGCTGCGACAAGATAATGATCCGAGTCTATGTTAGCACCACGGATCGTGCGTACGTGTAGTACACTGGAAAGGTGCCTTCCGTCAATCAAAACGTGATCAATTTGGTTGCAAGTTTTTTGATCAGGGGACAGCCAGGTGGCCTTATGAATACTGAGATTTTTGAATCTAATGCTACTTACGACCATGTTTCGAGCTGCGGCGAAGTCAATCAACTTCATTCCGTTATCGGATGTGTTGTCGTGGAGGCCGAACTTTCCGACTGTTATTGGAGTTATTCCGCTATTGAAGCAAATTAGTTATATGTGCTTATTGTCCTAGTTGATAGATTGCAAATAAAATGGAAAAGAAAATTTTGTAAAGAACGTACCTCAGAAATCATAACTAGGGTGGAAACACTTTGTTCTGATATCATTCTCCAAAAATCGCTGACTGTATTTTCTATTGGATCTTGTGAAATGATGTAACTTTCCGAATTATCATAACCATCAATAAATGATGCATTAATATAAGTAGAATTTTCACGCGTTGGAACCGGTGCCAATATAACCTGAAATCATATAAAAAAATGTAATGAATAAATTTTCTGTTGACCAATGAATTATAAAATTTTGTTTAAAGTTAACGTACATAAAAAATAGTTTGTTTTTTGCCTTCACTTTTATTATAGTACTTTATTATTTTTTCTACGTTCACAGTATTTGTTAATCTCTTTAATCCTTTATAACATATTTTATTATAAGCTAACTTAACTCTAAATCGCTCTAATTTTTTTATGCTACACATTTCTTATTAGTTTTAGTTTGTATAATACGAAAACCAGGTTTTTGTTGTTTTTTTAAACGAGAACAGTTAACTTTGTAAAAAGTCACGCCTTCATAGCAAAATTATGTTAAATTAAAAATCACTTGCGATGAAATTGTCTTCGAATAAAGTTAGGAAAATAAAAATTGCAAAAATTATAAAATTGCATTTAATTTTGAGACATTCATCAACATAATTGGTCATTCGTTCGCGGATTTGGTAAAAAAAACATTTTATTTGCTCATCGTTGCAATCTTTAATTGGACACTGACTAACTAGGAATTGGTGACAGCGTGGACAATTTGTGAACAACAACCCATCGTTGGATTATGGCTTGATGGGGGGTGCTACCAACAGGAACGTCGAAGAACACCAACAAACAGTGTTTGTCAAACATCGTTGGAGCAACAGTACTTCCAGGTAACAAATTTGGTTTTCATTAATTGCGCGATAGCAGAAGAGTTCAGCAATATAGTGCAGCTTAAAGGCCGTCTTCAAACCTCAATAACGCGTGTCTTGGCATACGCCGAAAACCCGCCTGAGGGCTGCTCATACGAAGAGGTAGAAACGAGGCTTGAGAGGTTAGAGCAGGTATGGGAAAATTTTTTTAAGTCAACTGACAAAATGTATGAATATAAACTAATGGATGATTACACTGATTCTCAATAATATTGACTTCAGCACCTATGAAGAAAAATTCTTGTCAGCTCGAGCTCGTCTTTGCACAATTAGGCGTGCACTTTACCACCTGTTGACAGTACGACGCACGTGGATTCTGTTTCATAGCTTGTAGACCAACAGGTCACGTTTTTAAAACAATTTTCTTCATCGAGAAAATGAGCTACCTAAAATAAACATTCCACCATTCTCTGGGCTTTGATAGACCACATCATATCGTCAATGCTTTTTTCGAATCTTTCATGTCAATTCCAGTAATTTTTATTGAGAATCCATATGGCTTGCGCAAACTTTCAATGGCGCTAATGAGATCGCATGCGGATTAGATGCAATACATCAAACTGAACGAGATTGTTGGCTAATACATCTTTTCCTAGCTAAAATCGATCCAAAGTCACGAAGCTGACTTACTAGAGTTGTCAGAGTTAGTAGAGTTAGTACTTTAGAACTACAATACTAGAGTTTTTTGAATTTTTAGATGGGTGCTGTGAAAAAATTGTGCTTAGCAATCGTAAACTAACTTCTGTGCCTAAGCATAGTCATAGCAACCGTCATTTCGCTCGTTCGTCACAGTTGACAGCCTCACTCAAAAATGCATCATATGTATCAAATGCACTGCAACAAATAATACTATTTTAAATAGTCCAATATTCTTGAACTTATCCGACGAGAAACGACGTTCGTTTGTAAAACTAAATCTTAATGTTTTAATTGCTTAAAAGTGGGACATACTTCGTATAATTGCTTATCAACATTCCGCTGTAGGAAATGCGGTCGACGTCACCATACACTTGTTCGTAATGCGCAGCAGGCACCTCTAAATGCACCTCTGCACGCCGCCAACTCAACAGGCGCTTCGTCTTCATCATTGGCGTCGACTGAAATCCCAACTTATGTGTCTCCTAGCACACCTTGGACTACCGCTACCAATAATCGCTCGTGCAGTGACTGCAAGTTAAACTCTCCGTGGAATCATCTCTATCTTACGGTACGGTACAGACCCCGCTGGGTAACATAGATAAAAGGTCACTTTTGCCTACAGATCTTGTTGTTATCCAAAAGTCGCTCGGTGAATTCGTTACATGCCCTGTGCTGCTCGATAGCGCGTTGGAGCTATCATACATATCTGGGAGGTGTGCTCAGAAGCTGGACTTGACACGCTCACCTTCCCGATTCATTGTTTCTGGTATTTCGTCTATCGAAGCAGAGGCAACACGAAGTTGCTGCTCTCTTTTAATAAAATCGAAAATAAATGAAAAAAATTCTTGATGCTCGTGCTTCTGTGATAAGCAAAATAAAATCTTCGGTTCCTAGTACAACGATTGATATTTTAAGTTCAAAACTGGGAACTCAATTTTACTGGAAACTCAATACTTTTGGAATATTTTTACATGCAATAAAATCTATGATATGCATGAAAACCCTATTGCTTTATCATCAATTTTTGGTTGGGTTTTCACGCATATAACTTTAAAAATTGTGACGTAGTTTTATCTAAGGCTGAGATAAAGCTCAGCCGCTCCAGGGTTCCCTGAAGGATCCACTCATCCTTCAGCAATCAAGTACACAATCGAAATTGTTTTTTTTTTTCAAACATTTTTTTTTAATAAAAGCGAGGTTTAGGCAGCGCAGCAAGCAGAACAAGCTAATAGTTCTCTGATGTGGGGGCGGCTGAAAAGCTTACAATAGGAAGTAAGGTTCAGACAGCACAGCAAGCAGAGAATACGATTTATCCGCTTGCGAGGGTAAACGAAAGGCAGAATACTGCAAGGTTCAAACTACAAGCTTTCCGGAGTATACCATACAACTTCAAGTGAAATAAGGTACTGTATGGTATGGTGAAACGTGAGAGGGTTATGCAACGACGATTCACACCAGTTGCAACAATCTGCGCTTATTAAACCATTCAACATTCAAAACTAGTTCTGAATCTAATGTATATGAAATAAAAAACAATTATAGAACAGAAAGAATGGACTATGTCGAAATTATACTAATAATATTAGTAATGATAATAGCTATAATGTATTTAATTAAAATGATACGCGTTGCCATAAATAACGTCGCACGCGAACGTCAGCAACAGCAACGAATATAGAAACAATAAAAACAACCACAACAAAAGTAATAACAACAACAAGAACAACAACTGGCTGGAACGACAACAACAACGAGTTATCGTGTGCCTGTTAAGGCACAACAACAAAAGCTGCAATATCCACAACAACAAATTGTCATATGCCCTCCAACATCGATACAACAAGATCAGCATTTCACGGCAGTGAGCGAAGTAACTATATGGTATGATGTAAAAATTAAAACAAAATTTATACAGTTTGACTTTAAGTATGTAGGTATTAATTAGTGTCCCACCGATAATTCGGCTTCGGCTTCGGTAATCGGCATAATCGGCCAATAATTTGACCTTCGGCTTCGGCTTCTGCTTCGGCCGAAATAGGCGATTATTTTTGCCGAATGGGTTTGCTTTGCTAAACAATTTTTTTATAAGTTTTTAGAATTTTTTTTTATTATTCAGGATTCCATTAAAAATTCCACATTTGAAACATTTTCATTGTTTGTTTTGTGTTTCTCTCCTTTTCTGTTCTTTCATGAGTTGGTGTTCACTCTTTGAAAATTTTATTCAAATGGTAAATGCAGCGAGTCCGATTGTAACGTTTTTGATTTTGATATGGACTGAAATATAAAAGCCGAGTTAACGCTAGAAATTTTCTGCCACATTTCAGTTAGTATTACATTTCTGTAGCTTTTCTCTACTGGATCGAAAATATATTCAATTTTGTTTCAATTTTATCCTGACGTATGTAAATCAATTACAGAAAAATCCGAATTTTGCAGAAAAACTCTTGCGTTTAACTCGAATTTAATGATTTCAGTAAGTTTTTTGTACTGAAATGAATAAATGGGCATTTCCATCGTAACTCACGCGACATGCGTACGTCATTAAGCTTCGTTTTCTCAGAAGTTTATTTTATTAACGAAAAAAATTCTAATGTACATATATCATAGAAAAAATAGTAAAGGTATGATTTACCAAAATTGTCGTTCCTGTAACTAACTAAGAATAGCAATGGGATGATTCCACACTAATGAGGAACGGAAACATGAATCCTAAAATGCTTTTTATTGAAATAATTTTTGGTTCTCGCATTAAAATGGAGTCTTGAGTTACTCTTGTTGCAACATTATTTTTAGTTTTAATGCTTTTTTATGTTTTTTTGACAATTTAACTAAACAAACTCCGAGTTGAGAAAAACTTAAAATATTTTGTGTATATTTTATGGGCCAGTTTAGATGTTTAATTGTGTTTATTTTGGAGGTTTAATGGCCTGTACTTTTTATTGCAATTTTTTAAAATAAAATAAAAAATTCAATTTGTTCCCGACGTTTCGTCACTTTTTTGGCGACATCTTCAGGGGAGATTTTTAATTTTTTCTAAAAACACATATATAAAAGATTTTACAAACATTTCATTAACTTACATATAATAACAACTTACATTAACAGTTTAACATTACATTATTAAAACACTTAACATTTATGAAACAATTATTTTATAACAAAAATTTTTTTAAAACTAACTATTTAAAACTACTGCATAGTTGTTATTAATTTTGTCTGTGTCTTCTTTGAAGTTTATTGTCTTATCTGCTTTTTGTTGTATTCGTAAACTTTCTAAAGTTAGTCTTTTGTTTATTTTGTTCTCTACGTCTAAAATTTCCACAGTATCAAAATCAGCTGTGTGGCCTGTTTCAGATATATGTTGTGCTAGCGCTGTTGTTGTTTTTTTGTTTTTTATGTCCAGTTTGTGTTCTGTCATTCTTATTTTAAGCGCTCTTTTTGTTGTCCCTATGTATATTTTGTCACAGTTTTCTTGCTCAGTGCCTTTGCATTTTACTTCATAAACAACGTTATGCTTGTTCTCTTTCCTTATTTGCGTTTTTGTTTTTGTAAAAATTTGGTCTAAAGTTTTGTTTGATCTGTACGCAAATGTTGTGTTGTTCGCTCTCGTTATGTTCTGGATGTGTCTGTTGCTTGTGAGTTTAGGTATATATGTAATGCCGTGGTATTTTTTGTCTTCTTGTTCAGGGTTGCCAGACTGTTTATTATGTTCTGTAACTTGTTTGTTTTGTTTATTTTTCAAAATTCTTGAAGTAATAAGTGAGTTAATCAGGTGTTTAGGGTAATCGTTGTTATTTAGTATTGTTTTAACTTTTTTTATGTTTTGTTCTAGAAATTGTGTATCTGTCAATGTTAAAACTTTATTAATTAAATTTGTTGCTGTGTTAATTTTTTGTTGTATTGGTTGCGTGGAGTGGTAATTCATTAATCTACCTGAAGAGGTTGCTTTTGAAAACCAGTCAAAAATTATTTGATTGTTTTTTCTATGCAATTTGACGTCAAGATATGAAATGTTTTTATTTTGTTCAATTTCGATCGTGAATTGTATGTTTTTATGGTAATTGTTAAGTGTTTGTAGAATAATGTCCAAGTCTTTTTTCTTTATTATAGCTAAAATGTCGTCTACATATTTGCATATGAATGCAAAATTTGTGCCACTATTTTTTAGTTTTTGTATAGTGTCGTCAAGTAAAGTGTCTAAAATAATGTCTGCGATGGTCGGTGAGAGGGGATTACCCATAGGCATACCATAAATTTGTTGGTAAGCTATGTTGTCTAAAATGAAATAGTTATTTTCTTTAAGACAAAATTCTAAGATGTTGAGGAATTGTTGTCTTGGAATTTTTGTCAAGTTTTTAATTTTGTCCCATTGCGTCATTATTGTTTTTATTGCTAAATTTAGAGGGATGTTGGTGAATAGGGACACCACATCAAAAGACACTATTATTTCTTGCTGTGTCAGTGAAAAGTTTTTGAGTTTGTCCTTTAGTTGTGCTGCGTTTTTTATATTGTATTCGTCAGATATCAAGTGTTTAAGAATTGTTCCTAAGTGTTTTGCAATTTTATAACAAGGTACGCCAATTGAGGACGATATGGGTCTGAGAGGGACATCTGGCTTATGGATTTTTGGTAGTCCATAAAGACGTGGTGCAATTGCGGACGGACTCATCAGACAGAATTTTTGATAGGTGTCAATATATTGTTGTTTGTGTAAGTAGTTTACAATAGTGTTGTTCTTTTTTTGTAGTTTGTTAGTTGGGTCAATTCTTATTGTTTTATATGTATTTCTGTCGTCTAATAGTTTCTTCATTTTGTCCAAGTATTCACTTTTATACATAACTACTGTTTTATTACCTTTGTCAGCCTGAGTTATGATTATTTCATCTCTGTACTGTTTTATAAATTTGTTCGTTTGTTCATATGTTTTAAGTATAAATTTCTCCTTTGCAGTGTTCCTAATCCTATTCTTAAAAGAAACTATTCTATTTGCTGCTGTAGATCTGGCAACGCTTTTTTCCTTTTCGTCCTCTATGGTTTGTATGTATTGTTCCAGATCGGCAATAACATGTATGGGTGAGAAATTTGTTTTTGTTATTGGCAAAGCAAATTTTCGTCCAAGTGAGAGGATCCACCTGCTGTCTACTGGAAAGTCAATATTTGTGTTGTTGACGAACCAATCTTCGTTTAGCGTGAAACCAATTTGTTTGATGTTTTTGTTTTTAAGTTCTTCAATTTTCTTGTTTAGAGTGTTGTTCGTATTGTCAACAATTTGCTTGTATGTGTGTATTTGTCTTGATGTGAATTCGATGTAGTCATCTTCGGTTAGTGTTGATTTCATTTTTAGTTCTGCATGGAAAATATAATGTGTTATGTTCTTAATGTTTATGTTGGCTTCCTTGATTTCCAGATTTATGAGTTTACAATGAAATCCATGCTCTATTTTTTCCAAAATTTGCTTAGTTGTGTCCATTAAAAATAATTTTTTTGCTCCGCTCGTTGTATTTTTTAAATGTTTCGGTGTTAAGCCATATTCTTTACAAATTATTAAAAACCTGAGTTGTCCTTTCTGTTTTGCTAGTTTCCGTCGCAAGTTGCAGTAGTCTTTCATTGTTGTGCAAGTTTCTGTTGAATATTTAAGTTTGATGTGTTCGTAGAATCCCTTCATTTTTATGTTCTTCAGTTATTGAATGTTTTAAGTTATGATTTTTTCGGTGTCCTCTCCGATAAATTTATGTGTATTTTCTACAGCAGCAAATAGAATAGTTTCTTTTAAGAATAGGATTAGGAACACTGCAAAAGAGAAATTTATACTTAAAACATATGAACAAACGAACAAATTTATTAAACAGTACAGAGATGAAATAATCATAACACAGGCTGACAAAGGTAATAAAACAGTAGTTATGTATAAAAGTGAATACTTGGACAAAATGAAGAAACTATTAGACGACAGAAATACATATAAAACAATAAGAATTGACCCAACTAACAAACTACAAAAAAAGAACAACACTATTGTAAACTACTTACACAAACAACAATATATTGACACCTATCAAAAATTCTGTCTGATGAGTCCGTCCGCAATTGCACCACGTCTTTATGGACTACCAAAAATCCATAAGCCAGATGTCCCTCTCAGACCCATATCGTCCTCAATTGGCGTACCTTGTTATAAAATTGCAAAACACTTAGGAACAATTCTTAAACACTTAATATCTGACGAATACAATATAAAAAACGCAGCACAACTAAAGGACAAACTCAAAAACTTTTCACTGACACAGCAAGAAATAATAGTGTCTTTTGATGTGGTGTCCCTATTCACCAACATCCCTCTAAATTTAGCAATAAAAACAATAATGACGCAATGGGACAAAATTAAAAACTTGACAAAAATTCCAAGACAACAATTCCTCAACATCTTAGAATTTTGTCTTAAAGAAAATAACTATTTCATTTTTGACAACATAGCTTACCAACAAATTTATGGTATGCCTATGGGTAATCCCCTCTCACCGACCATCGCAGACATTATTTTAGACACTTTACTTGACGACACTATACAAAAACTAAAAAATAGTGGCACAAATTTTGCATTCATATGCAAATATGTAGACGACATTTTAGCTATAATAAAGAAAAAAGACTTGGACATTATTCTACAAACACTTAACAATTACCATAAAAACATACAATTCACGATCGAAATTGAACAAAATAAAAACATTTCATATCTTGACGTCAAATTGCATAGAAAAAACAATCAAATAATTTTTGACTGGTTTTCAAAAGCAACCTCTTCAGGTAGATTAATGAATTACCACTCCACGCAACCAATACAACAAAAAATTAACACAGCAACAAATTTAATTAATAAAGTTTTAACATTGACAGATACACAATTTCTAGAACAAAACATAAAAAAAGTTAAAACAATACTAAATAACAACGATTACCCTAAACACCTGATTAACTCACTTATTACTTCAAGAATTTTGAAAAATAAACAAAACAAACAAGTTACAGAACATAATAAACAGTCTGGCAACCCTGAACAAGAAGACAAAAAATACCACGGCATTACATATATACCTAAACTCACAAGCAACAGACACATCCAGAACATAACGAGAGCGAACAACACAACATTTGCGTACAGATCAAACAAAACTTTAGACCAAATTTTTACAAAAACAAAAACGCAAATAAGGAAAGAAGACAAGCATAACGTTGTTTATGAAGTAAAATGCAAAGGCACTGAGCAAGAAAACTGTGACAAAATATACATAGGGACAACAAAAAGAGCGCTTAAAATAAGAATGACAGAACACAAACTGGACATAAAAAACAAAAAAACAACAACAGCGCTAGCACAACATATATCTGAAACAGGCCACACAGCTGATTTTGATACTGTGGAAATTTTAGACGTAGAGAACAAAATAAACAAAAGACTAACTTTAGAAAGTTTACGAATACAACAAAAAGCAGATAAGACAATAAACTTCAAAGAAGACACAGACAAAATTAATAACAACTATGCAGTAGTTTTAAATAGTTAGTTTTAAAAAAATTTTTGTTATAAAATAATTGTTTCATAAATGTTAAGTGTTTTAATAATGTAATGTTAAACTGTTAATGTAAGTTGTTATTATATGTAAGTTAATGAAATGTTTGTAAAATCTTTTATATATGTGTTTTTAGAAAAAATTAAAAATCTCCCCTGAAGATGTCGCCAAAAAAGTGACGAAACGTCGGGAACAAATTGAATTTTTTATTTTATTTTAAAAAATTGCAATAAAAAGTACAGGCCATTAAACCTCCAAAATAAACATACTTAAAATATTTTGTTTAGATTTTAAACGTTGAAAACAGCCATCTCTTGATGCACATTCAAAAAAAATAGGTTAGCAATGTTAAAACACAATGTTAACAAGGATTGGTTACTGCGTTAACAAAGAAAAAATATTTAAACTGAGTGTTTTTTTCAGTGTCACACCCGTCCCAGAAAAATGCTATAGTTTTCCTAAGAAGCAACATGGGCCTTATGATAAAAATGAAACTTTCCTAAAGTAAATTATTTTTATTCTTCATTTCCGTTACAAGAAGTTGGTCACACCCGGAACGGTTTTCAAAATTTTTGTCTAATAATGAAATTTTTGCAAGTATATGAATAAATTCTTTGATTAAGACAAGTTTTATAAATTCATGTATAGCGAAATCATTTGTATAGGTATTAATTTGATCAAAATTCATGCGAAAATTTTTATGCAAAAAAATATTTTTTTTTTTAATTAATACATTAATTAAAAACATATTATTTTAGTGTATAAAATATGTGATGGTTATTATACCCATTAAGTTCTTATATATAATTCCCACATCATTCGCACTCGTTACACCCGGGACAATTTTATGTCACAACCGTCCCATTTAAAAGTTTAAAAAAGAATGGTTATCGCCATTTTTTCAAAATATTTTTCACTGGTATTCAACAGAAAATATATTAAATTTGAATATATGCAAGTCAAAAATGATCTCTTTGTGGCAGATGGACTGAATTTCAATGTTAAACTCAGAATTTTTAGTTTTTAAACTTGTGCTCGTCACATCCGTCCTAGGTGTTTAAGCGAATGAAACTGTTAAACTAGTATAAATAATTGCATTATGTTTAAGCATTTTGACACCTTGGGGCATCTTCTAAAATAGTCAAAACGTCACACTCGTCTGTATGGAATCAGCCAGTGGTAAATATGGGAGAAACTCACGTGACAAAAAACGGAAGTGCGTTTTACAAGCAAGTTTAGATTGTAAAATTCAGCGAATTTTCCCATATAACTTGTTTTTGTTTTACTGATGAACTTTGCCAATTTAAAAATATTAAGAGTTTCCAAAATATCTTTGCCGTATCTCACGCGACATAACCCACGCGACAAAATTTTCGTTAAGAAAATGTGTAATAAAGAAGACCAACTAGGGCTTTTAAAAATAGTTTTATATTATTAAATATAAAAAAATATGTATTCTATTACAATAAATAAATTGTGATTTCAAGGAGTTAAAAAAAAAATGAAAAAAAAACATAAAATTAAACGTCTAAACTTTAATTGTATACATCTTCGATGAATACGTTTAAGTTTATCGACAAATGAAAATAATTGATAACTTTTTATACCAACAATATTGCGAGTATTCGACCATTATACAACAGTATTTTACTAGATTAAAAAAATTGGACTTAGAAATACATTAAATTTTTCAGCTGTAGTTGACATTTTCGTGGAAATGCCCATATAACAAAAGCAAAGAATAAATTTTTTTAATTTTTTTTATTTGTGGCACTAAAAAATAAAAAAAAGGCAAAATGGATATTGAAAAAAGGCAAAAAAAGGCATTTATTAATTTTTTTTTAAACGAATTGTTCTATTTCTTAGCTATCTGTTTTTTCCACAAAGAAATCGGATAATCGCAGTAGTTTAGTGCCCGAACTTTTTCAGATGTATTTTTATTTCATTAGTACCTATTTAATATAAAAATAATTTTGTTAATTATTAACTTTTATTAACAAAATTTTAATTATGTGATTATCCCTTAGGTATGAACTGAATGTGCTTTACAAGAGTTCAACATCCGAAAATCTAGTAGCGACCAATTGAATGACAGACTCTTTATTCGTTTAATCAAATTTTGGGCAAAGTAGAATTATTGAACACTGTGATCACTTCCTTTATTTAACGTTTTTTCTGTAGAACTTTATTCACAGCAAAAACCTTGATAAATTTTTAGAACACAATTTGAGCTACTCTCTTTTGGAACTTAAATGATTTTTTTACATCATCCAAGATTTTTTAATCAAATAAAATCGGTCTTCTTAAATATGAATAAAAAACGAAAATGTTAGGTTTTCTTAGAGGATGAGTGTAGTGTCAATCAAAAATCATCTTGTTATTAAAATTTTATAAAATTATTTTTTCTCTGAAAACAGAAATATTTGTTGAAATGTTGTCACAAAAAAAATATTCAATAAGAAAAATTTGCTGCTATAAACAGTAATTACTTCCTTAAAAAATTAAAAAACTTTTGGTGAAATATTAACAAAATTTTAAAAGTGTAAAAAGCCAAAATGGCGTAAAAAAGCAAAAAAAAGCCATAGTAAAATTATGTGTTTGGAATCAGAAACACTCAAAATGTGTGATTCTTTTGTCACCGAATAGATACAACGACAAACAAAAAAAAGCAAAGTCAATAAAATCCGGGCCCTGTTTACCACTAATTGAAAAATAAAAGATGCGCATGAATTGATCGCAATTGAGGTTATAAAATCTAAATTAAAGGGACAGGCCAGAAATTTAATAACAAACGAAAATACAATACATGACATTAAAAACAAATTGCAATCTTCCATAAAAGGTGAATCATTTGAATTGCTATGTTCAAAATTAATGATCATTAAACAGCAATCAAAATCAGCTACCACATATGCTGAAGAAATACCAGAACTTGCTAAAAAACTAGATCGAGCTTACACACGAGATGGTTTTCCACAAAATATTGCTGAGAAATTTATAATCCAAAACGCAACTAAAGCAATTGCTAAAAACGCCGCTAGCGATGAGGTAAAACTCATCAATAAGACAGGAAATTTCACTTCCTTAAATGAAGTTGTTTCAAAATTTGTAGAAGCTAGACCGAAGCTTCAACTTCAAATTCTTCGGTATTCTACTTTAAGCGACATGGATCTTATAACCCGAACTATAGAAATAACGGATTCCATAATTACCGCGGCCAAGGCCATGGCCATGGCTGGCGTCAGATTAACAATCAAAATAACAATGATAATAGTACTAATTGGTGACGTGGTAGTCACGGTAACAAGTATAGAAATCAATCAAACCGTTACCAAAACAGAGGATGTGTAAGATTGATGCAGGAAATCTCGGAAAACGGGATCCCTCAAAAATACGGGGGTCAGCATCAAAATTAGAAAATAGATACTAAATCAATTGTCCACCTAAATCTGAATTTAAGAAATTCATACTTCTTCTAATAAAAACCTTAACACATTTCTAGAGGACACCGGAGCGGATGTCTCGCTAATCAAAATCAATCCACTCAATTAATTCACATTTAACGAGCAAGATATTATTCATATAACTGGATTAGGAAAAGGTACTATGCAATTCTTAAGGACAATTAAAAACATTTTAAAACTTTCTAATTTCGCATAAGTTTCATGTAGTTCCTGATAACTTTCCAATACCATTTCATGGTAAATTGGGTTTAGATTTTCTAAAAACATATAAAGTTTGAATGTACTCGAATTTACTTACATGAAGACCATTCAATTTAAATTATCCCATAATATACCTCTACTTGAGCGTTTAAACGATAGTGCACACTACCCGCACGCGGTGAGGTTTTCCGAGCTATACAAATTAACAGCGAAGCTTTTAATTTTGTTATACCCAGTCTAACAGTACAAGATGGGGTGTATAAAGCTGACTGTATAGTATCTTAAAATTTTCCATTTATAAGAATTTTAATACAATTTCTGAAATATGTCTTTAAATAATGTATCAATTAAGCATGAAGAGTTATCTGATTATGAAATACTTGACACATCCAATGTTGACAAAATAGAGAAGCAAACCATTATGCAGAAATTAACAAAAAATTTCCCCAAAATTTCTAAATCCGAATTAATAGAAATATGTTCCAAATATATAGATATCTTTGAATTAGAAAGTAATAAGATAAGCAGAAACAACTTTTATACACAAAAATTAAGAGTGTCTGATAACAATCCCGTCTACATAAAAAACTATCGAACACCACACTCACAAAAAGATGAAATACAAAGGCAAGTTGAAAAACTGCAACAAGATGGAATCGTCGAACCATCAGTGTCCAATTGTAACAGCCCTATTTTGTCGGTACCAAAGAAATCATTACCCAATAATCTTGAAAACGATGGCGTTTAGTTGTCGATTACCGACAAATAAATAAAAAGCTAATAGCAGACAAATCCGTTACCCCGAATTGAAGATATTTTAGACCAACTGGGAAGAGCAAAATTTTTTTGTTGTTTAGATTTAACTTCTGGTTTCCATCAAATTGGATTACAGGAAAAATCTCAAAAAATAACTTCGTTTTCAACAGAAAACAATTAATTTCGTTTACCCAATGGTTTAAAAGTAGCACCAAATTCTTTTCAAAGAATGATGAATCTAGCTTTTACTGGTTTATCACCTTCAAAAACTTTTATACTCATGGATGACATCATTGTCACAGATTTTCAATTAAACACATGATTAAAAATTTAGAAACAGTATTTCAAAGATGCAGAGAATGTTATTTAAAGTTACACCCAGATAAATGCTTATTCTTTAGATCTGAAGTTACATACACTCCGTGTCAGCAGAATAGGTTCACTGTTTCAATGAGATAAAAATGATTTTTTTAAATGGGGGGGGGGGGGGGCGGTCCGCCCCGGGCGGCATTATTTTAGGGGCGGCACTGAAACTAAATTAAGCCTTTTACAAATTAAATATGTGTACACTATGCTTTAAAGGTGTACAAACAAAATTAAGAACTAAACTTAATGAATAAATTTGGCCACCACTGTAAATATAACTATATTAGGCATATTCTTTTCCTACCGACTTACAAAAGAACACTAGGTAGGATAACTTTACACATGCAAAACAATAAAAAAGTCGGATATTTATGCGAGTTCAGGCAACTTGGTAAACTGATATCCGACCTAATTTGCAGTGCTGTAAAGTTGAAAAACTGATCTATTGTGAATGAGTCATGACAAATACTAGGGAAATTTCAATCATACGTCAAAATAGTTTTTTTTTTTTTTGTGAAAACATAAACAAAACGAAATAATATGGAGGAATTGTGAGTAAAATTGCTGCACGTAAATTTATCATGAATTTTGAAAATCAAATATAATTTTTATTTCAGAATACATGAAAAGCAGCGAAAAAGATGATCCCGTGAAGAGACACCGCTATACTTTGAGTCCAAGATGCGAATATGCGTCTTCTCCATGCATATAAGTCAGCACGGGATAATAACCGCAGCATTGGTGCCAGTCTGTGCTTTGCTCCGTATATGGAGCTAATGGACGAGATTTTTGGCATTAGTCCACACTTCACGTTGGCTACAGGTCGTTTGAAACTCTGACGGTGAGTGTGGACACAATGACACCATCCACATCACCGAAAGCGACCTCGCCACAAGCATCACCTTCCCTGGTATCAACACCGTCATCATCGTCATGAACTATGGACTCTGCCCAAATTGCAACCACATCAGCGTTGTCTCCATATCCTTCACCACCATTAATGCAGAGAAAACGGTCGGCTCGAGACATTTATTATGAAAATAAATTGAAGCTGAGAGAGTTGGAAGCCGAGGAAAAACAAAAAGCGAGCAACAAAGCCATCGAGGACTTGAAAGATATGTTGAGGAAGAAGTGGCAGAAAGACAGCGAGTTTGAAATGAAAAAGTGGCAATGCTTGAAAAAATTGCAAACCGCGAATAAGCATTTTTAACTTTTTTTTTATAATTTTGTTTTAAATTTTTTAAAAGCCCGTTCTTTAATGAAGTGAGGTGTCTTCGATGGCTTTGTTCCTCACTTTTTGTTTCTCCTCGGCTTATGAGCTACGGTATGCTGGCACGTCACACATTGGGAAAAACATAGCAAAAACACTCGCATCGCCTCTTTTCAACGCTAGCATCTATATTATTAATGCTAGGAACTTGAATTCTTGGTATTTCATAAAGAATCTTTCACGAAATAGACTGATGTAATCTATTTCGGTTTTTCTTCACCAGCGGCTGATACCCTACAGCCAGAAGTTATGACTTTTAAGGAACTGCGCTGTGTGAAGTCAAAGAAATATATTAAAATTCCGGCAATGAATTTGGATAGCTGGTTTAAAATAAAAACACCCAAGTTCCAGCGTTTTTTAAGTTGAGGCATTAAAACCATTTTAAATGCACCATTTGTGGAACATATTTTGTGATATTATTGCATCCGGAAAAGTTTTTTCATATTGAAAATAGTTTGATTCCTATTTCTGTTATTGCGTGCAATGGTTATAAGAAGACTATATTTTGGTAGTTAAGTGGTCTTCGAGGCCATTTGTTGAAATAATTTAATGTTTAAAGTATAAAAATTATCCCCAGCCGCGGCGAAAAGTTTTTTCAATAAAAAATTTTTCTGATCGGTCATTACCTCTCTGCAGACAATGGCAAACCTCAGAGAGTAAATAATGCCATGTAAAGCTTCTTGAGAACATGAACTTTAGCCGTTCGGAGTCGGCATAAAACATGTAGGTCCAGTTCTCGGTCAATTGTGTGCAAAAATTTAATAACACACACAACACAATTGATCATAAGAAGCTCGGTCAAAGTCCTTTCAAGGGCTGAAATGGCCAATTTGTTTTGTTTTGTTTTTTTTTAAAGTATAAAAATTCAACTCGAATGTACTTAACTTATATAAAGTATGTGAGTCAATTGTGATACGTTTTGATGCATATTTTGTTGTCATAATTGGTTTATTTATTCAGATCAGAAAAAAAAACTTATAACAACAATATATGAATAAAATAAATAAAAATATTCATAAATTGTTACATGTAACATGGTATCTTTATTCAAATTTCAGTATTTGAATTTTTTTTGGCAGTTTTATAAACCCATTTTTATTTCAACATATTTTTTACTTCTAAAGGTAAAGGTTTTTGTTTTTGTCTCGGGGAGACCTATTTTTGTCTCTAAAATTTAAAAATTTGAAAAAAATTAGAAAAAATTTGTTAAATATGTCTAGTGAACAAAGCGAAAAAACTAAAAGTTTAATGACGGGCTTTTCATTTCTGAAATCAAAATTGTACGTTGAGATGATAGAAACTGTGGTTCTGTGGGTCAGTACCAAAAAGAGTCAACTGAGGTCAATGAGTCTGAGAAACAAAAAATAGGCCTCTCTGAGACAAAAACACATCATTCTTTAAGATCGGACGATAAATAACGAAGTTATAAAGAAATATGTCGATGCGCGACCCCTACGTTCGGTCAAAAAAAAAAAAAAAATGTCGAAACTTTTTTCAATAATGCTTCAGATTAGCTGGTGTGCGATGAAATTTATTTTTTCGATACGGTCTAATGTACAGCTTTGCGTTGAAAATTCTCTAACTCTCGCAGCTCTCTCGCTTTGCGTTGAAATTCTCTAAATATCTCAGCACTCCGCAAATAAATTTGGTGTCATCTTCAAGGTGAAAGTTTGAAGTTATCAGATCCGAAGTATTTCGAGGAATCAGGAGGAATCACAAAAGTTATAGCTTAATAAAAATAAAAAACAGAAAAAAAAACTTGAAAAAAGCGTAAATTAAGGAATCCGTATTTTGCCAAAAGATAACAATTGGAACAAAATTTTTTTTAAAAGCACGTCTAAAGTCTCTTTATTCTAAAAACTAAGTTTGAGCTAATTCCATTATTAATTAAAAATTCTACAATCATTCGTACACAGTAGTGTAAACAACATATTAGGAATAAAGAAAAAACGATTTTAGAAGCTCAACTTTGGATGACCATAGATACCAATAATTGGGAACATATTACTTGCAAAGTGTGTTTTTCACATGTTGGATATGTCCAGATTACAAAAAGTAGAAAAAAAAATTAAACCCCGTTACTTTGGAATAACCCTGAATGCGAGGGTTTTGCCTATATTTTTCCCAATGTGCGTCATTGGTGCAATTTTATAAAACTAATGGTGTCATCTGAAAGCTATGAAAAAGGTTAGTTGGCCCATTCAAATATCAGTGCTGGATTGTTTTTATGAATTTTTTAAAAAATGTTCAAGGTCATACACAATTTGTTCTATTGTGCAAGCTAGGAATGGAATTTCAAAAAAGTGAATATACCACCTGAAAGATATTAAAATGGTAAAATCAAAATACATTAATTGGCCAACGATGAATAATTTGTATGAAATTTTTTTAAGTTTTTCAAATTTTAACTATTTTTTCCATTGTGCAGTCCACAAGTCGAGTTCCAAAAATCTAACTTTGCATATCCTGTGGCAACGATGACATGGAGACTGGACCAATTAATGAACATAGCCGATCTGTTTCAATCATTTTCATACCTTTCATGTTGTGTATTTACTTTTTGAAATTATACTTGTGAGCTGCACAATGGGCCAAACAGTGCATGAAATTTTAAATTTTTCGAGATTTAATTAAAAAACATAACTGACCTTTTTTGACCATTTTAATATCTTTCCGGTGGTATATTCACTTTTTTGACATTACACTTCTGGCTTGCACAATAGAGCAAATTGTGCATGACCTTGAACACTTTTTAAAAAATGTGATTTTTGAAGGGATTTTACTGTTTTAATAAAATGCCTTTGGCGGGTAGTGAGGTGTGGTCTATACTGAGTTGGGTCATTTTCTAATTTAATAATTAATTTTGGAGAACTAATTTTGAGAATTGACCACAATGTTTCAGCAGCTTCATGCTCTTGCTGAAAATGCGCAATTCTTACTTCTTTGATTCTCCTGAATGATAAGTTGGAATTCAAACTGAATGAACTCTGTCACTAAGATATTGACAAGGAAGAGTTTTTCGTTGAGAGAAAAATACTTCAGAATTTTGTTTCTATTGCGTACAAAGAAACTGATTCTTGTATGAAAGGTCCACTTGAACTTTAACAATTTATTTTTAAATTAAGTCCAGAAAACGCAGTTCCAAACATTGTTATACTTTTACGAATTTTTCTAACCATTGCTGTTAGTGTTGCCACTTGTCAGAGGAGCTTCTCTAAGTTAAAATTCATAAAAATCTACATTAGAACTATAATGAGTACGTGCCGCTTACAAAATCTTGCCATATTATCTATAGAATACGAGTTAAGTAATGAAATAGACTTCGACAATGTAATATCGAACCAATTTAGCAAATAGCAATTTAATAAAATATTAAATAAAAAAAAATTGTTTTTGCATAAATTTCTCGTACGGTGTCATATAAGAATTAACTTTTTTTTTATCGTTGGCCTAATTCTAATATGACGTAAGTCCACATTTGGAATAATAGCGATTATTAACGTTTAAGATAGATTGATCAAAACTACATTTTTGTCTTTTTTAAATTTTAACGCTTTTAATGCTTGAATACATATTTAAATACATTTGAAATTAGTTTTCTTTGTCTCTTCAACAGTATATAATTTTGACGTCGCGCGTTGGGAAAAAATCAGGCAAAACGCGCTCATTGCGATGAATTCTCGACTTTTTTCTTGGTTTTTTACAATGATGTAATGATTTTGGATATGTTTAATGATAGAAATACATTTTTTTAAGGTCATAGGCCTTACCAATTGTTTTTTAAGGACCTTCATACCTAACTTCAAAAATATTTAATCAAAAATTTCACTAAACCATAAATTTTAAATACCATAAATTTTAAGAAAATATAAAAAAATAATCAAATTTCTTTCAAATGCAACTTCCACAGGTAATCGCGGGTAATGATCAAAACTATACATATAAAAATGTTACCAATGGATCGGCACGTGCAAATTGAGATTAAATTCCTAATTATGAGATTGTACGACCTGTAATTTCAAAGCTAAGCAGTATTGCAAATTGGGCTACAAAGGAGGTGCCACGCCTCTTGTATCGATTCTTTCCAAACTTCACAGCAACACTTTCAAGACCTTGCGACAGCTACCCTGAAAAAATCGTATCAAATGGTTTAGCGGTTCCGGAGTCTATAACTAACACACACACATACGTGCATCAGTTTTAATACCCAGCTAGAATTTGGATGATCGTTTTTTAAAAACACCATTATGAGTCATTTTTGACTCGTTTGTATGACCGAAAAATGATTATAAGTAACAACTGAAGCAGAACAAGAAAATAAATAATGCCAAAAATCACATTTTACTATACCAAATGATCAAAAAATGATTGCAACGCTCGTACAAGAAAAAAAAAAACAGTAATGATCGCATTCTGATCAACGTAATGATTAAAATGTGATTTAGGAATTCAACTTACTTTGACTGTACCTTGCACAGCAACCGTTTATAACGCCGGATGACCATTATAACGGGATAATATTTCCTTTGTTTGAAACACAATTTTGCGTTGACAAAGTTAATCTTGTGTATGCTTAGTTTCTTTATGAAGAGTGCGAGATAAAGTCAAACTTTTAACAATTGACATTATTACAAACCAAATAAAATTTTAACAATACAAATAATAAATAAAAAAACAAATAAATTAAAAACAATAGTCTATAATGGTCAAATATGATTTCATATAACAGCCAAAATTCACTAAAAAGTGAATTGTGACGTGAATAAGTGAGTGAATAATGACTGCAAAAAGCGATCATATTATGGTCAAAAATACCTACACAAATGAGTAAGAAATCATTAGAAAAGGCAACCGAATTATGGTCAAAAATCACCATAAAAATAAGAAAAAAATTACTATAAAAAGCAATCATATCATATTCAAAAAACACTTCAAAAAAGACTGATAAATGATTGAAAAGAATGGTCATTAAAGACTTTTCATGAGGAGTCATCTCTAGGGTACCGTTTTCTCCAGACAACAGAGTCAGATTTGATCAAAAAATGAGCACAAATTTTACTGTTCTCAATCATTATGCAGAGTCAAATATGACTCAATTATGATCGAAATTTTCACAAAATGCTAGCTGGGTATATGTACATAGATTGTTCCTTTTTTTGAGTGTGAAAGGACACTTAAGATTCTGAAAATCGTTAAGTTTAACGATATCTTTGTATTTCTATGTTTTTTTTTTTTTTGATTGTACTGCATTTTATATTATTTGTTCACCACTTTATATATCATAAATAAATTATATTTTCAACTGTAGGGTATAAGTGTAGGATGAATGCAATGACAAATTTTTATTATGGCAGGTTACTCCTTAAAAAATACTTGTTCAGGTGTCAATATATCAGCTTTATATTTTAGTTTATATAGAAATGAGAGAAAAAATAGACTCATGGGCGCGTTTTGTTCCATTTTTTCCCGTATTATTTCCCGTATATTTTTGTCGTATTAAATAGGTTGATGATATGTATATTGATGATATGCATATTAGTTTCTCGGTACGCCACTGTTCACCCTGCACGGCAGGAAAATCGGTTGAATATTTGTAAGAATCACATCATTTGGAAAAGAGAATGGCAGTAGGTATTTTTCTCTGACGAAAAAAAGTTAAATTTGGATGCACCATTTCAAAATTTGCGAAAGACGAAACGATTTTGAATTCATCACTATAGCCATAGAGATGTAATTGTTTGGAGGGCTATATCCCCCCATATCATATTTTGAAACTGTTGAGCTGAAGTTTCCAACTTGCAGAATGACGAGAAATTTGTATAAAGCGATACTAGAATAAGATTTCCCAAGGTTTCAAAATATGTTTGGACCTTTTCAAAGAATTTACCAACATAATAACGCTCCTATTCAAACGGCACGTACCGTTACAAGCTGGATCAAAACAAAAAACAAATTGGCCATTTTAGCCCTTGAAAGGACTTTGACCGAGCTTCTTATGATCAATTGTGTTGTGTGTTATTAAATGTTTGCACACAATTTACCGAGAACTGGACCTACATGTTTTATGCCGACTCCGAACGGCTAAGGTTCTCAAGAAGCTTTACATGGTATTATTTACTCTCTGCGGTTTGCCATTGTCTGCAGAGAGGTGGTGACCGATCAGAAACATTTTTTATTGAAAAAACTTTTCGCCGCGACTAAGGATCGAACTCGGGCTCCGAGCATGCTAAGCCACACACTTAACCTGCATGCCACGGTCACCACAACAAGCTGGATCAGTGAACAAAATATTCAACTATATTATCGACTCCAAACTCTACGACCCTAAATATAATTGAAAATGTTTGGGTTAGTTATTAAGGAATGTGTACGAATTCGGTAAACATTACTAAGACCAAGAGTCATTTCTTTCATTAAAGTGGCTTGGAGTGAAATACCCTTGAACTACTTGGAGCAACTTTATGAATAAATTCCAAACCGGATTTTACAAACAACATTTAGTAATTGAAACAGAACTCGTTATAAAAAATGATTAAATTTAACAAAAAGAATAAGTTGAAATAAATATAAAAGTTTTTCATTTCGATTTCTTCAAATGAATGTGATGAACCTATTCTAATAACGCATCAAAAAGTACATTATTTTTTTTATGATAAAGCTTAAATAACAACAGAAAATTAACGGTTACTTTATTTAAAATTTCGTTTTACCTAATTTTTTATAATAAAACACTTAAGAAAAAACAATAACAACAAGTTTTCTGCTATGGTCATTTTGGGAGAAAATATATTTTGTGTATCATTGAAACAGCGATCCTATTCTGCTGACGCAGAGTGCATTTAGGTCGCAAATGTACCGACAAAGGTATTTTACCAGACAGTAGCACACATGATTCGATTAAAATCTTCCCTAGACCAAAGAATGGCGATAAAGTTCGTCGGCTCGTAGCTTTCTGTAATTACTACAGACGCTTTATTCGAAATTTTGCATTTTTTTCTGTCCATTTAACTAAATTAACTAGAAAGAAAGAACTTTTCATATGGTCTACTGACTGTGAGCAAGCTTTTCAACACCTAAAGACAGCACTGCTTTCTCCGCAAATTCTTCAATATCCAGATTTTAAGAAAACTTTTGATATAACTACAGACGCAAACAAGAATGCTTGTGGCGCGATACTATCACATGAGAAGGATAGTATACAATTTTAAATTGCATATGCGTCACGTGCATTTACATCAGCTGAATCAAACAAAGCATCTATAGAACAAGAACACGGTGTGACCAAATTAAGACAAATAAAATCTTCTAGGAAAATTCCAAAAAATCATGATAGTGGGCATCTCTAGGAGTGCAATATAGGTAGTCGGAGGTCTGGGTCACATCTGGGTTCCGAGACACAGTTATTTTAAAATTTGTGCGTTGCGATCACTTATTTACTTTTTGCAAAAAAAGGTATGGAAAAAATTCAAAAATATACTTTCCTAACATAATTTTGGTCGCTGATTCCAAAAAAATAAATTCTTGTGATAAAATTTAACCATTATTTTGGTGGTCTTTTTCAAAAAAAATTTTGTTTCTACTTTAATATTTTCTACTATCAAACTTACATCAAATCGATTTGCCGTTTCACAATTTTTCAAATTGGAGCACTTTTTATGTTGCTCTACTTCGCTGTTTGTATCTTCAAAAGAGCTTGAACTTGCGAATATCGCTTCCATCACATCAGCCAACGCAAAATATAATTCATAGATTTTATTTCATATTTAAGAGTAAATAAATATATTTACCAAAGAATCCTCGAAATTACTCATTTTGTTTTGATTTTTCGTATTTTTTTATCAAACTAAACATATTTTTATGACAGTTCTTGCCAGTGTTGGTAAGAAATTTAAAGCTAATTTTATCCGAGTTGCAGCGTTCTTTTGTAACTCGTTAACAAAAGGATGTGGCTATTTATGAGCTTCGTATTGAGCACAACCAAAATATAAAATCGTTATTCGAGTCTCGAAATTAGTTGCCGAAGAAATAAAAATGACATTATATTTAGGCATGTGGGAGTAGTTGAATTTTCGAGTAACTCGGCTACGACTTGAAACTCTTATTGAATTACTGGTGTTTTCGAGTAACTCGAAGTTTTTCGAGTTTTTGCGTGTTTTAATTTATCGGTGGAAATACCCAGTAGAAAATTGGTTTAATAGCATGACGTTTTTCAACTTAGGTATATTTGGTAAAAATAGCTGTTTTGTGCTTTGATGTGTTGAGTGTGGGAGGAAGGCGGAATTTTCGTTTGATTATGGCGAATTGTAAGTTAAGAGTGCATATTAAAAATTAAGACTTATGCGTATGATTTTAAGTCGTATCTATTATAATTTTTTGTGATTTTTGAAGGGATTTTACTGTTTTAATAAAATGCCTTTGGCGGGTAGTGAGGTGTGGTCTATACTGAGTTGGGTCATTTTCTAATTTAATAATTAATTTTGGAGAACTAATTTTGAGAATTGACCACAAGGTTTCAGCAGCTTCATGCTCTTGCTGAAAATGCGCAATTCTTACTTCTTTGATTCTCCTGAATGATAAGTTGGAATTCAAACTGAATGAACTCTGTCACTAAGATATTGACAAGGAAGAGTTTTTCGTTGAGAGAAAAATACTTCAGAATTTTGTTTCTATTGCGTACAAAGAAACTGATTCTTGTATGAAAGGTCCACTTGAACTTTAACAATTTATTTTTAAATTAAGTCCAGAAAACGCAGTTCCAAACATTGTTATACTTTTACGAATTTTTCTAACCATTGCTGTTAGTGTTGCCACTTGTCAGAGGAGCTTCTCTAAGTTAAAATTCATAAAAATCTACATTAGAACTACAATGAGTACGTGCCGCTTACAAAATCTTGCCATATTATCTATAGAATACGAGTTAAGTAATGAAATAGACTGCGACAATGTAATATCGAACCAATTTAGCAAATAGCAATTTAATAAAATATTAAATAAAAAAAAAATTGTTTTTGCATAAATTTCTCGTACGGTGTCATATAAGAATTAACTTTTTTTTTATCGTTGGCCTAATTCTAATATGACGTAAGTCCACATTTGGAATAATAGCGATTATTAACGTTTAAGATAGATTGATCAAAACTACATTTTTGTCTTTTTTAATTTTTAACGCTTTTAATGCTTGAATACATATTTAAATACATTTGAAATAAGTTTTCTTTGTCTCTTCAACAGTATATAATTTTGACGTCGCGCGTTGGGAAAAAATCAGGCAAAACGCGCTCATTGCGATGAATTCTCGACTTTTTTCTTGGTTTTTTACAATGATGTAATGATTTTGGATATGTTTAATGATAGAAATACATTTTTTTAAGGTCATAGGCCTTACCAATTGTTTTTTAAGGACCTTCATACCTAACTTCAAAAATATTTAATCAAAAATTTCACTAAACCATAAATTTTAAATACCATAAATTTTAAGAAAATATAAAAAAATAATCAAGTTTCTTTCAAATGCAACTTCCACAGGTAATCGCGGGTAATGATCAAAACTATACATATAAAAATGTTACCAATGGATCGGCACGTGCAAATTGAGATTAAATTCCTAATTATGAGATTGTACGACCTGTAATTTCAAAGCTAAGCAGTATTGCAAATTGGGCTACAAAGGAGGTGCCACGCCTCTTGTATCGATTCTTTCCAAACTTCACAGCAACACTTTCAAGACCTTGCGACAGCTACCCTGAAAAAATCGTATCAAATGGTTTAGCGGTTCCGGAGTCTATAACTAACACACACACATACGTGCATCAGTTTTAATACCCAGCTAGAATTTGGATGATCGTTTTTTTAAAAACACCATTATGAGTCATTTTTGACTCGTTTGTATGACCGAAAAATGATTATAAGTAACAACTGAAGCAGAACAAGAAAATAAATAATGCCAAAAATCACATTTTACTATACCAAATGATCAAAAAATGATTGCAACGCTCGTACAAGAAAAAAAAAACAGTAATGATCGCATTCTGATCAACGTAATGATTAAAATGTGATTTAGGAATTCAACTTACTTTGACTGTACCTTGCACAGCAACCGTTTATAACGCCGGATGACCATTATAACGGGATAATATTTCCTTTGTTTGAAACACAATTTTGCGTTGACAAAGTTAATCTTGTGTATGCTTAGTTTCTTTATGAAGAGTGCGAGATAAAGTCAAACTTTTAACAATTGACATTATTACAAACCAAATAAAATTTTAACAATACAAATAATAAATAAAAAAAAAAAATAAATTAAAAACAATAGTCTATAATGGTCAAATATGATTTCATATAACAGCCAAAATTCACTAAAAAAGTGAGTGAATAATGACTGCAAAAAGCGATCATATTATGGTCAAAAATACCTACACAAATGAGTAAGAAATCATTAGAAAAGGCAACCGAATTATGGTCAAAAATCACCATAAAAATAAGAAAAAAATTACCATAAAAAGCAATCATATCATATTCAAAAAACACTTCAAAAAAGACTGATAAATGATTGAAAAGAATGGTCATTAAAGACTTTTCATGAGGAGTCATCTCTAGGGTACCGTTTTCTCCAGACAACAGAGTCAGATTTGATCAAAAAATGAGCACAAATTTTACTGTTCTCAATCATTATGCAGAGTCAAATATGACTCAATTATGATCGAAATTTTCACAAAATGCTAGCTGGGTATATGTACATAGATTGTTCCTTTTTTTGAGTGTGAAAGGACACTTAAGATTCTGAAAATCGTTAAGTTTAACGATATCTTTGTATTTCTATGTTTTTTTTTTTTTTTTGATTGTACTGCATTTTATATTATTTGTTCACCACTTTATATATCATAAATAAATTATATTTTCAACTGTAGGGTATAAGTGTAGGGTGAATGCAATGACAAATTTTTATTATGCCAGGTTACTCCTTAAAAAATACTTGTTCAGGTGTCAATATATCAGCTTTATATTTTAGTTAATATAGAAATGAGAGAAAAAATAGACTCATGCGCGCGTTTTGTTCCATTTTTTCCCGTATTATTTCCCGTATATTTTTGTCGTATTAAATAGGTTGATGATATGTATATTGATGATATGCATATTAGTTTCTCGGTACGCCACTGTTCACCCTGCACGGCAGGAAAATCGGTTGAATATTTGTAAGAATCACATCATTTGGAAAAGAGAATGGCAGTAGGTATTTTTCTCTGACGAAAAAAAGTTCAATTTGGATGCACCATTTCAAAATTTGCGAAAGACGAAACGATTTTGAATTCATCACTATAGCCATAGAGATGTAATTGTTTGGAGGGCTATATCCCCCCATATCATATTTTGAAACTGTTGAGCTGAAGTTTCCAACTTGCAGAATGACGAGAAATTTGTATAAAGCGATACTAGAATAAGATTTCCCAAGGTTTCAAAATATGTTTGGACCTTTTCAAAGAATTTACCAACATAATAACGCTCCTATTCAAACGGCACGTACCGTTACAAGCTGGATCAAAACAAAAAACAAATTGGCCATTTTAGCCCTTGAAAGGACTTTGACCGAGCTTCTTATGATCAATTGTGTTGTGTGTTATTAAATGTTTGCACACAATTTACCGAGAACTGGACCTACATGTTTTATGCCGACTCCGAACGGCTAAGGTTCTCAAGAAGCTTTACATGGTATTATTTACTCTCTGCGGTTTGCCATTCTCTGCAGAGAGGTGGTGACCGATCAGAAACATTTTTTATTGAAAAAACTTTTCGCCGCGACTAAGGATCGAACTCGGGCTCCGAGCATGCTAAGCCACACACTTAACCTGCATGCCACGGTCACCACAACAAGCTGGATCAGTGAACAAAATATTCAACTATATTATCGACTCCAAACTCTACGACCCTAAATATAATTGAAAATGTTTGGGTTAGTTATTAAGGAATGTGTACGAATTCGGTAAACATTACTAAGACCAAGAGTCATTTCTTTCATTAAAGTGGCTTGGAGTGAAATACCCTTGAACTACTTGGAGCAACTTTATGAATAAATTCCAAACCGGATTTTACAAACAACATTTAGTAATTGAAACAGAACTCGTTATAAAAAATGATTAAATTTAACAAAAAGAATAAGTTGAAATAAATATAAAAATTTTTCATTTCGATTTCTTCAAATGAATGTGATGAACCTATTCTAATAACGCATCAAAAAGTACATTATTTTTTTTATGATAAAGCTTAAATAACAACAGAAAATTAACGGTTACTTTATTTAAAATTTCGTTTTACCTAATTTTTTATAATAAAACACTTAAGAAAAAACAATAACAACAAGTTTTCTGCTATGGTCATTTTGGGAGAAAATATATTTTGTGTATCATTGAAACAGCGATCCTATTCTGCTGACGCAGAGTGCATTTAGGTCACAAATGTACCGACAAAGGTATTTTACCAGACAGTAGCACACATGATTCGATTAAAATCTTCCCTAGACCAAAGAATGGCGATAAAGTTCGTCGGCTCGTAGCTTTCTGTAATTACTACAGACGCTTTATTCGAAATTTTGCATTTTTTTCTGTCCATTTAACTAAATTAACTAGAAAGAAAGAACTTTTCATATGGTCTACTGACTGTGAGCAAGCTTTTCAACACCTAAAGACAGCACTGCTTTCTCCGCAAATTCTTCAATATCCAGATTTTAAGAAAACTTTTGATATAACTACAGACGCAAACAAGAATGCTTGTGGCGCGATACTATCACATGAGAAGGATAGTATACAATTTTAAATTGCATATGCGTCACGTGCATTTACATCAGCTGAATCAAACAAAGCATCTATAGAACAAGAACACGGTGTGACCAAATTAAGACAAATAAAATCTTCTAGGAAAATTCCAAAAAATCATGATAGTGGGCATCTCTAGGAGTGCAATATAGGTAGTCGGAGGTCTGGGTCACATCTGGGTTCCGAGACACAGTTATTTTAAAATTTGTGCGTTGCGATCACTTATTTACTTTTTGCAAAAAAAGGTATGGAAAAAATTCAAAAATATACTTTCCTAACATAATTTTGGTCGCTGATTCCAAAAAAATAAATTCTTGTGATAAAATTTAACCATTATTTTGGTGGTCTTTTTCAAAAAAAATTTTGTTTCTACTTTAATATTTTCTACTATCAAACTTACATCAAATCGATTTGCCGTTTCACAATTTTTCAAATTGGAGCACTTTTTATGTTGCTCTACTTCGCTGTTTGTATCTTCAAAAGAGCTTGAACTTGCGAATATCGCTTCCATCACATCAGCCAACGCAAAATATAATTCATAGATTTTATTTCATATTTAAGAGTAAATAAATATATTTACCAAAGAATCCTCGAAATTACTCATTTTGTTTTGATTTTTCGTATTTTTTTATCAAACTAAACATATTTTTATGACAGTTCTTGCCAGAGTTGGTAAGAAATTTAAAGCTAATTTTATCCGAGTTGCAGCGTTCTTTTGTAACTCGTTAACAAAAGGATGTGGCTATTTATGAGCTTCGTATTGAGCACAACCAAAATATAAAATCGTTTTTCGAGTCTCGAAATTAGTTGCCGAAGAAATAAAAATGACATTATATTTAGGCATGTGGGAGTAGTTGAATTTTCGAGTAACTCGGCTACGACTTGAAACTCTTATTGAATTACTGGTGTTTTCGAGTAACTTGAAGTTTTTCGAGTTTTTGCGTGTTTTAATTTATCAGTGGAAATACCCAGTAGAAAATTGGTTTAATAGCATGACGTTTTTCAACTTAGGTATATTTGGTAAAAATAGCTGTTTTGTGCTTTGATGTGTTGAGTGTGGGAGGAAGGCGGAATTTTCGTTTGATTATGGCGAATTGTAAGTTAAGAGTGCATATTAAAAATTAAGACTTATGCGTATGATTTTAAGTCGTATCTATTATAATTTTTTGTGATTTTTGAAGGGATTTTACTGTTTTAATAAAATGCCTTTGGCGGGTAGTGAGGTGTGGTCTATACTGAGTTGGGTCATTTTCTAATTTAATAATTAATTTTGGAGAACTAATTTTGAGAATTGACCACAAGGTTTCAGCAGCTTCATGCTCTTGCTGAAAATGCGCAATTCTTACTTCTTTGATTCTCCTGAATGATAAGTTGGAATTCAAACTGAATGAACTCTGTCACTAAGATATTGACAAGGAAGAGTTTTTCGTTGAGAGAAAAATACTTCAGAATTTTGTTTCTATTGCGTACAAAGGAACTGATTCTTGTATGAAAGGTCCACTTGAACTTTAACAATTTATTTTTAAATTAAGTCCAGAAAACGCAGTTCCAAACATTGTTATACTTTTACGAATTTTTCTAACCATTGCTGTTAGTGTTGCCACTTGTCAGAGGAGCTACTCTAAGTTAAAATTCATAAAAATCTACATTAGAACTACAATGAGTACGTGCCGCTTACAAAATCTTGCCATATTATCTATAGAATACGAGTTAAGTAATGAAATAGACTTCGACAATGTAATATCGAACCAATTTAGCAAATAGCAATTTAATAAAATATTAAATAAAAAAAAAATTTTTTTTGCATAAATTTCTCGTACGGTGTCATATAAGAATTAACTTTTTTTTTATCGTTGGCCTAATTCTAATATGACGTAAGTCCACATTTGGAATAATAGCGATTATTAACGTTTAAGATAGATTGATCAAAACTATATTTTTGTCTTTTTTAATTTTTAACGCTTTTAATGCTTGAATACATATTTAAATACATTTGAAATTAGTTTTCTTTGTCTCTTCAACAGTATATAATTTTGACGTCGCGCGTTAAGAAAAAATCAGGCAAAACGCGCTCATTGCGATGAATTCTCGACTTTTTTCTTGGTTTTTTACAATGATGTAATGATTTTGGATATGTTTAATGATAGAAATACATTTTTTTAAGGTCATAGGCCTTACCAATTGTTTTTTAAGGACCTTCATACCTAACTTCAAAAATATTTAATCAAAAATTTCACTAAACCATAAATTTTAAATACCATAAATTTTAAGAAAATATAAAAAAATAATCAAGTTTCTTTCAAATGCAACTTCCACAGGTAATCGCGGGTAATGATCAAAACTATACATATAAAAATGTTACCAATGGATCGGCACGTGCAAATTGAGATTAAATTCCTAATTATGAGATTGTACGACCTGTAATTTCAAAGCTAAGCAGTATTGCAAATTGGGCTACAAAGGAGGTGCCACGCCTCTTGTATCGATTCTTTCCAAACTTCACAGCAACACTTTCAAGACCTTGCGACAGCTACCCTGAAAAAATCGTATCAAATGGTTTAGCGGTTCCGGAGTCTATAACTAACACACACACATACGTGCATCAGTTTTAATACCCAGCTAGAATTTGGATGATCGTTTTTTTAAAAACACCATTATGAGTCATTTTTGACTCGTTTGTATGACCGAAAAATGATTATAAGTAACAACTGAAGCAGAACAAGAAAATAAATAATGCCAAAAATCACATTTTACTATACCAAATGATCAAAAAATGATTGCAACGCTCGTACAAGAAAAAAAAAACAGTAATGATCGCATTCTGATCAACGTAATGATTAAAATGTGATTTAGGAATTCAACTTACTTTGACTGTACCTTGCACAGCAACCGTTTATAACGCCGGATGACCATTATAACGGGATAATATTTCCTTTGTTTGAAACACAATTTTGCGTTGACAAAGTTAATCTTGTGTATGCTTAGTTTCTTTATGAAGAGTGCGAGATAAAGTCAAACTTTTAACAATTGACATTATTACAAACCAAATAAAATTTTAACAATACAAATAATAAATAAAAAAAAAAAATAAATTAAAAACAATAGTCTATAATGGTCAAATATGATTTCATATAACAGCCAAAATTCACTAAAAAAGTGAGTGAATAATGACTGCAAAAAGCGATCATATTATGGTCAAAAATACCTACACAAATGAGTAAGAAATCATTAGAAAAGGCAACCGAATTATGGTCAAAAATCACCATAAAAATAAGAAAAAAATTACTATAAAAAGCAATCATATCATATTCAAAAAACACTTCAAAAAAGACTGATAAATGATTGAAAAGAATGGTCATTAAAGACTTTTCATGAGGAGTCATCTCTAGGGTACCGTTTTCTCCAGACAACAGAGTCAGATTTGATCAAAAAATGAGCACAAATTTTACTGTTCTCAATCATTATGCAGAGTCAAATATGACTCAATTATGATCGAAATTTTCACAAAATGCTAGCTGGGTATATGTACATAGATTGTTCCTTTTTTTGAGTGTGAAAGGACACTTAAGATTCTGAAAATCGTTAAGTTTAACGATATCTTTGTATTTCTATGTTTTTTTTTTTTTTTTGATTGTACTGCATTTTATATTATTTGTTCACCACTTTATATATCATAAATAAATTATATTTTCAACTGTAGGGTATAAGTGTAGGGTGAATGCAATGACAAATTTTTATTATGCCAGGTTACTCCTTAAAAAATACTTGTTCAGGTGTCAATATATCAGCTTTATATTTTAGTTAATATAGAAATGAGAGAAAAAATAGACTCATGCGCGCGTTTTGTTCCATTTTTTCCCGTATTATTTCCCGTATATTTTTGTCGTATTAAATAGGTTGATGATATGTATATTGATGATATGCATATTAGTTTCTCGGTACGCCACTGTTCACCCTGCACGGCAGGAAAATCGGTTGAATATTTGTAAGAATCACATCATTTGGAAAAGAGAATGGCAGTAGGTATTTTTCTCTGACGAAAAAAAGTTCAATTTGGATGCACCATTTCAAAATTTGCGAAAGACGAAACGATTTTGAATTCATCACTATAGCCATAGAGATGTAATTGTTTGGAGGGCTATATCCCCCCATATCATATTTTGAAACTGTTGAGCTGAAGTTTCCAACTTGCAGAATGACGAGAAATTTGTATAAAGCGATACTAGAATAAGATTTCCCAAGGTTTCAAAATATGTTTGGACCTTTTCAAAGAATTTACCAACATAATAACGCTCCTATTCAAACGGCACGTACCGTTACAAGCTGGATCAAAACAAAAAACAAATTGGCCATTTTAGCCCTTGAAAGGACTTTGACCGAGCTTCTTATGATCAATTGTGTTGTGTGTTATTAAATGTTTGCACACAATTTACCGAGAACTGGACCTACATGTTTTATGCCGACTCCGAACGGCTAAGGTTCTCAAGAAGCTTTACATGGTATTATTTACTCTCTGCGGTTTGCCATTGTCTGCAGAGAGGTGGTGACCGATCAGAAACATTTTTTATTGAAAAAACTTTTCGCCGCGACTAAGGATCGAACTCGGGCTCCGAGCATGCTAAGCCACACACTTAACCTGCATGCCACGGTCACCACAACAAGCTGGATCAGTGAACAAAATATTCAACTATATTATCGACTCCAAACTCTACGACCCTAAATATAATTGAAAATGTTTGGGTTAGTTATTAAGGAATGTGTACGAATTCGGTAAACATTACTAAGACCAAGAGTCATTTCTTTCATTAAAGTGGCTTGGAGTGAAATACCCTTGAACTACTTGGAGCAACTTTATGAATAAATTCCAAACCGGATTTTACAAACAACATTTAGTAATTGAAACAGAACTCGTTATAAAAAATGATTAAATTTAACAAAAAGAATAAGTTGAAATAAATATAAAAGTTTTTCATTTCGATTTCTTCAAATGAATGTGATGAACCTATTCTAATAACGCATCAAAAAGTACATTATTTTTTTTATGATAAAGCTTAAATAACAACAGAAAATTAACGGTTACTTTATTTAAAATTTCGTTTTACCTAATTTTTTATAATAAAACACTTAAGAAAAAACAATAACAACAAGTTTTCTGCTATGGTCATTTTGGGAGAAAATATATTTTGTGTATCATTGAAACAGCGATACTATTCTGCTGACGCAGAGTGCATTTAGGTCACAAATGTACCGACAAAGGTATTTTACCAGACAGTAGCACACATGATTCGATTAAAATCTTCCCTAGACCAAAGAATGGCGATAAAGTTCGTCGGCTCGTAGCTTTCTGTAATTACTACAGACGCTTTATTCGAAATTTTGCATTTTTTTCTGTCCATTTAACTAAATTAACTAGAAAGAAAGAACTTTTCATATGGTCTACTGACTTTGAGCAAGCTTTTCAACACCTAAAGACAGCACTGCTTTCTCCGCAAATTCTTCAATATCCAGATTTTAAGAAAACTTTTGATATAACTACAGACGCAAACAAGAATGCTTGTGGCGCGATACTATCACATGAGAAGGATAGTATACAACTTTAAATTGCATATGCGTCACGTGCATTTACATCAGCTGAATCAAACAAAGCATCTATAGAACAAGAACACGGTGTGACCAAATTAAGACAAATAAAATCTTCTAGGAAAATTCCAAAAAATCATGATAGTGGGCATCTCTAGGAGTGCAATATAGGTAGTCGGAGGTCTGGGTCACATCTGGGTTCCGAGACACAGTTATTTTAAAATTTGTGCGTTGCGATCACTTATTTACTTTTTGCAACGTAAGTTGAGGTATGGAAAAAATTCAAAAATATACTTTCCTAACATAATTTTGGTCGCTGATTCCAAAAAAATAAATTCTTGTGATAAAATTTAACCATTATTTTGGTGGTCTTTTTCAAAAAAAATTTTGTTTCTACTTTAATATTTTCTACTATCAAACTTACATCAAATCGATTTGCCGTTTCACAATTTTTCAAATTGGAGCACTTTTTATGTTGCTCTACTTCGCTGTTTGTATCTTCAAAAGAGCTTGAACTTGCGAATATCGCTTCCATCACATCAGCCAACGCAAAATATAATTCATAGATTTTATTTCATATTTAAGAGTAAATAAATATATTTACCAAAGAATCCTCGAAATTACTCATTTTTTTTTGATTTTTCGTATTTTTTTATCAAACTAAACATATTTTTATGACAGTTCTTGCCAGTGTTGGTAAGAAATTTAAAGCTAATTTTATCCGAGTTGCAGCGTTCTTTTGTAACTCGTTAACAAAAGGATGTGGCTATTTATGAGCTTCGTATTGAGCACAACCAAAATATAAAATCGTTTTTCGAGTCTCGAAATTAGTTGCCGAAGAAATAAAAATGACATTATATTTAGGCATGTGGGAGTAGTTGAATTTTCGAGTAACTCGGCTACGACTTGAAACTCTTATTGAATTACTGGTGTTTTCGAGTAACTCGAAGTTTTTCGAGTTTTTGCGTGTTTTAATTTATCAGTGGAAATACCCAGTAGAAAATTGGTTTAATAGCATGACGTTTTTCAACTTAGGTATATTTGGTAAAAATAGCTGTTTTGTGCTTTGATGTGTTGAGTGTGGGAGGAAGGCGGAATTTTCGTTTGATTATGGCGAATTGTAAGTTAAGAGTGCATATTAAAAATTAAGACTTATGCGTATGATTTTAAGTCGTATCTATTATAATTTTTTGTGATTTTTGAAGGGATTTTACTGTTTTAATAAAATGCCTTTGGCGGGTAGTGAGGTGTGGTCTATACTGAGTTGGGTCATTTTCTAATTTAATAATTAATTTTGGAGAACTAATTTTGAGAATTGACCACAAGGTTTCAGCAGCTTCATGCTCTTGCTGAAAATGCGCAATTCTTACTTCTTTGATTCTCCTGAATGATAAGTTGGAATTCAAACTGAATGAACTCTGTCACTAAGATATTGACAAGGAAGAGTTTTTCGTTGAGAGAAAAATACTTCAGAATTTTGTTTCTATTGCGTACAAAGAAACTGATTCTTGTATGAAAGGTCCACTTGAACTTTAACAATTTATTTTTAAATTAAGTCCAGAAAACGCAGTTCCAAACATTGTTATACTTTTACGAATTTTTCTAACCATTGCTGTTAGTGTTGCCACTTGTCAGAGGAGCTACTCTAAGTTAAAATTCATAAAAATCTACATTAGAACTACAATGAGTACGTGCCGCTTACAAAATCTTGCCATATTATCTATAGAATACGAGTTAAATAATGAAATAGACTTCGACAATGTAATATCGAACCAATTTAGCAAATAGCAATTTAATAAAATATTAAATAAAAAAAAAATTGTTTTTGCATAAATTTCTCGTACGGTGTCATATAAGAATTAACTTTTTTTTTATCGTTGGCCTAATTCTAATATGACGTAAGTCCACATTTGGAATAATAGCGATTATTAACGTTTAAGATAGATTGATCAAAACTACATTTTTGTCTTTTTTAATTTTTAACGCTTTTAATGCTTGAATACATATTTAAATACATTTGAAATAAGTTTTCTTTGTCTCTTCAACAGTATATAATTTTGACGTCGCGCGTTGGGAAAAAATCAGGCAAAACGCGCTCATTGCGATGAATTCTCGACTTTTTTCTTGGTTTTTTACAATGATGTAATGATTTTGGATATGTTTAATGATAGAAATACATTTTTTTAAGGTCATAGGCCTTACCAATTGTTTTTTAAGGACCTTCATACCTAACTTCAAAAATATTTAATCAAAAATTTCACTAAACCATAAATTTTAAATACCATAAATTTTAAGAAAATATAAAAAAATAATCAAGTTTCTTTCAAATGCAACTTCCACAGGTAATCGCGGGTAATGATCAAAACTATACATATAAAAATGTTACCAGTGGATCGGCACGTGCAAATTGAGATTAAATTCCTAATTATGAGATTGTACGACCTGTAATTTCAAAGCTAAGCAGTATTGCAAATTGGGCTACAAAGGAGGTGCCACGCCTCTTGTATCGATTCTTTCCAAACTTCACAGCAACACTTTCAAGACCTTGCGACAGCTACCCTGAAAAAATCGTATCAAATGGTTTAGCGGTTCCGGAGTCTATAACTAACACACACACATACGTGCATCAGTTTTAATACCCAGCTAGAATTTGGATGATCGTTTTTTAAAAACACCATTATGAGTCATTTTTGACTCGTTTGTATGACCGAAAAATGATTATAAGTAACAACTGAAGCAGAACAAGAAAATAAATAATGCCAAAAATCACATTTTACTATACCAAATGATCAAAAAATGATTGCAACGCTCGTACAAGAAAAAAAAAACAGTAATGATCGCATTCTGATCAACGTAATGATTAAAATGTGATTTAGGAATTCAACTTACTTTGACTGTACCTTGCACAGCAACCGTTTATAACGCCGGATGACCATTATAACGGGATAATATTTCCTTTGTTTGAAACACAATTTTGCGTTGACAAAGTTAATCTTGTGTATGCTTAGTTTCTTTATGAAGAGTGCGAGATAAAGTCAAACTTTTAACAATTGACATTATAACAAACCAAATAAAATTTTAACAATACAAATAATAAATAAAAAAAAAAAATAAATTAAAAACAATAGTCTATAATGGTCAAATATGATTTCATATAACAGCCAAAATTCACTAAAAAAGTGACTGAATAATGACTGCAAAAAGCGATCATATTATGGTCAAAAATACCTACACAAATGAGTAAGAAATCATTAGAAAAGGCAACCGAATTATGGTCAAAAATCACCATAAAAATAAGAAAAAAATTACTATAAAAAGCAATCATATCATATTCAAAAAACACTTCAAAAAAGACTGATAAATGATTGAAAAGAATGGTCATTAAAGACTTTTCATGAGGAGTCATCTCTAGGGTACCGTTTTCTCCAGACAACAGAGTCAGATTTGATCAAAAAATGAGCACAAATTTTACTGTTCTCAATCATTATGCAGAGTCAAATATGACTCAATTATGATCGAAATTTTCACAAAATGCTAGCTGGGTATATGTACATAGATTGTTCCTTTTTTTGAGTGTGAAAGGACACTTAAGATTCTGAAAATCGTTAAGTTTAACGATATCTTTGTATTTCTATGTTTTTTTGATTGTACTGCATTTTATATTATTTGTTCACCACTTTATATATCATAAATAAATTATATTTTCAACAGTAGGGTATAAGTGTAGGGTGAATGCAATGACAAATTTTTATTATGCCAGGTTACTCCTTAAAAAATACTTGTTCAGGTGTCAATATATCAGCTTTATATTTTAGTTAATATAGAAATGAGAGAAAAAATAGACTCATGCGCGCGTTTTGTTCCATTTTTTCCCGTATTATTTCCCGTATATTTTTGTCGTATATTTTTGTCGTATTAAATAGGTTGATGATATGTATATTGATGATATGCATATTAGTTTCTCGGTACGCCACTGTTCACCCTGCACGGCAGGAAAATCGGTTGAATATTTGTAAGAATCACATCATTTGGAAAAGAGAATGGCAGTAGGTATTTTTCTCTGACGAAAAAAAGTTAAATTTGAATGCACCATTTCAAAATTTGCGAAAGACGAAACGATTTTGAATTCATCACTATAGCCATAGAGATGTAATTGTTTGGAGGGCTATATCCCCCCATATCATATTTTGAAACTGTTGAGCTGAAATTTCCAACTTGCAGAATGACGAGAAATTTGTATAAAGCGATACTAGAATAAGATTTCCCAAGGTTTCAAAATATGTTTGGACCTTTTCAAAGAATTTACCAACATAATAACGCTCCTATTCAAACGGCACGTACCGTTACAAGCTGGATCAAAACAAAAAACAAATTGGCCATTTTAGCCCTTGAAAGGACTTTGACCGAGCTTCTTATGATCAATTGTGTTGTGTGTTATTAAATGTTTGCACACAATTTACCGAGAACTGGACCTACATGTTTTATGCCGACTCCGAACGGCTAAGGTTCTCAAGAAGCTTTACATGGTATTATTTACTCTCTGCGGTTTGCCATTCTCTGCAGAGAGGTGGTGACCGATCAGAAACATTTTTTATTGAAAAAACTTTTCGCCGCGACTAAGGATCGAACTCGGGCTCCGAGCATGCTAAGCCACACACTTAACCTGCATGCCACGGTCACCACAACAAGCTGGATCAGTGAACAAAATATTCAACTATATTATCGACTCCAAACTCTACGACCCTAAATATAATTGAAAATGTTTGGGTTAGTTATTAAGGAATGTGTACGAATTCGGTAAACATTACTAAGACCAAGAGTCATTTCTTTCATTAAAGTGGCTTGGAGTGAAATACCCTTGAACTACTTGGAGCAACTTTATGAATAAATTCCAAACCGGATTTTACAAACAACATTTAGTAATTGAAACAGAACTCGTTATAAAAAATGATTAAATTTAACAAAAAGAATAAGTTGAAATAAATATAAAAGTTTTTCATTTCGATTTCTTCAAATGAATGTGATGAACCTATTCTAATAACGCATCAAAAAGTACATTATTTTTTTTATGATAAAGCTTAAATAACAACAGAAAATTAACGGTTACTTTATTTAAAATTTCGTTTTACCTAATTTTTTATAATAAAACACTTAAGAAAAAACAATAACAACAAGTTTTCTGCTATGGTCATTTTGGGAGAAAATATATTTTGTGTATCATTGAAACAGCGATCCTATTCTGCTGACGCAGAGTGCATTTAGGTCGCAAATGTACCGACAAAGGTATTTTACCAGACAGTAGCACACATGATTCGATTAAAATCTTCCCTAGACCAAAGAATGGCGATAAAGTTCGTCGGCTCGTAGCTTTCTGTAATTACTACAGACGCTTTATTCGAAATTTTGCATTTTTTTCTGTCCATTTAACTAAATTAACTAGAAAGAAAGAACCTTTCATATGGTCTACTGACTGTGAGCAAGCTTTTCAACACCTAAAGACAGCACTGCTTTCTCCGCAAATTCTTCAATATCCAGATTTTAAGAAAACTTTTGATATAACTACAGACGCAAACAAGAATGCTTGTGGCGCGATACTATCACATGAGAAGGATAGTATACAACTTTAAATTGCATATGCGTCACGTGCATTTACATCAGCTGAATCAAACAAAGCATCTATAGAACAAGAACACGGTGTGACCAAATTAAGACAAATAAAATCTTCTAGGAAAATTCCAAAAAATCATGATAGTGGGCATCTCTAGGAGTGCAATATAGGTAGTCGGAGGTCTGGGTCACATCTGGGTTCCGAGACACAGTTATTTTAAAATTTGTGCGTTGCGATCACTTATTTACTTTTTGCAACGTAAGTTGAAGTATGGAAAAAATTCAAAAATATACTTTCCTAACATAATTTTGGTCGCTGATTCAATAAATTCTTGTGATAAAATTTAACCATTATTTTGGTGGTCTTCTTCAAAAAAAATTTTGTTTCTACTTTAATATTTTCTACTATCAAATCGATTTGCCGTTTCACAATTTTTCAAATTGGAGCACTTTTTATGTTGCTCTACTTCGCTGTTTGTATCTTCAAAAGAGCTTGAACTTGCGAATATCGCTTCCATCACATCAGCCAACGCAAAATATAATTCATAGATTTTATTTCATATTTAAGAGTAAATAAATATATTTACCAAAGAATCCTCGAAATTACTCATTTTGTTTTGATTTTTCGTATTTTTTTATCAAACTAAACATATTTTTATGACAGTTCTTGCCAGTGTTGGTAAGAAATTTAAAGCTAATTTTATCCGAGTTGCAGCGTTCTTTTGTAACTCGTTAACAAAAGGATGTGGCTATTTATGAGCTTCGTATTGAGCACAACCAAAATATAAAATCGTTTTTCGAGTCTCGAAATTAGTTGCCGAAGAAATAAAAATGACATTATATTTAGGCATGTGGGAGTAGTTGAATTTTCGAGTAACTCGGCTACGACTTGAAACTCTTATTGAATTACTGGTGTTTTCGAGTAACTCGAAGTTTTTCGAGTTTTTGCGTGTTTTAATTTATCAGTGGAAATACCCAGTAGAAAATTGGTTTAATAGCATGACGTTTTTCAACTTAGGTATATTTGGTAAAAATAGCTGTTTTGTGCTTTGATGTGTTGAGTGTGGGAGGAAGGCGGAATTTTCGTTTGATTATGGCGAATTGTAAGTTAAGAGTGCATATTAAAAATTAAGACTTATGCGTATGATTTTAAGTCGTATCTATTATAATTTTTTGTGATTTTTGAAGGGATTTTACTGTTTTAATAAAATGCCTTTGGCGGGTAGTGAGGTGTGGTCTATACTGAGTTGGGTCATTTTCTAATTTAATAATTAATTTTGGAGAACTAATTTTGAGAATTGACCACAAGGTTTCAGCAGCTTCATGCTCTTGCTGAAAATGCGCAATTCTTACTTCTTTGATTCTCCTGAATGATAAGTTGGAATTCAAACTGAATGAACTCTGTCACTAAGATATTGACAAGGAAGAGTTTTTCGTTGAGAGAAAAATACTTCAGAATTTTGTTTCTATTGCGTACAAAGAAACTGATTCTTGTATGAAAGGTCCACTTGAACTTTAACAATTTATTTTTAAATTAAGTCCAGAAAACGCAGTTCCAAACATTGTTATACTTTTACGAATTTTTCTAACCATTGCTGTTAGTGTTGCCACTTGTCAGAGGAGCTACTCTAAGTTAAAATTCATAAAAATCTACATTAGAACTACAATGAGTACGTGCCGCTTACAAAATCTTGCCATATTATCTATAGAATACGAGTTAAATAATGAAATAGACTTCGACAATGTAATATCGAACCAATTTAGCAAATAGCAATTTAATAAAATATTAAATAAAAAAAAAATTGTTTTTGCATAAATTTCTCGTACGGTGTCATATAAGAATTAACTTTTTTTTATCGTTGGCCTAATTCTAATATGACGTAAGTCCACATTTGGAATAATAGCGATTATTAACGTTTAAGATAGATTGATCAAAACTACATTTTTGTCTTTTTTAATTTTTAACGCTTTTAATGCTTGAATACATATTTAAATACATTTGAAATAAGTTTTCTTTGTCTCTTCAACAGTATATAATTTTGACGTCGCGCGTTGGGAAAAAATCAGGCAAAACGCGCTCATTGCGATGAATTCTCGACTTTTTTCTTGGTTTTTTACAATGATGTAATGATTTTGGATATGTTTAATGATAGAAATACATTTTTTTAAGGTCATAGGCCTTACCAATTGTTTTTTAAGGACCTTCATACCTAACTTCAAAAATATTTAATCAAAAATTTCACTAAACCATAAATTTTAAATACCATAAATTTTAAGAAAATATAAAAAAATAATCAAGTTTCTTTCAAATGCAACTTCCACAGGTAATCGCGGGTAATGATCAAAACTATACATATAAAAATGTTACCAATGGATCGGCACGTGCAAATTGAGATTAAATTCCTAATTATGAGATTGTACGACCTGTAATTTCAAAGCTAAGCAGTATTGCAAATTGGGCTACAAAGGAGGTGCCACGCCTCTTGTATCGATTCTTTCCAAACTTCACAGCAACACTTTCAAGACCTTGCGACAGCTACCCTGAAAAAATCGTATCAAATGGTTTAGCGGTTCCGGAGTCTATAACTAACACACACACATACGTGCATCAGTTTTAATACCCAGCTAGAATTTGGATGATCGTTTTTTTAAAAACACCATTATGAGTCATTTTTGACTCGTTTGTATGACCGAAAAATGATTATAAGTAACAACTGAAGCAGAACAAGAAAATAAATAATGCCAAAAATCACATTTTACTATACCAAATGATCAAAAAATGATTGCAACGCTCGTACAAGAAAAAAAAAACAGTAATGATCGCATTCTGATCAACGTAATGATTAAAATGTGATTTAGGAATTCAACTTACTTTGACTGTACCTTGCACAGCAACCGTTTATAACGCCGGATGACCATTATAACGGGATAATATTTCCTTTGTTTGAAACACAATTTTGCGTTGACAAAGTTAATCTTGTGTATGCTTAGTTTCTTTATGAAGAGTGCGAGATAAAGTCAAACTTTTAACAATTGACATTATTACAAACCAAATAAAATTTTAACAATACAAATAATAAATAAAAAAAAAAAATAAATTAAAAACAATAGTCTATAATGGTCAAATATGATTTCATATAACAGCCAAAATTCACTAAAAAAGTGAGTGAATAATGACTGCAAAAAGCGATCATATTATGGTCAAAAATACCTACACAAATGAGTAAGAAATCATTAGAAAAGGCAACCGAATTATGGTCAAAAATCACCATAAAAATAAGAAAAAAATTACTATAAAAAGCAATCATATCATATTCAAAAAACACTTCAAAAAAGACTGATAAATGATTGAAAAGAATGGTCATTAAAGACTTTTCATGAGGAGTCATCTCTAGGGTACCGTTTTCTCCAGACAACAGAGTCAGATTTGATCAAAAAATGAGTACAAATTTTACTGTTCTCAATCATTATGCAGAGTCAAATATGACTCAATTATGATCGAAATTTTCACAAAATGCTAGCTGGGTATATGTACATAGATTGTTCCTTTTTTTGAGTGTGAAAGGACACTTAAGATTCTGAAAATCGTTAAGTTTAACGATATCTTTGTATTTCTATGTTTTTTTTTTTTTTTGATTGTACTGCATTTTATATTATTTGTTCACCACTTTATATATCATAAATAAATTATATTTTCAACTGTAGGGTATAAGTGTAGGGTGAATGCAATGACAAATTTTTATTATGCCAGGTTACTCCTTAAAAAATACTTGTTCAGGTGTCAATATATCAGCTTTATATTTTAGTTAATATAGAAATGAGAGAAAAAATAGACTCATGCGCGCGTTTTGTTCCATTTTTTCCCGTATTATTTCCCGTATATTTTTGTCGTATTAAATAGGTTGATGATATGTATATTGATGATATGCATATTAGTTTCTCGGTACGCCACTGTTCACCCTGCACGGCAGGAAAATCGGTTGAATATTTGTAAGAATCACATCATTTGGAAAAGAGAATGGCAGTAGGTATTTTTCTCTGACGAAAAAAAGTTCAATTTGGATGCACCATTTCAAAATTTGCGAAAGACGAAACGATTTTGAATTCATCACTATAGCCATAGAGATGTAATTGTTTGGAGGGCTATATCCCCCCATATCATATTTTGAAACTGTTGAGCTGAAGTTTCCAACTTGCAGAATGACGAGAAATTTGTATAAAGCGATACTAGAATAAGATTTCCCAAGGTTTCAAAATATGTTTGGACCTTTTCAAAGAATTTACCAACATAATAACGCTCCTATTCAAACGGCACGTACCGTTACAAGCTGGATCAAAACAAAAAACAAATTGGCCATTTTAGCCCTTGAAAGGACTTTGACCGAGCTTCTTATGATCAATTGTGTTGTGTGTTATTAAATGTTTGCACACAATTTACCGAGAACTGGACCTACATGTTTTATGCCGACTCCGAACGGCTAAGGTTCTCAAGAAGCTTTACATGGTATTATTTACTCTCTGCGGTTTGCCATTGTCTGCAGAGAGGTGGTGACCGATCAGAAACATTTTTTATTGAAAAAACTTTTCGCCGCGACTAAGGATCGAACTCGGGCTCCGAGCATGCTAAGCCACACACTTAACCTGCATGCCACGGTCACCACAACAAGCTGGATCAGTGAACAAAATATTCAACTATATTATCGACTCCAAACTCTACGACCCTAAATATAATTGAAAATGTTTGGGTTAGTTATTAAGGAATGTGTACGAATTCGGTAAACATTACTAAGACCAAGAGTCATTTCTTTCATTAAAGTGGCTTGGAGTGAAATACCCTTGAACTACTTGGAGCAACTTTATGAATAAATTCCAAACCGGATTTTACAAACAACATTTAGTAATTGAAACAGAACTCGTTATAAAAAATGATTAAATTTAACAAAAAGAATAAGTTGAAATAAATATAAAAGTTTTTCATTTCGATTTCTTCAAATGAATGTGATGAACCTATTCTAATAACGCATCAAAAAGTACATTATTTTTTTTATGATAAAGCTTAAATAACAACAGAAAATTAACGGTTACTTTATTTAAAATTTCGTTTTACCTAATTTTTTATAATAAAACACTTAAGAAAAAACAATAACAACAAGTTTTCTGCTATGGTCATTTTGGGAGAAAATATATTTTGTGTATCATTGAAACAGCGATCCTATTCTGCTGACGCAGAGTGCATTTAGGTCACAAATGTACCGACAAAGGTATTTTACCAGACAGTAGCACACATGATTCGATTAAAATCTTCCCTAGACCAAAGAATGGCGATAAAGTTCGTCGGCTCGTAGCTTTCTGTAATTACTACAGACGCTTTATTCGAAATTTTGCATTTTTTTCTGTCCATTTAACTAAATTAACTAGAAAGAAAGAACTTTTCATATGGTCTACTGACTTTGAGCAAGCTTTTCAACACCTAAAGACAGCACTGCTTTCTCCGCAAATTCTTCAATATCCAGATTTTAAGAAAACTTTTGATATAACTACAGACGCAAACAAGAATGCTTGTGGCGCGATACTATCACATGAGAAGGATAGTATACAACTTTAAATTGCATATGCGTCACGTGCATTTACATCAGCTGAATCAAACAAAGCATCTATAGAACAAGAACACGGTGTGACCAAATTAAGACAAATAAAATCTTCTAGGAAAATTCCAAAAAATCATGATAGTGGGCATCTCTAGGAGTGCAATATAGGTAGTCGGAGGTCTGGGTCACATCTGGGTTCCGAGACACAGTTATTTTAAAATTTGTGCGTTGCGATCACTTATTTACTTTTTGCAACGTAAGTTGAGGTATGGAAAAAATTCAAAAATATACTTTCCTAACATAATTTTGGTCGCTGATTCCAAAAAAATAAATTCTTGTGATAAAATTTAACCATTATTTTGGTGGTCTTTTTCAAAAAAAATTTTGTTTCTACTTTAATATTTTCTACTATCAAACTTACATCAAATCGATTTGCCGTTTCACAATTTTTCAAATTGGAGCACTTTTTATGTTGCTCTACTTCGCTGTTTGTATCTTCAAAAGAGCTTGAACTTGCGAATATCGCTTCCATCACATCAGCCAACGCAAAATATAATTCATAGATTTTATTTCATATTTAAGAGTAAATAAATATATTTACCAAAGAATCCTCGAAATTACTCATTTTGTTTTGATTTTTCGTATTTTTTTATCAAACTAAACATATTTTTATGACAGTTCTTGCCAGTGTTGGTAAGAAATTTAAAGCTAATTTTATCCGAGTTGCAGCGTTCTTTTGTAACTCGTTAACAAAAGGATGTGGCTATTTATGAGCTTCGTATTGAGCACAACCAAAATATAAAATCGTTTTTCGAGTCTCGAAATTAGTTGCCGAAGAAATAAAAATGACATTATATTTAGGCATGTGGGAGTAGTTGAATTTTCGAGTAACTCGGCTACGACTTGAAACTCTTATTGAATTACTGGTGTTTTCGAGTAACTCGAAGTTTTTCGAGTTTTTGCGTGTTTTAATTTATCAGTGGAAATACCCAGTAGAAAATTGGTTTAATAGCATGACGTTTTTCAACTTAGGTATATTTGGTAAAAATAGCTGTTTTGTGCTTTGATGTGTTGAGTGTGGGAGGAAGGCGGAATTTTCGTTTGATTATGGCGAATTGTAAGTTAAGAGTGCATATTAAAAATTAAGACTTATGCGTATGATTTTAAGTCGTATCTATTATAATTTTTTGTGATTTTTGAAGGGATTTTACTGTTTTAATAAAATGCCTTTGGCGGGTAGTGAGGTGTTGTCTATACTGAGTTGGGTCATTTTCTAATTTAATAATTAATTTTGGAGAACTAATTTTGAGAATTGACCACAAGGTTTCAGCAGCTTCATGCTCTTGCTGAAAATGCGCAATTCTTACTTCTTTGATTCTCCTGAATGATAAGTTGGAATTCAAACTGAATGAACTCTGTCACTAAGATATTGACAAGGAAGAGTTTTTCGTTGAGAGAAAAATACTTCAGAATTTTGTTTCTATTGCGTACAAAGAAACTGATTCTTGTATGAAAGGTCCACTTGAACTTTAACAATTTATTTTTAAATTAAGTCCAGAAAACGCAGTTCCAAACATTGTTATACTTTTACGAATTTTTCTAACCATTGCTGTTAGTGTTGCCACTTGTCAGAGGAGCTACTCTAAGTTAAAATTCATAAAAATCTACATTAGAACTACAATGAGTACGTGCCGCTTACAAAATCTTGCCATATTATCTATAGAATACGAGTTAAATAATGAAATAGACTTCGACAATGTAATATCGAACCAATTTAGCAAATAGCAATTTAATAAAATATTAAATAAAAAAAAAATTGTTTTTGCATAAATTTCTCGTACGGTGTCATATAAGAATTAACTTTTTTTTTATCGTTGGCCTAATTCTAATATGACGTAAGTCCACATTTGGAATAATAGCGATTATTAACGTTTAAGATAGATTGATCAAAACTACATTTTTGTCTTTTTTAATTTTTAACGCTTTTAATGCTTGAATACATATTTAAATACATTTGAAATAAGTTTTCTTTGTCTCTTCAACAGTATATAATTTTGACGTCGCGCGTTGGGAAAAAATCAGGCAAAACGCGCTCATTGCGATGAATTCTCGACTTTTTTCTTGGTTTTTTACAATGATGTAATGATTTTGGATATGTTTAATGATAGAAATACATTTTTTTAAGGTCATAGGCCTTACCAATTGTTTTTTAAGGACCTTCATACCTAACTTCAAAAATATTTAATCAAAAATTTCACTAAACCATAAATTTTAAATACCATAAATTTTAAGAAAATATAAAAAAATAATCAAGTTTCTTTCAAATGCAACTTCCACAGGTAATCGCGGGTAATGATCAAAACTATACATATAAAAATGTTACCAGTGGATCGGCACGTGCAAATTGAGATTAAATTCCTAATTATGAGATTGTACGACCTGTAATTTCAAAGCTAAGCAGTATTGCAAATTGGGCTACAAAGGAGGTGCCACGCCTCTTGTATCGATTCTTTCCAAACTTCACAGCAACACTTTCAAGACCTTGCGACAGCTACCCTGAAAAAATCGTATCAAATGGTTTAGCGGTTCCGGAGTCTATAACTAACACACACACATACGTGCATCAGTTTTAATACCCAGCTAGAATTTGGATGATCGTTTTTTAAAAACACCATTATGAGTCATTTTTGACTCGTTTGTATGACCGAAAAATGATTATAAGTAACAACTGAAGCAGAACAAGAAAATAAATAATGCCAAAAATCACATTTTACTATACCAAATGATCAAAAAATGATTGCAACGCTCGTACAAGAAAAAAAAAAACAGTAATGATCGCATTCTGATCAACGTAATGATTAAAATGTGATTTAGGAATTCAACTTACTTTGACTGTACCTTGCACAGCAACCGTTTATAACGCCGGATGACCATTATAACGGGATAATATTTCCTTTGTTTGAAACACAATTTTGCGTTGACAAAGTTAATCTTGTGTATGCTTAGTTTCTTTATGAAGAGTGCGAGATAAAGTCAAACTTTTAACAATTGACATTATAACAAACCAAATAAAATTTTAACAATACAAATAATAAATAAAAAAAAAAAATAAATTAAAAACAATAGTCTATAATGGTCAAATATGATTTCATATAACAGCCAAAATTCACTAAAAAAGTGACTGAATAATGACTGCAAAAAGCGATCATATTATGGTCAAAAATACCTACACAAATGAGTAAGAAATCATTAGAAAAGGCAACCGAATTATGGTCAAAAATCACCATAAAAATAAGAAAAAAATTACTATAAAAAGCAATCATATCATATTCAAAAAACACTTCAAAAAAGACTGATAAATGATTGAAAAGAATGGTCATTAAAGACTTTTCATGAGGAGTCATCTCTAGGGTACCGTTTTCTCCAGACAACAGAGTCAGATTTGATCAAAAAATGAGCACAAATTTTACTGTTCTCAATCATTATGCAGAGTCAAATATGACTCAATTATGATCGAAATTTTCACAAAATGCTAGCTGGGTATATGTACATAGATTGTTCCTTTTTTTGAGTGTGAAAGGACACTTAAGATTCTGAAAATCGTTAAGTTTAACGATATCTTTGTATTTCTATGTTTTTTTGATTGTACTGCATTTTATATTATTTGTTCACCACTTTATATATCATAAATAAATTATATTTTCAACAGTAGGGTATAAGTGTAGGGTGAATGCAATGACAAATTTTTATTATGCCAGGTTACTCCTTAAAAAATACTTGTTCAGGTGTCAATATATCAGCTTTATATTTTAGTTAATATAGAAATGAGAGAAAAAATAGACTCATGCGCGCGTTTTGTTCCATTTTTTCCCGTATTATTTCCCGTATATTTTTGTCGTATATTTTTGTCGTATTAAATAGGTTGATGATATGTATATTGATGATATGCATATTAGTTTCTCGGTACGCCACTGTTCACCCTGCACGGCAGGAAAATCGGTTGAATATTTGTAAGAATCACATCATTTGGAAAAGAGAATGGCAGTAGGTATTTTTCTCTGACGAAAAAAAGTTAAATTTGGATGCACCATTTCAAAATTTGCGAAAGACGAAACGATTTTGAATTCATCACTATAGCCATAGAGATGTAATTGTTTGGAGGGCTATATCCCCCCATATCATATTTTGAAACTGTTGAGCTGAAATTTCCAACTTGCAGAATGACGAGAAATTTGTATAAAGCGATACTAGAATAAGATTTCCCAAGGTTTCAAAATATGTTTGGACCTTTTCAAAGAATTTACCAACATAATAACGCTCCTATTCAAACGGCACGTACCGTTACAAGCTGGATCAAAACAAAAAACAAATTGGCCATTTTAGCCCTTGAAAGGACTTTGACCGAGCTTCTTATGATCAATTGTGTTGTGTGTTATTAAATGTTTGCACACAATTTACCGAGAACTGGACCTACATGTTTTATGCCGACTCCGAACGGCTAAGGTTCTCAAGAAGCTTTACATGGTATTATTTACTCTCTGCGGTTTGCCATTCTCTGCAGAGAGGTGGTGACCGATCAGAAACATTTTTTATTGAAAAAACTTTTCGCCGCGACTAAGGATCGAACTCGGGCTCCGAGCATGCTAAGCCACACACTTAACCTGCATGCCACGGTCACCACAACAAGCTGGATCAGTGAACAAAATATTCAACTATATTATCGACTCCAAACTCTACGACCCTAAATATAATTGAAAATGTTTGGGTTAGTTATTAAGGAATGTGTACGAATTCGGTAAACATTACTAAGACCAAGAGTCATTTCTTTCATTAAAGTGGCTTGGAGTGAAATACCCTTGAACTACTTGGAGCAACTTTATGAATAAATTCCAAACCGGATTTTACAAACAACATTTAGTAATTGAAACAGAACTCGTTATAAAAAATGATTAAATTTAACAAAAAGAATAAGTTGAAATAAATATAAAAGTTTTTCATTTCGATTTCTTCAAATAAATGTGATGAACCTATTCTAATAACGCATCAAAAAGTACATTATTTTTTTTATGATAAAGCTTAAATAACAACAGAAAATTAACGGTTACTTTATTTAAAATTTCGTTTTACCTAATTTTTTATAATAAAACACTTAAGAAAAAACAATAACAACAAGTTTTCTGCTATGGTCATTTTGGGAGAAAATATATTTTGTGTATCATTGAAACAGCGATCCTATTCTGCTGACGCAGAGTGCATTTAGGTCGCAAATGTACCGACAAAGGTATTTTACCAGACAGTAGCACACATGATTCGATTAAAATCTTCCCTAGACCAAAGAATGGCGATAAAGTTCGTCGGCTCGTAGCTTTCTGTAATTACTACAGACGCTTTATTCGAAATTTTGCATTTTTTTCTGTCCATTTAACTAAATTAACTAGAAAGAAAGAACCTTTCATATGGTCTACTGACTGTGAGCAAGCTTTTCAACACCTAAAGACAGCACTGCTTTCTCCGCAAATTCTTCAATATCCAGATTTTAAGAAAACTTTTGATATAACTACAGACGCAAACAAGAATGCTTGTGGCGCGATACTATCACATGAGAAGGATAGTATACAACTTTAAATTGCATATGCGTCACGTGCATTTACATCAGCTGAATCAAACAAAGCATCTATAGAACAAGAACACGGTGTGACCAAATTAAGACAAATAAAATCTTCTAGGAAAATTCCAAAAAATCATGATAGTGGGCATCTCTAGGAGTGCAATATAGGTAGTCGGAGGTCTGGGTCACATCTGGGTTCCGAGACACAGTTATTTTAAAATTTGTGCGTTGCGATCACTTATTTACTTTTTGCAACGTAAGTTGAAGTATGGAAAAAATTCAAAAATATACTTTCCTAACATAATTTTGGTCGCTGATTCAATAAATTCTTGTGATAAAATTTAACCATTATTTTGGTGGTCTTCTTCAAAAAAAATTTTGTTTCTACTTTAATATTTTCTACTATCAAATCGATTTGCCGTTTCACAATTTTTCAAATTGGAGCACTTTTTATGTTGCTCTACTTCGCTGTTTGTATCTTCAAAAGAGCTTGAACTTGCGAATATCGCTTCCATCACATCAGCCAACGCAAAATATAATTCATAGATTTTATTTCATATTTAAGAGTAAATAAATATATTTACCAAAGAATCCTCGAAATTACTCATTTTGTTTTGATTTTTCGTATTTTTTTATCAAACTAAACATATTTTTATGACAGTTCTTGCCAGTGTTGGTAAGAAATTTAAAGCTAATTTTATCCGAGTTGCAGCGTTCTTTTGTAACTCGTTAACAAAAGGATGTGGCTATTTATGAGCTTCGTATTGAGCACAACCAAAATATAAAATCGTTTTTCGAGTCTCGAAATTAGTTGCCGAAGAAATAAAAATGACATTATATTTAGGCATGTGGGAGTAGTTGAATTTTCGAGTAACTCGGCTACGACTTGAAACTCTTATTGAATTACTGGTGTTTTCGAGTAACTCGAAGTTTTTCGAGTTTTTGCGTGTTTTAATTTATCAGTGGAAATACCCAGTAGAAAATTGGTTTAATAGCATGACGTTTTTCAACTTAGGTATATTTGGTAAAAATAGCTGTTTTGTGCTTTGATGTGTTGAGTGTGGGAGGAAGGCGGAATTTTCGTTTGATTATGGCGAATTGTAAGTTAAGAGTGCATATTAAAAATTAAGACTTATGCGTATGATTTTAAGTCGTATCTATTATAATTTTTTGTGATTTTTGAAGGGATTTTACTGTTTTAATAAAATGCCTTTGGCGGGTAGTGAGGTGTGGTCTATACTGAGTTGGGTCATTTTCTAATTTAATAATTAATTTTGGAGAACTAATTTTGAGAATTGACCACAAGGTTTCAGCAGCTTCATGCTCTTGCTGAAAATGCGCAATTCTTACTTCTTTGATTCTCCTGAATGATAAGTTGGAATTCAAACTGAATGAACTCTGTCACTAAGATATTGACAAGGAAGAGTTTTTCGTTGAGAGAAAAATACTTCAGAATTTTGTTTCTATTGCGTACAAAGAAACTGATTCTTGTATGAAAGGTCCACTTGAACTTTAACAATTTATTTTTAAATTAAGTCCAGAAAACGCAGTTCCAAACATTGTTATACTTTTACGAATTTTTCTAACCATTGCTGTTAGTGTTGCCACTTGTCAGAGGAGCTACTCTAAGTTAAAATTCATAAAAATCTACATTAGAACTACAATGAGTACGTGCCGCTTACAAAATCTTGCCATATTATCTATAGAATACGAGTTAAATAATGAAATAGACTTCGACAATGTAATATCGAACCAATTTAGCAAATAGCAATTTAATAAAATATTAAATAAAAAAAAAATTGTTTTTGCATAAATTTCTCGTACGGTGTCATATAAGAATTAACTTTTTTTTTATCGTTGGCCTAATTCTAATATGACGTAAGTCCACATTTGGAATAATAGCGATTATTAACGTTTAAGATAGATTGATCAAAACTACATTTTTGTCTTTTTTAATTTTTAACGCTTTTAATGCTTGAATACATATTTAAATACATTTGAAATAAGTTTTCTTTGTCTCTTCAACAGTATATAATTTTGACGTCGCGCGTTGGGAAAAAATCAGGCAAAACGCGCTCATTGCGATGAATTCTCGACTTTTTTCTTGGTTTTTTACAATGATGTAATGATTTTGGATATGTTTAATGATAGAAATACATTTTTTTAAGGTCATAGGCCTTACCAATTGTTTTTTAAGGACCTTCATACCTAACTTCAAAAATATTTAATCAAAAATTTCACTAAACCATAAATTTTAAATACCATAAATTTTAAGAAAATATAAAAAAATAATCAAGTTTCTTTCAAATGCAACTTCCACAGGTAATCGCGGGTAATGATCAAAACTATACATATAAAAATGTTACCAATGGATCGGCACGTGCAAATTGAGATTAAATTCCTAATTATGAGATTGTACGACCTGTAATTTCAAAGCTAAGCAGTATTGCAAATTGGGCTACAAAGGAGGTGCCACGCCTCTTGTATCGATTCTTTCCAAACTTCACAGCAACACTTTCAAGACCTTGCGACAGCTACCCTGAAAAAATCGTATCAAATGGTTTAGCGGTTCCGGAGTCTATAACTAACACACACACATACGTGCATCAGTTTTAATACCCAGCTAGAATTTGGATGATCGTTTTTTTAAAAACACCATTATGAGTCATTTTTGACTCGTTTGTATGACCGAAAAATGATTATAAGTAACAACTGAAGCAGAACAAGAAAATAAATAATGCCAAAAATCACATTTTACTATACCAAATGATCAAAAAATGATTGCAACGCTCGTACAAGAAAAAAAAAACAGTAATGATCGCATTCTGATCAACGTAATGATTAAAATGTGATTTAGGAATTCAACTTACTTTGACTGTACCTTGCACAGCAACCGTTTATAACGCCGGATGACCATTATAACGGGATAATATTTCCTTTGTTTGAAACACAATTTTGCGTTGACAAAGTTAATCTTGTGTATGCTTAGTTTCTTTATGAAGAGTGCGAGATAAAGTCAAAATTTTAACAATTGACATTATTACAAACCAAATAAAATTTTAACAATACAAATAATAAATAAAAAAAAAAAATAAATTAAAAACAATAGTCTATAATGGTCAAATATGATTTCATATAACAGCCAAAATTCACTAAAAAAGTGAGTGAATAATGACTGCAAAAAGCGATCATATTATGGTCAAAAATACCTACACAAATGAGTAAGAAATCATTAGAAAAGGCAACCGAATTATGGTCAAAAATCACCATAAAAATAAGAAAAAAATTACTATAAAAAGCAATCATATCATATTCAAAAAACACTTCAAAAAAGACTGATAAATGATTGAAAAGAATGGTCATTAAAGACTTTTCATGAGGAGTCATCTCTAGGGTACCGTTTTCTCCAGACAACAGAGTCAGATTTGATCAAAAAATGAGCACAAATTTTACTGTTCTCAATCATTATGCAGAGTCAAATATGACTCAATTATGATCGAAATTTTCACAAAATGCTAGCTGGGTATATGTACATAGATTGTTCCTTTTTTTGAGTGTGAAAGGACACTTAAGATTCTGAAAATCGTTAAGTTTAACGATATCTTTGTATTTCTATGTTTTTTTTTTTTTTTTGATTGTACTGCATTTTATATTATTTGTTCACCACTTTATATATCATAAATAAATTATATTTTCAACTGTAGGGTATAAGTGTAGGGTGAATGCAATGACAAATTTTTATTATGCCAGGTTACTCCTTAAAAAATACTTGTTCAGGTGTCAATATATCAGCTTTATATTTTAGTTAATATAGAAATGAGAGAAAAAATAGACTCATGCGCGCGTTTTGTTCCATTTTTTCCCGTATTATTTCCCGTATATTTTTGTCGTATTAAATAGGTTGATGATATGTATATTGATGATATGCATATTAGTTTCTCGGTACGCCACTGTTCACCCTGCACGGCAGGAAAATCGGTTGAATATTTGTAAGAATCACATCATTTGGAAAAGAGAATGGCAGTAGGTATTTTTCTCTGACGAAAAAAAGTTCAATTTGGATGCACCATTTCAAAATTTGCGAAAGACGAAACGATTTTGAATTCATCACTATAGCCATAGAGATGTAATTGTTTGGAGGGCTATATCCCCCCATATCATATTTTGAAACTGTTGAGCTGAAGTTTCCAACTTGCAGAATGACGAGAAATTTGTATAAAGCGATACTAGAATAAGATTTCCCAAGGTTTCAAAATATGTTTGGACCTTTTCAAAGAATTTACCAACATAATAACGCTCCTATTCAAACGGCACGTACCGTTACAAGCTGGATCAAAACAAAAAACAAATTGGCCATTTTAGCCCTTGAAAGGACTTTGACCGAGCTTCTTATGATCAATTGTGTTGTGTGTTATTAAATGTTTGCACACAATTTACCGAGAACTGGACCTACATGTTTTATGCCGACTCCGAACGGCTAAGGTTCTCAATAAGCTTTACATGGTATTATTTACTCTCTGCGGTTTGCCATTGTCTGCAGAGAGGTGGTGACCGATCAGAAACATTTTTTATTGAAAAAACTTTTCGCCGCGACTAAGGATCGAACTCGGGCTCCGAGCATGCTAAGCCACACACTTAACCTGCATGCCACGGTCACCACAACAAGCTGGATCAGTGAACAAAATATTCAACTATATTATCGACTCCAAACTCTACGACCCTAAATATAATTGAAAATGTTTGGGTTAGTTATTAAGGAATGTGTACGAATTCGGTAAACATTACTAAGACCAAGAGTCATTTCTTTCATTAAAGTGGCTTGGAGTGAAATACCCTTGAACTACTTGGAGCAACTTTATGAATAAATTCCAAACCGGATTTTACAAACAACATTTAGTAATTGAAACAGAACTCGTTATAAAAAATGATTAAATTTAACAAAAAGAATAAGTTGAAATAAATATAAAAGTTTTTCATTTCGATTTCTTCAAATGAATGTGATGAACCTATTCTAATAACGCATCAAAAAGTACATTATTTTTTTTATGATAAAGCTTAAATAACAACAGAAAATTAACGGTTACTTTATTTAAAATTTCGTTTTACCTAATTTTTTATAATAAAACACTTAAGAAAAAACAATAACAACAAGTTTTCTGCTATGGTCATTTTGGGAGAAAATATATTTTGTGTATCATTGAAACAGCGATCCTATTCTGCTGACGCAGAGTGCATTTAGGTCACAAATGTACCGACAAAGGTATTTTACCAGACAGTAGCACACATGATTCGATTAAAATCTTCCCTAGACCAAAGAATGGCGATAAAGTTCGTCGGCTCGTAGCTTTCTGTAATTACTACAGACGCTTTATTCGAAATTTTGCATTTTTTTCTGTCCATTTAACTAAATTAACTAGAAAGAAAGAACTTTTCATATGGTCTACTGACTTTGAGCAAGCTTTTCAACACCTAAAGACAGCACTGCTTTCTCCGCAAATTCTTCAATATCCAGATTTTAAGAAAACTTTTGATATAACTACAGACGCAAACAAGAATGCTTGTGGCGCGATACTATCACATGAGAAGGATAGTATACAACTTTAAATTGCATATGCGTCACGTGCATTTACATCAGCTGAATCAAACAAAGCATCTATAGAACAAGAACACGGTGTGACCAAATTAAGACAAATAAAATCTTCTAGGAAAATTCCAAAAAATCATGATAGTGGGCATCTCTAGGAGTGCAATATAGGTAGTCGGAGGTCTGGGTCACATCTGGGTTCCGAGACACAGTTATTTTAAAATTTGTGCGTTGCGATCACTTATTTACTTTTTGCAAAAAAAGGTATGGAAAAAATTCAAAAATATACTTTCCTAACATAATTTTGGTCGCTGATTCCAAAAAAATAAATTCTTGTGATAAAATTTAACCATTATTTTGGTGGTCTTTTTCAAAAAAAATTTTGTTTCTACTTTAATATTTTCTACTATCAAACTTACATCAAATCGATTTGCCGTTTCACAATTTTTCAAATTGGAGCACTTTTTATGTTGCTCTACTTCGCTGTTTGTATCTTCAAAAGAGCTTGAACTTGCGAATATCGCTTCCATCACATCAGCCAACGCAAAATATAATTCATAGATTTTATTTCATATTTAAGAGTAAATAAATATATTTACCAAAGAATCCTCGAAATTACTCATTTTGTTTTGATTTTTCGTATTTTTTTATCAAACTAAACATATTTTTATGACAGTTCTTGCCAGTGTTGGTAAGAAATTTAAAGCTAATTTTATCCGAGTTGCAGCGTTCTTTTGTAACTCGTTAACAAAAGGATGTGGCTATTTATGAGCTTCGTATTGAGCACAACCAAAATATAAAATCGTTTTTCGAGTCTCGAAATTAGTTGCCGAAGAAATAAAAATGACATTATATTTAGGCATGTGGGAGTAGTTGAATTTTCGAGTAACTCGGCTACGACTTGAAACTCTTATTGAATTACTGGTGTTTTCGAGTAACTCGAAGTTTTTCGAGTTTTTGCGTGTTTTAATTTATCAGTGGAAATACCCAGTAGAAAATTGGTTTAATAGCATGACGTTTTTCAACTTAGGTATATTTGGTAAAAATAGCTGTTTTGTGCTTTGATGTGTTGAGTGTGGGAGGAAGGCGGAATTTTCGTTTGATTATGGCGAATTGTAAGTTAAGAGTGCATATTAAAAATTAAGACTTATGCGTATGATTTTAAGTCGTATCTATTATAATTTTTTGTGATTTTTGAAGGGATTTTACTGTTTTAATAAAATGCCTTTGGCGGGTAGTGAGGTGTGGTCTATACTGAGTTGGGTCATTTTCTAATTTAATAATTAATTTTGGAGAACTAATTTTGAGAATTGACCACAAGGTTTCAGCAGCTTCATGCTCTTGCTGAAAATGCGCAATTCTTACTTCTTTGATTCTCCTGAATGATAAGTTGGAATTCAAACTGAATGAACTCTGTCACTAAGATATTGACAAGGAAGAGTTTTTCGTTGAGAGAAAAATACTTCAGAATTTTGTTTCTATTGCGTACAAAGAAACTGATTCTTGTATGAAAGGTCCACTTGAACTTTAACAATTTATTTTTAAATTAAGTCCAGAAAACGCAGTTCCAAACATTGTTATACTTTTACGAATTTTTCTAACCATTGCTGTTAGTGTTGCCACTTGTCAGAGGAGCTACTCTAAGTTAAAATTCATAAAAATCTACATTAGAACTACAATGAGTACGTGCCGCTTACAAAATCTTGCCATATTATCTATAGAATACGAGTTAAGTAATGAAATAGACTTCGACAATGTAATATCGAACCAATTTAGCAAATAGCAATTTAATAAAATATTAAATAAAAAAAAAATTGTTTTTGCATAAATTTCTCGTACGGTGTCATATAAGAATTAACTTTTTTTTTATCGTTGGCCTAATTCTAATATGACGTAAGTCCACATTTGGAATAATAGCGATTATTAACGTTTAAGATAGATTGATCAAAACTACATTTTTGTCTTTTTTAATTTTTAACGCTTTTAATGCTTGAATACATATTTAAATACATTTGAAATAAGTTTTCTTTGTCTCTTCAACAGTATATAATTTTGACGTCGCGCGTTGGGAAAAAATCAGGCAAAACGCGCTCATTGCGATGAATTCTCGACTTTTTTCTTGGTTTTTTACAATGATGTAATGATTTTGGATATGTTTAATGATAGAAATACATTTTTTTAAGGTCATAGGCCTTACCAATTGTTTTTTAAGGACCTTCATACCTAACTTCAAAAATATTTAATCAAAAATTTCACTAAACCATAAATTTTAAATACCATAAATTTTAAGAAAATATAAAAAAATAATCAAGTTTCTTTCAAATGCAACTTCCACAGGTAATCGCGGGTAATGATCAAAACTATACATATAAAAATGTTACCAGTGGATCGGCACGTGCAAATTGAGATTAAATTCCTAATTATGAGATTGTACGACCTGTAATTTCAAAGCTAAGCAGTATTGCAAATTGGGCTACAAAGGAGGTGCCACGCCTCTTGTATCGATTCTTTCCAAACTTCACAGCAACACTTTCAAGACCTTGCGACAGCTACCCTGAAAAAATCGTATCAAATGGTTTAGCGGTTCCGGAGTCTATAACTAACACACACACATACGTGCATCAGTTTTAATACCCAGCTAGAATTTGGATGATCGTTTTTTAAAAACACCATTATGAGTCATTTTTGACTCGTTTGTATGACCGAAAAATGATTATAAGTAACAACTGAAGCAGAACAAGAAAATAAATAATGCCAAAAATCACATTTTACTATACCAAATGATCAAAAAATGATTGCAACGCTCGTACAAGAAAAAAAAAAACAGTAATGATCGCATTCTGATCAACGTAATGATTAAAATGTGATTTAGGAATTCAACTTACTTTGACTGTACCTTGCACAGCAACCGTTTATAACGCCGGATGACCATTATAACGGGATAATATTTCCTTTGTTTGAAACACAATTTTGCGTTGACAAAGTTAATCTTGTGTATGCTTAGTTTCTTTATGAAGAGTGCGAGATAAAGTCAAACTTTTAACAATTGACATTATAACAAACCAAATAAAATTTTAACAATACAAATAATAAATAAAAAAAAAAAATAAATTAAAAACAATAGTCTATAATGGTCAACTATGATTTCATATAACAGCCAAAATTCACTAAAAAAGTGACTGAATAATGACTGCAAAAAGCGATCATATTATGGTCAAAAATACCTACACAAATGAGTAAGAAATCATTAGAAAAGGCAACCGAATTATGGTCAAAAATCACCATAAAAATAAGAAAAAAATTACTATAAAAAGCAATCATATCATATTCAAAAAACACTTCAAAAAAGACTGATAAATGATTGAAAAGAATGGTCATTAAAGACTTTTCATGAGGAGTCATCTCTAGGGTACCGTTTTCTCCAGACAACAGAGTCAGATTTGATCAAAAAATGAGCACAAATTTTACTGTTCTCAATCATTATGCAGAGTCAAATATGACTCAATTATGATCGAAATTTTCACAAAATGCTAGCTGGGTATATGTACATAGATTGTTCCTTTTTTTGAGTGTGAAAGGACACTTAAGATTCTGAAAATCGTTAAGTTTAACGATATCTTTGTATTTCTATGTTTTTTTGATTGTACTGCATTTTATATTATTTGTTCACCACTTTATATATCATAAATAAATTATATTTTCAACAGTAGGGTATAAGTGTAGGGTGAATGCAATGACAAATTTTTATTATGCCAGGTTACTCCTTAAAAAATACTTGTTCAGGTGTCAATATATCAGCTTTATATTTTAGTTAATATAGAAATGAGAGAAAAAATAGACTCATGCGCGCGTTTTGTTCCATTTTTTCCCGTATTATTTCCCGTATATTTTTGTCGTATATTTTTGTCGTATTAAATAGGTTGATGATATGTATATTGATGATATGCATATTAGTTTCTCGGTACGCCACTGTTCACCCTGCACGGCAGGAAAATCGGTTGAATATTTGTAAGAATCACATCATTTGGAAAAGAGAATGGCAGTAGGTATTTTTCTCTGACGAAAAAAAGTTAAATTTGGATGCACCATTTCAAAATTTGCGAAAGACGAAACGATTTTGAATTCATCACTATAGCCATAGAGATGTAATTGTTTGGAGGGCTATATCCCCCCATATCATATTTTGAAACTGTTGAGCTGAAATTTCCAACTTGCAGAATGACGAGAAATTTGTATAAAGCGATACTAGAATAAGATTTCCCAAGGTTTCAAAATATGTTTGGACCTTTTCAAAGAATTTACCAACATAATAACGCTCCTATTCAAACGGCACGTACCGTTACAAGCTGGATCAAAACAAAAAACAAATTGGCCATTTTAGCCCTTGAAAGGACTTTGACCGAGCTTCTTATGATCAATTGTGTTGTGTGTTATTAAATGTTTGCACACAATTTACCGAGAACTGGACCTACATGTTTTATGCCGACTCCGAACGGCTAAGGTTCTCAAGAAGCTTTACATGGTATTATTTACTCTCTGCGGTTTGCCATTCTCTGCAGAGAGGTGGTGACCGATCAGAAACATTTTTTATTGAAAAAACTTTTCGCCGCGACTAAGGATCGAACTCGGGCTCCGAGCATGCTAAGCCACACACTTAACCTGCATGCCACGGTCACCACAACAAGCTGGATCAGTGAACAAAATATTCAACTATATTATCGACTCCAAACTCTACGACCCTAAATATAATTGAAAATGTTTGGGTTAGTTATTAAGGAATGTGTACGAATTCGGTAAACATTACTAAGACCAAGAGTCATTTCTTTCATTAAAGTGGCTTGGAGTGAAATACCCTTGAACTACTTGGAGCAACTTTATGAATAAATTCCAAACCGGATTTTACAAACAACATTTAGTAATTGAAACAGAACTCGTTATAAAAAATGATTAAATTTAACAAAAAGAATAAGTTGAAATAAATATAAAAGTTTTTCATTTCGATTTCTTCAAATGAATGTGATGAACCTATTCTAATAACGCATCAAAAAGTACATTATTTTTTTTATGATAAAGCTTAAATAACAACAGAAAATTAACGGTTACTTTATTTAAAATTTCGTTTTACCTAATTTTTTATAATAAAACACTTAAGAAAAAACAATAACAACAAGTTTTCTGCTATGGTCATTTTGGGAGAAAATATATTTTGTGTATCATTGAAACAGCGATCCTACTCTGCTGACGCAGAGTGCATTTAGGTCGCAAATGTACCGACAAAGGTATTTTACCAGACAGTAGCACACATGATTCGATTAAAATCTTCCCTAGACCAAAGAATGGCGATAAAGTTCGTCGGCTCGTAGCTTTCTGTAATTACTACAGACGCTTTATTCGAAATTTTGCATTTTTTTCTGTCCATTTAACTAAATTAACTAGAAAGAAAGAACTTTTCATATGGTCTACTGACTGTGAGCAAGCTTTTCAACACCTAAAGACAGCACTGCTTTCTCCGCAAATTCTTCAATATCCAGATTTTAAGAAAACTTTTGATATAACTACAGACGCAAACAAGAATGCTTGTGGCGCGATACTATCACATGAGAAGGATAGTATACAACTTTAAATTGCATATGCGTCACGTGCATTTACATCAGCTGAATCAAACAAAGCATCTATAGAACAAGAACACGGTGTGACCAAATTAAGACAAATAAAATCTTCTAGGAAAATTCCAAAAAATCATGATAGTGGGCATCTCTAGGAGTGCAATATAGGTAGTCGGAGGTCTGGGTCACATCTGGGTTCCGAGACACAGTTATTTTAAAATTTGTGCGTTGCGATCACTTATTTACTTTTTGCAACGTAAGTTGAAGTATGGAAAAAATTCAAAAATATACTTTCCTAACATAATTTTGGTCGCTGATTCAATAAATTCTTGTGATAAAATTTAACCATTATTTTGGTGGTCTTCTTCAAAAAAAATTTTGTTTCTACTTTAATATTTTCTACTATCAAATCGATTTGCCGTTTCACAATTTTTCAAATTGGAGCACTTTTTATGTTGCTCTACTTCGCTGTTTGTATCTTCAAAAGAGCTTGAACTTGCGAATATCGCTTCCATCACATCAGCCAACGCAAAATATAATTCATAGATTTTATTTCATATTTAAGAGTAAATAAATATATTTACCAAAAAATCCTCGAAATTACTCATTTTGTTTTGATTTTTCGTATTTTTTTATCAAACTAAACATATTTTTATGACAGTTCTTGCCAGTGTTGGTAAGAAATTTAAAGCTAATTTTATCCGAGTTGCAGCGTTCTTTTGTAACTCGTTAACAAAAGGATGTGGCTATTTATGAGCTTCGTATTGAGCACAACCAAAATATAAAATCGTTTTTCGAGTCTCGAAATTAGTTGCCGAAGAAATAAAAATGACATTATATTTAGGCATGTGGGAGTAGTTGAATTTTCGAGTAACTCGGCTACGACTTGAAACTCTTATTGAATTACTGGTGTTTTCGAGTAACTCGAAGTTTTTCTAGTTTTTGCGTGTTTTAATTTATCAGTGGAAATACCCAGTAGAAAATTGGTTTAATAGCATGACGTTTTTCAACTTAGGTATATTTGGTAAAAATAGCTGTTTTGTGCTTTGATGTGTTGAGTGTGGGAGGAAGGCGGAATTTTCGTTTGATTATGGCGAATTGTAAGTTAAGAGTGCATATTAAAAATTAAGACTTATGCGTATGATTTTAAGTCGTATCTATTATAATTTTTTGTGATTTTTGAAGGGATTTTACTGTTTTAATAAAATGCCTTTGGCGGGTAGTGAGGTGTGGTCTTTACTGAGTTGGGTCATTTTCTAATTTAATAATTAATTTTGGAGAACTAATTTTGAGAATTGACCACAAGGTTTCAGCAGCTTCATGCTCTTGCTGAAAATGCGCAATTCTTACTTCTTTGATTCTCCTGAATGATAAGTTGGAATTCAAACTGAATGAACTCTGTCACTAAGATATTGACAAGGAAGAGTTTTTCGTTGAGAGAAAAATACTTCAGAATTTTGTTTCTATTGCGTACAAAGAAACTGATTCTTGTATGAAAGGTCCACTTGAACTTTAACAATTTATTTTTAAATTAAGTCCAGAAAACGCAGTTCCAAACATTGTTATACTTTTACGAATTTTTCTAACCATTGCTGTTAGTGTTGCCACTTGTCAGAGGAGCTACTCTAAGTTAAAATTCATAAAAATCTACATTAGAACTACAATGAGTACGTGCCGCTTACAAAATCTTGCCATATTATCTATAGAATACGAGTTAAGTAATGAAATAGACTTCGACAATGTAATATCGAACCAATTTAGCAAATAGCAATTTAATAAAATATTAAATAAAAAAAAAATTGTTTTTGCATAAATTTCTCGTACGGTGTCATATAAGAATTAACTTTTTTTTTATCGTTGGCCTAATTCTAATATGACGTAAGTCCACATTTGGAATAATAGCGATTATTAACGTTTAAGATAGATTGATCAAAACTACATTTTTGTCTTTTTTAATTTTTAACGCTTTTAATGCTTGAATACATATTTAAATACATTTGAAATAAGTTTTCTTTGTCTCTTCAACAGTATATAATTTTGACGTCGCGCGTTGGGAAAAAATCAGGCAAAACGCGCTCATTGCGATGAATTCTCGACTTTTTTCTTGGTTTTTTACAATGATGTAATGATTTTGGATATGTTTAATGATAGAAATACATTTTTTTAAGGTCATAGGCCTTACCAATTGTTTTTTAAGGACCTTCATACCTAACTTCAAAAATATTTAATCAAAAATTTCACTAAACCATAAATTTTAAATACCATAAATTTTAAGAAAATATAAAAAAATAATCAAGTTTCTTTCAAATGCAACTTCCACAGGTAATCGCGGGTAATGATCAAAACTATACATATAAAAATGTTACCAATGGATCGGCACGTGCAAATTGAGATTAAATTCCTAATTATGAGATTGTACGACCTGTAATTTCAAAGCTAAGCAGTATTGCAAATTGGGCTACAAAGGAGGTGCCACGCCTCTTGTATCGATTCTTTCCAAACTTCACAGCAACACTTTCAAGACCTTGCGACAGCTACCCTGAAAAAATCGTATCAAGTGGTTTAGCGGTTCCGGAGTCTATAACTAACACACACACATACGTGCATCAGTTTTAATACCCAGCTAGAATTTGGATGATCGTTTTTTTAAAAACACCATTATGAGTCATTTTCGACTCGTTTGTATGACCGAAAAATGATTATAAGTAACAACTGAAGCAGAACAAGAAAATAAATAATGCCAAAAATCACATTTTACTATACCAAATGATCAAAAAATGATTGCAACGCTCGTACAAGAAAAAAAAAACAGTAATGATCGCATTCTGATCAACGTAATGATTAAAATGTGATTTAGGAATTCAACTTACTTTGACTGTACCTTGCACAGCAACCGTTTATAACGCCGGATGACCATTATAACGGGATAATATTTCCTTTGTTTGAAACACAATTTTGCGTTGACAAAGTTAATCTTGTGTATGCTTAGTTTCTTTATGAAGAGTGCGAGATAAAGTCAAACTTTTAACAATTGACATTATTACAAACCAAATAAAATTTTAACAATACAAATAATAAATAAAAAAACAAATAAATGATTTCATATAACACCCAAAATTCACTAAAAAAGTGAGTGAATAATGACTGCAAAAAGCGATCATATTATGGTCAAAAATACCTACACAAATGAGTAAGAAATCATTAGAAAAGGCAACCGAATTATGGTCAAAAATCACCATAAAAATAAGAAAAAAATTACTATAAAAAGCAATCATATCATATTCAAAAAACACTTCAAAAAAGACTGATAAATGATTGAAAAGAATGGTCATTAAAGACTTTTCATGAGGAGTCATCTCTAGGGTACCGTTTTCTCCAGACAACAGAGTCATATTTGATCAAAAAATGAGCACAAATTTTACTGTTCTCAATCATTATGCAGAGTCAAATATGACTCAATTATGATCGAAATTTTCACAAAATGCTAGCTGGGTATATGTACATAGATTGTTCCTTTTTTTGAGTGTGAAAGGACACTTAAGATTCTGAAAATCGTTAAGTGTAACGATATCTTTGTATTTCTATGTTTTTTTTTTTTTTTTGATTGTACTGCATTTTATATTATTTGTTCACCACTTTATATATCATAAATAAATTATATTTTCAACTGTAGGGTATAAGTGTAGGGTGAATGCAATGACAAATTTTTATTATGCCAGGTTACTCCTTAAAAAATACTTGTTCAGGTGTCAATATATCAGCTTTATATTTTAGTTAATATAGAAATGAGAGAAAAAATAGACTCATGCGCGCGTTTTGTTCCATTTTTTCCCGTATTATTTCCCGTATATTTTTGTCGTATTAAATAGGTTGATGATATGTATATTGATGATATGCATATTAGTTTCTCGGTACGCCACTGTTCACCCTGCACGGCAGGAAAATCGGTTGAATATTTGTAAGAATCACATCATTTGGAAAAGAGAATGGCAGAAGGTATTTTTCTCTGACGAAAAAAAGTTCAATTTGGATGCACCATTTCAAAATTTGCGAAAGACGAAACGATTTTGAATTCATCACTATAGCCATAGAGATGTAATTGTTTGGAGGGCTATATCCCCCCATATCATATTTTGAAACTGTTGAGCTGAAGTTTCCAACTTGCAGAATGACGAGAAATTTGTATAAAGCGATACTAGAATAAGATTTCCCAAGGTTTCAAAATATGTTTGGACCTTTTCAAAGAATTTACCAACATAATAACGCTCCTATTCAAACGGCACGTACCGTTACAAGCTGGATCAAAACAAAAAACAAATTGGCCATTTTAGCCCTTGAAAGGACTTTGACCGAGCTTCTTATGATCAATTGTGTTGTGTGTTATTAAATGTTTGCACACAATTTACCGAGAACTGGACCTACATGTTTTATGCCGACTCCGAACGGCTAAGGTTCTCAAGAAGCTTTACATGGTATTATTTACTCTCTGCGGTTTGCCATTCTCTGCAGAGAGGTGGTGAGCGATCAGAAACATTTTTTATTGAAAAAACTTTTCGCCGCGACTAAGGATCGAACTCGGGCTCCGAGCATGCTAAGCCACACACTTAACCTGCATGCCACGGTCACCACAACAAGCTGGATCAGTGAACAAAATATTCAACTATATTATCGACTCCAAACTCTACGACCCTAAATATAATTGAAAATGTTTGGGTTAGTTATTAAGGAATGTGTACGAATTCGGTAAACATTACTAAGACCAAGAGTCATTTCTTTCATTAAAGTGGCTTGGAGTGAAATACCCTTGAACTACTTGGAGCAACTTTATGAATAAATTCCAAACCGGATTTTACAAACAACATTTAGTAATTGAAACAGAACTCGTTATAAAAAATGATTAAATTTAACAAAAAGAATAAGTTGAAATAAATATAAAAGTTTTTCATTTCGATTTCTTCAAATGAATGTGATGAACCTATTCTAATAACGCATCAAAAAGTACATTATTTTTTTTATGATAAAGCTTAAATAACAACAGAAAATTAACGGTTACTTTATTTAAAATTTCGTTTTACCTAATTTTTTATAATAAAACACTTAAGAAAAAACAATAACAACAAGTTTTCTGCTATGGTCATTTTGGGAGAAAATATATTTTGTGTATCATTGAAACAGCGATCCTATTCTGCTGACGCAGAGTGCATTTAGGTCGCAAATGTACCGACAAAGGTATTTTACCAGACAGTAGCACACATGATTCGATTAAAATCTTCCCTAGACCAAAGAATGGCGATAAAGTTCGTCGGCTCGTAGCTTTCTGTAATTACTACAGACGCTTTATTCGAAATTTTGCATTTTTTTCTGTCCATTTAACTAAATTAACTAGAAAGAAAGAACCTTTCATATGGTCTACTGACTGTGAGCAAGCTTTTCAACACCTAAAGACAGCACTGCTTTCTCCGCAAATTCTTCAATATCCAGATTTTAAGAAAACTTTTGATATAACTACAGACGCAAACAAGAATGCTTGTGGCGCGATACTATCACATGAGAAGGATAGTATACAACTTTAAATTGCATATGCGTCACGTGCATTTACATCAGCTGAATCAAACAAAGCATCTATAGAACAAGAACACGGTGTGACCAAATTAAGACAAATAAAATCTTCTAGGAAAATTCCAAAAAATCATGATAGTGGGCATCTCTAGGAGTGCAATATAGGTAGTCGGAGGTCTGGGTCACATCTGGGTTCCGAGACACAGTTATTTTAAAATTTGTGCGTTGCGATCACTTATTTACTTTTTGCAACGTAAGTTGAAGTATGGAAAAAATTCAAAAATATACTTTCCTAACATAATTTTGGTCGCTGATTCAATAAATTCTTGTGATAAAATTTAACCATTATTTTGGTGGTCTTTTTCAAAAAAAATTTTGTTTCTACTTTAATATTTTCTACTATCAAACTTACATCAAATCGATTTGCCGTTTCACAATTTTTCAAATTGGAGCACTTTTTATGTTGCTCTACTTCGCTGTTTGTATCTTCAAAAGAGCTTGAACTTGCGAATATCGCTTCCATCACATCAGCCAACGCAAAATATAATTCATAGATTTTATTTCATATTTAAGAGTAAATAAATATATTTACCAAAAAATCCTCGAAATTACTCATTTTGTTTTGATTTTTCGTATTTTTTTATCAAACTAAACATATTTTTATGACAGTTCTTGCCAGTGTTGGTAAGAAATTTAAAGCTAATTTTATCCGAGTTGCAGCGTTCTTTTGTAACTCGTTAACAAAAGGATGTGGCTATTTATGAGCTTCGTATTGAGCACAACCAAAATATAAAATCGTTTTTCGAGTCTCGAAATTAGTTGCCGAAGAAATAAAAATGACATTATATTTAGGCATGTGGGAGTAGTTGAATTTTCGAGTAACTCGGCTACGACTTGAAACTCTTATTGAATTACTGGTGTTTTCGAGTAACTCGAAGTTTTTCGAGTTTTTGCGTGTTTTAATTTATCAGTGGAAATACCCAGTAGAAAATTGGTTTAATAGCATGACGTTTTTCAACTTAGGTATATTTGGTAAAAATAGCTGTTTTGTGCTTTGATGTGTTGAGTGTGGGAGGAAGGCGGAATTTTCGTTTGATTATGGCGAATTGTAAGTTAAGAGTGCATATTAAAAATTAAGACTTATGCGTATGATTTTAAGTCGTATCTATTATAATTTTTTGTGATTTTTGAAGGGATTTTACTGTTTTAATAAAATGCCTTTGGCGGGTAGTGAGGTGTGGTCTATACTGAGTTGGGTCATTTTCTAATTTAATAATTAATTTTGGAGAACTAATTTTGAGAATTGACCACAAGGTTTCAGCAGCTTCATGCTCTTGCTGAAAATGCGCAATTCTTACTTCTTTGATTCTCCTGAATGATAAGTTGGAATTCAAACTGAATGAACTCTGTCACTAAGATATTGACAAGGAAGAGTTTTTCGTTGAGAGAAAAATACTTCAGAATTTTGTTTCTATTGCGTACAAAGAAACTGATTCTTGTATGAAAGGTCCACTTGAACTTTAACAATTTATTTTTAAATTAAGTCCAGAAAACGCAGTTCCAAACATTGTTATACTTTTACGAATTTTTCTAACCATTGCTGTTAGTGTTGCCACTTGTCAGAGGAGCTTCTCTAAGTTAAAATTCATAAAAATCTACATTAGAACTACAATGAGTACGTGCCGCTTACAAAATCTTGCCATATTATCTATAGAATACGAGTTAAGTAATGAAATAGACTTCGACAATGTAATATCGAACCAATTTAGCAAATAGCAATTTAATAAAATATTAAATAAAAAAAAAATTGTTTTTGCATAAATTTCTCGTACGGTGTCATATAAGAATTAACTTTTTTTTTATCGTTGGCCTAATTCTAATATGACGTAAGTCCACATTTGGAATAATAGCGATTATTAACGTTTAAGATAGATTGATCAAAACTACATTTTTGTCTTTTTTAATTTTTAACGCTTTTAATGCTTGAATACATATTTAAATACATTTGAAATTAGTTTTCTTTGTCTCTTCAACAGTATATAATTTTGACGTCGCGCGTTGGGAAAAAATCAGGCAAAACGCGCTCATTGCGATGAATTCTCGACTTTTTTCTTGGTTTTTTACAATGATGTAATGATTTTGGATATGTTTAATGATAGAAATACATTTTTTTAAGGTCATAGGCCTTACCAATTGTTTTTTAAGGACCTTCATACCTAACTTCAAAAATCTTAATCAAAAATTTCACTAAACCATAAATTTTAAATACCATAAATTTTAAGAAAATATAAAAAAATAATCAAGTTTCTTTCAAATGCAACTTCCACAGGTAATCGCGGGTAATGATCAAAACTATACATATAAAAATGTTACCAATGGATCGGCACGTGCAAATTGAGATTAAATTCCTAATTATGAGATTGTACGACCTGTAATTTCAAAGCTAAGCAGTATTGCAAATTGGGCTACAAAGGAGGTGCCACGCCTCTTGTATCGATTCTTTCCAAACTTCACAGCAACACTTTCAAGACCTTGCGACAGCTACCCTGAAAAAATCGTATCAAGTGGTTTAGCGGTTCCGGAGTCTATAACTAACACACACACATACGTGCATCAGTTTTAATACCCAGCTAGAATTTGGATGATCGTTTTTTTAAAAACACCATTATGAGTCATTTTCGACTCGTTTGTATGACCGAAAAATGATTATAAGTAACAACTGAAGCAGAACAAGAAAATAAATAATGCCAAAAATCACATTTTACTATACCAAATGATCAAAAAATGATTGCAACGCTCGTACAAGAAAAAAAAAACAGTAATGATCGCATTCTGATCAACGTAATGATTAAAATGTGATTTAGGAATTCAACTTACTTTGACTGTACCTTGCACAGCAACCGTTTATAACGCCGGATGACCATTATAACGGGATAATATTTCCTTTGTTTGAAACACAATTTTGCGTTGACAAAGTTAATCTTGTGTATGCTTAGTTTCTTTATGAAGAGTGCGAGATAAAGTCAAACTTTTAACAATTGACATTATTACAAACCAAATAAAATTTTAACAATACAAATAATAAATAAAAAAACAAATAAATGATTTCATATAACACCCAAAATTCACTAAAAAAGTGAGTGAATAATGACTGCAAAAAGCGATCATATTATGGTCAAAAATACCTACACAAATGAGTAAGAAATCATTAGAAAAGGCAACCGAATTATGGTCAAAAATCACCATAAAAATAAGAAAAAAATTACCATAAAAAGCAATCATATCATATTCAAAAAACACTTCAAAAAAGACTGATAAATGATTGAAAAGAATGGTCATTAAAGACTTTTCATGAGGAGTCATCTCTAGGGTACCGTTTTCTCCAGACAACAGAGTCATATTTGATCAAAAAATGAGCACAAATTTTACTGTTCTCAATCATTATGCAGAGTCAAATATGACTCAATTATGATCGAAATTTTCACAAAATGCTAGCTGGGTATATGTACATAGATTGTTCCTTTTTTTGAGTGTGAAAGGACACTTAAGATTCTGAAAATCGTTAAGTGTAACGATATCTTTGTATTTCTATGTTTTTTTTTTTTTTTTGATTGTACTGCATTTTATATTATTTGTTCACCACTTTATATATCATAAATAAATTATATTTTCAACTGTAGGGTATAAGTGTAGGGTGAATGCAATGACAAATTTTTATTATGCCAGGTTACTCCTTAAAAAATACTTGTTCAGGTGTCAATATATCAGCTTTATATTTTAGTTAATATAGAAATGAGAGAAAAAATAGACTCATGCGCGCGTTTTGTTCCATTTTTTCCCGTATTATTTCCCGTATATTTTTGTCGTATTAAATAGGTTGATGATATGTATATTGATGATATGCATATTAGTTTCTCGGTACGCCACTGTTCACCCTGCACGGCAGGAAAATCGGTTGAATATTTGTAAGAATCACATCATTTGGAAAAGAGAATGGCAGAAGGTATTTTTCTCTGACGAAAAAAAGTTCAATTTGGATGCACCATTTCAAAATTTGCGAAAGACGAAACGATTTTGAATTCATCACTATAGCCATAGAGATGTAATTGTTTGGAGGGCTATATCCCCCCATATCATATTTTGAAACTGTTGAGCTGAAGTTTCCAACTTGCAGAATGACGAGAAATTTGTATAAAGCGATACTAGAATAAGATTTCCCAAGGTTTCAAAATATGTTTGGACCTTTTCAAAGAATTTACCAACATAATAACGCTCCTATTCAAACGGCACGTACCGTTACAAGCTGGATCAAAACAAAAAACAAATTGGCCATTTTAGCCCTTGAAAGGACTTTGACCGAGCTTCTTATGATCAATTGTGTTGTGTGTTATTAAATGTTTGCACACAATTTACCGAGAACTGGACCTACATGTTTTATGCCGACTCCGAACGGCTAAGGTTCTCAAGAAGCTTTACATGGTATTATTTACTCTCTGCGGTTTGCCATTCTCTGCAGAGAGGTGGTGACCGATCAGAAACATTTTTTATTGAAAAAACTTTTCGCCGCGACTAAGGATCGAACTCGGGCTCCGAGCATGCTAAGCCACACACTTAACCTGCATGCCACGGTCACCACAACAAGCTGGATCAGTGAACAAAATATTCAACTATATTATCGACTCCAAACTCTACGACCCTAAATATAATTGAAAATGTTTGGGTTAGTTATTAAGGAATGTGTACGAATTCGGTAAACATTACTAAGACCAAGAGTCATTTCTTTCATTAAAGTGGCTTGGAGTGAAATACCCTTGAACTACTTGGAGCAACTTTATGAATAAATTCCAAACCGGATTTTACAAACAACATTTAGTAATTGAAACAGAACTCGTTATAAAAAATGATTAAATTTAACAAAAAGAATAAGTTGAAATAAATATAAAAGTTTTTCATTTCGATTTCTTCAAATGAATGTGATGAACCTATTCTAATAACGCATCAAAAAGTACATTATTTTTTTTATGATAAAGCTTAAATAACAACAGAAAATTAACGGTTACTTTATTTAAAATTTCGTTTTACCTAATTTTTTATAATAAAACACTTAAGAAAAAACAATAACAACAAGTTTTCTGCTATGGTCATTTTGGGAGAAAATATATTTTGTGTATCATTGAAACAGCGATCCTATTCTGCTGACGCAGAGTGCATTTAGGTCGCAAATGTACCGACAAAGGTATTTTACCAGACAGTAGCACACATGATTCGATTAAAATCTTCCCTAGACCAAAGAATGGCGATAAAGTTCGTCGGCTCGTAGCTTTCTGTAATTACTACAGACGCTTTATTCGAAATTTTGCATTTTTTTCTGTCCATTTAACTAAATTAACTAGAAAGAAAGAACCTTTCATATGGTCTACTGACTGTGAGCAAGCTTTTCAACACCTAAAGACAGCACTGCTTTCTCCGCAAATTCTTCAATATCCAGATTTTAAGAAAACTTTTGATATAACTACAGACGCAAACAAGAATGCTTGTGGCGCGATACTATCACATGAGAAGGATAGTATACAACTTTAAATTGCATATGCGTCACGTGCATTTACATCAGCTGAATCAAACAAAGCATCTATAGAACAAGAACACGGTGTGACCAAATTAAGACAAATAAAATCTTCTAGGAAAATTCCAAAAAATCATGATAGTGGGCATCTCTAGGAGTGCAATATAGGTAGTCGGAGGTCTGGGTCACATCTGGGTTCCGAGACACAGTTATTTTAAAATTTGTGCGTTGCGATCACTAATTTACTTTTTGCAACGTAAGTTGAGGTATGGAAAAAATTCAAAAATATACTTTCCTAACATAATTTTGGTCGCTGATTCCAAAAAAATAAATTCTTGTGATAAAATTTAACCATTATTTTGGTGGTCTTTTTCAAAAAAAATTTTGTTTCTACTTTAATATTTTCTACTATCAAACTTACATCAAATCGATTTGCCGTTTCACAATTTTTCAAATTGGAGCACTTTTTATGTTGCTCTACTTCGCTGTTTGTATCTTCAAAAGAGCTTGAACTTGCGAATATCGCTTCCATCACATCAGCCAACGCAAAATATAATTCATAGATTTTATTTCATATTTAAGAGTAAATAAATATATTTACCAAAAAATCCTCGAAATTACTCATTTTGTTTTGATTTTTCGTATTTTTTTATCAAACTAAACATATTTTTATGACAGTTCTTGCCAGTGTTGGTAAGAAATTTAAAGCTAATTTTATCCGAGTTGCAGCGTTCTTTTGTAACTCGTTAACAAAAGGATGTGGCTATTTATGAGCTTCGTATTGAGCACAACCAAAATATAAAATCGTTTTTCGAGTCTCGAAATTAGTTGCCGAAGAAATAAAAATGACATTATATTTAGGCATGTGGGAGTAGTTGAATTTTCGAGTAACTCGGCTACGACTTGAAACTCTTATTGAATTACTGGTGTTTTCGAGTAACTCGAAGTTTTTCGAGTTTTTGCGTGTTTTAATTTATCAGTGGAAATACCCAGTAGAAAATTGGTTTAATAGCATGACGTTTTTCAACTTAGGTATATTTGGTAAAAATAGCTGTTTTGTGCTTTGATGTGTTGAGTGTGGGAGGAAGGCGGAATTTTCGTTTGATTATGGCGAATTGTAAGTTAAGAGTGCATATTAAAAATTAAGACTTATGCGTATGATTTTAAGTCGTATCTATTATAATTTTTTGTGATTTTTGAAGGGATTTTACTGTTTTAATAAAATGCCTTTGGCGGGTAGTGAGGTGTGGTCTATACTGAGTTGGGTCATTTTCTAATTTATTAATTAATTTTGGAGAACTAATTTTGAGAATTGACCACAAGGTTTCAGCAGCTTCATGCTCTTGCTGAAAATGCGCAATTCTTACTTCTTTGATTCTCCTGAATGATAAGTTGGAATTCAAACTGAATGAACTCTGTCACTAAGATATTGACAAGGAAGAGTTTTTCGTTGAGAGAAAAATACTTCAGAATTTTGTTTCTATTGCGTACAAAGAAACTGATTCTTGTATGAAAGGTCCACTTGAACTTTAACAATTTATTTTTAAATTAAGTCCAGAAAACGCAGTTCCAAACATTGTTATACTTTTACGAATTTTTCTAACCATTGCTGTTAGCGTTGCCACTTGTCAGAGGAGCTTCTCTAAGTTAAAATTCATAAAAATCTACATTAGAACTACAATGAGTACGTGCCGCTTACAAAATCTTGCCATATTATCTATAGAATACGAGTTAAGTAATGAAATAGACTTCGACAATGTAATATCGAACCAATTTAGCAAATAGCAATTTAATAAAATATTAAATAAAAAAAAAAATTGTTTTTGCATAAATTTCTCGTACGGTGTCATATAAGAATTAACTTTTTTTTTATCGTTGGCCTAATTCTAATATGACGTAAGTCCACATTTGGAATAATAGCGATTATTAACGTTTAAGATAGATTGATCAAAACTACATTTTTGTCTTTTTTAATTTTTAACGCTTTTAATGCTTGAATACATATTTAAATACATTTGAAATTAGTTTTCTTTGTCTCTTCAACAGTATATAATTTTGACGTCGCGCGTTGGGAAAAAATCAGGCAAAACGCGCTCATTGCGATGAATTCTCGACTTTTTTCTTGGTTTTTTACAATGATGTAATGATTTTGGATATGTTTAATGATAGAAATACATTTTTTTAAGGTCATAGGCCTTACCAATTGTTTTTTAAGGACCTTCATACCTAACTTCAAAAATATTTAATCAAAAATTTCACTAAACCATAAATTTTAAATACCATAAATTTTAAGAAAATATAAAAAAATAATCAAGTTTCTTTCAAATGCAACTTCCACAGGTAATCGCGGGTAATGATCAAAACTATACATATAAAAATGTTACCAATGGATCGGCACGTGCAAATTGAGATTAAATTCCTAATTATGAGATTGTACGACCTGTAATTTCAAAGCTAAGCAGTATTGCAAATTGGGCTACAAAGGAGGTGCCACGCCTCTTGTATCGATTCTTTCCAAACTTCACAGCAACACTTTCAAGACCTTGCGACAGCTACCCTGAAAAAATCGTATCAAGTGGTTTAGCGGTTCCGGAGTCTATAACTAACACACACACATACGTGCATCAGTTTTAATACCCAGCTAGAATTTGGATGATCGTTTTTTTAAAAACACCATTATGAGTCATTTTCGACTCGTTTGTATGACCGAAAAATGATTATAAGTAACAACTGAAGCAGAACAAGAAAATAAATAATGCCAAAAATCACATTTTACTATACCAAATGATCAAAAAATGATTGCAACGCTCGTACAAGAAAAAAAAAACAGTAATGATCGCATTCTGATCAACGTAATGATTAAAATGTGATTTAGGAATTCAACTTACTTTGACTGTACCTTGCACAGCAACCGTTTATAACGCCGGATGACCATTATAACGGGATAATATTTCCTTTGTTTGAAACACAATTTTGCGTTGACAAAGTTAATCTTGTGTATGCTTAGTTTCTTTATGAAGAGTGCGAGATAAAGTCAAACTTTTAACAATTGACATTATTACAAACCAAATAAAATTTTAACAATACAAATAATAAATAAAAAAACAAATAAATGATTTCATATAACACCCAAAATTCACTAAAAAAGTGAGTGAATAATGACTGCAAAAAGCGATCATATTATGGTCAAAAATACCTACACAAATGAGTAAGAAATCATTAGAAAAGGCAACCGAATTATGGTCAAAAATCACCATAAAAATAAGAAAAAAATTACTATAAAAAGTAATCATATCATATTCAAAAAACACTTCAAAAAAGACTGATAAATGATTGAAAAGAATGGTCATTAAAGACTTTTCATGAGGAGTCATCTCTAGGGTACCGTTTTCTCCAGACAACAGAGTCATATTTGATCAAAAAATGAGCACAAATTTTACTGTTCTCAATCATTATGCAGAGTCAAATATGACTCAATTATGATCGAAATTTTCACAAAATGCTAGCTGGGTATATGTACATAGATTGTTCCTTTTTTTGAGTGTGAAAGGACACTTAAGATTCTGAAAATCGTTAAGTGTAACGATATCTTTGTATTTCTATGTTTTTTTTTTTTTTTTGATTGTACTGCATTTTATATTATTTGTTCACCACTTTATATATCATAAATAAATTATATTTTCAACTGTAGGGTATAAGTGTAGGGTGAATGCAATGACAAATTTTTATTATGCCAGGTTACTCCTTAAAAAATACTTGTTCAGGTGTCAATATATCAGCTTTATATTTTAGTTAATATAGAAATGAGAGAAAAAATAGACTCATGCGCGCGTTTTGTTCCATTTTTTCCCGTATTATTTCCCGTATTATTTCCCGTATATTTTTGTCGTATTAAATAGGTTGATGATATGTATATTGATGATATGCATATTAGTTTCTCGGTACGCCACTGTTCACCCTGCACGGCAGGAAAATCGGTTGAATATTTGTAAGAATCACATCATTTGGAAAAGAGAATGGCAGTAGGTATTTTTCTCTGACGAAAAAAAGTTAAATTTGGATGCACCATTTCAAAATTTGCGAAAGACGAAACGATTTTGAATTCATCACTATAGCCATAGAGATGTAATTGTTTGGAGGGCTATATCCCCCCATATCATATTTTGAAACTGTTGAGCTGAAGTTTCCAACTTGCAGAATGACGAGAAATTTGTATAAAGCGATACTAGAATAAGATTTCCCAAGGTTTCAAAATATGTTTGGACCTTTTCAAAGAATTTACCAACATAATAACGCTCCTATTCAAACGGCACGTACCGTTACAAGCTGGATCAAAACAAAAAACAAATTGGCCATTTTAGCCCTTGAAAGGACTTTGACCGAGCTTCTTATGATCAATTGTGTTGTGTGTTATTAAATGTTTGCACACAATTTACCGAGAACTGGACCTACATGCTTTATGCCGACTCCGAACGGCTAAGGTTCTCAAGAAGCTTTACATGGTATTATTTACTCTCTGCGGTTTGCCATTCTCTGCAGAGAGGTGGTGACCGATCAGAAACATTTTTTATTGAAAAAACTTTTCGCCGCGACTAAGGATCGAACTCGGGCTCCGAGCATGCTAAGCCACACACTTAACCTGCATGCCACGGTCACCACAACAAGCTGGATCAGTGAACAAAATATTCAACTATATTATCGACTCCAAACTCTACGACCCTAAATATAATTGAAAATGTTTGGGTTAGTTATTAAGGAATGTGTACGAATTCGGTAAACATTACTAAGACCAAGAGTCATTTCTTTCATTAAAGTGGCTTGGAGTGAAATACCCTTGAACTACTTGGAGCAACTTTATGAATAAATTCCAAACCGGATTTTACAAACAACATTTAGTAATTGAAACAGAACTCGTTATAAAAAATGATTAAATTTAACAAAAAGAATAAGTTGAAATAAATATAAAAGTTTTTCATTTCGATTTCTTCAAATGAATGTGATGAACCTATTCTAATAACGCATCAAAAAGTACATTATTTTTTTTATGATAAAGCTTAAATAACAACAGAAAATTAACGGTTACTTTATTTAAAATTTCGTTTTACCTAATTTTTTATAATAAAACACTTAAGAAAAAACAATAACAACAAGTTTTCTGCTATGGTCATTTTGGGAGAAAATATATTTTGTGTATCATTGAAACAGCGATCCTATTCTGCTGACGCAGAGTGCATTTAGGTCACAAATGTACCGACAAAGGTATTTTACCAGACAGTAGCACACATGATTCGATTAAAATCTTCCCTAGACCAAAGAATGGCGATAAAGTTCGTCGGCTCGTAGCTTTCTGTAATTACTACAGACGCTTTATTCAAAATTTTGCATTTTTTTCTGTCCATTTAACTAAATTAACTAGAAAGAAAGAACCTTTCATATGGTCTACTGACTGTGAGCAAGCTTTTCAACACCTAAAGACAGCACTGCTTTCTCCGCAAATTCTTCAATATCCAGATTTTAAGAAAACTTTTGATATAACTACAGACGCAAACAAGAATGCTTGTGGCGCGATACTATCACATGAGAAGGATAGTATACAACTTTAAATTGCATATGCGTCACGTGCATTTACATCAGCTGAATCAAACAAAGCATCTATAGAACAAGAACACGGTGTGACCAAATTAAGACAAATAAAATCTTCTAGGAAAATTCCAAAAAATCATGATAGTGGGCATCTCTAGGAGTGCAATATAGGTAGTCGGAGGTCTGGGTCACATCTGGGTTCCGAGACACAGTTATTTTAAAATTTGTGCGTTGCGATCACTTATTTACTTTTTGCAACGTAAGTTGAGGTATGGAAAAAATTCAAAAATATACTTTCCTAACATAATTTTGGTCGCTGATTCCAAAAAAATAAAATTTTGTGATAAAATTTAACCATTATTTTGGTGGTCTTTTTCAAAAAAAAATTTTGTTTCTACTTTAATATTTTCTACTATCAAACTTACATCAAATCGATTTGCCGTTTCACAATTTTACACAAATAAAATGTCAGTTTAATAGTGATGGTATCACAAAAAATTCGTTATTTTTTCGTTATATTGTTAATCATGTCGGATTGCGCAATAAGACTTAAACTTTTTTGTTATATATGTGGAAAACACACGCCGGAAAAAATGCGTAGAAATTTTACAACGCGTGTGCAAGAAGCCTATAAAAATACTTTATGATGGATCCTGTGCTTGACAATCCGTGGGGGCCGAACTTGTGCTGCGTTCAATGCACGTCAACATTGACTTCAATTTTTGATCAAAAAAGAAAGTACAAGAAAATAAAAATGCCCTTTGGAATACCCTTGATTTGGCATCTGGTTTTCTCACATAATGAAGGCAACTGTTATGTTTGCGCAAATAAAACTGTGCTTAAACTGAATATGAGAAATCAACGCAGACACGAATACAAAGCCACAGCATAGACTATTTTAACTGTACCGAACTCAGATGAGTTGCCAGTGCCATCTTTTTCTAATAATATTGATGCCGAATCAGACAATTTATATGGATTTATTGATGTAAGCGATTCTTTGATTTTTGGTGCTGTTACTGCATCAGTTTAGCTCCATATTTGCACTCTTTTATTTATAACTACTTTTTTGCAACTGCACTATAGTCTTCAACATATGCTCCAACTGGACATCGATCACCTGCTCCACAAATCTGAACTTTTTGTGAGCGAGTTGAAGGCCATAAATGCAATCAAACCAAGCGTTCCCGTTCACATTTTTCGAAATCGTCAGCAAAACTTTAAGAAATATTTTGTAAATAATGCAGAAAATACATTTGTTAATTGCGCAGATGTGGGTGGCTTAATGAAAGAAATGGGAATCGAATATGACTCCGATGAATATGACTCGAATATCGACACCTCGAAGGATAGCCTGAAAGCCGTGTTGTTATTTGTCGATAACACAAAACCGTCTGTTCCGATAGCATACGCGATAGAAATGAAAGAGACGTATGACAATATGAAAACGATTTTGGAATGCGTAAAGTATAATGGTCATCGTTGGCGACTGTGCAGCGATTTAAAAGTTGTGTCGATCGTAACCGGAATGCAATCTGGATGGACGAAGTTTGCTTGTTATTTGTGCGAGTGGAACACCCGTTATGTCGGCAATCAATACACGAAAAATGATTGGCCGAGCTTTGGTGCTTATAGAAAAAATACTACTGCCACCGCTCCATGTCAAGCTAGGCGTAATGAACAATTTCATTAAATCCATGCTGCAAGATTCTGCAAGTTTTCAGTATCTTCGCCAAAAGTTTCCTCGCATTAGTGCTGCAAAACTAAAAGAAGGTAATCCGTTTACTGAATGCCTTATTTTCAACATAACTTTTTTCGAATAGTCAATATACATATTTTTAATGAAGGTATGCTCGTGGGTCCACCATTCGAAAGCTTGTAAAATAAGATGAGTTCAATGATCTCCTTTCTGCAGAACAGTTAGTAGCATGGAATGCGACGACAGCTGTTTTTGATGGTTTTCTTGGAAAAAAACTCTCAGATAATTATGCACTTCTTATACGTGACATGTTGGACGCATTCAATGTAATTCACGTTGGAATGTCTTTAAAAATTCACTTCTTATACTATCATCTGAAAGAATTCGAGCGACAAATACCCACTGAGTCGGACGAGCAAGCCGAGCGTTTTCACCAAACTGCAAGCCTATGGAAACCAGATACCTCGGCAAAATGTAATATCTTTTATCGCAGATCTTTGTTGGCTCCTAGCTGAAAACTAAATTTGTTCACTTCAATCATGTTATTTAGAAAAAAAGTCTACAAAAACTAAATTTATTTAAAAAAATTTCATATGTAGCAAAAAAAGTCCACCGAAATCGTGGTAAAAAGTATTTTATTGCAAAACTTTATTTTTTTTTTTAATCAGCGACCAAAACTATGTTGGTAAAGTATATTTTTGAATTTTTTTTCGACCACAACTTACGTTGTAAAAAGTAAATAAGTGATCGCAACGTACAAATTTTAAAATTACTGTATCTCGGAACTCAGATGTGACCCATACCTCAGACTTCCTGCATTGCACTCCTAGAGGTGCCCACTATCATAATTTTTTAGAATCATTCTAATTTTTTGGTGGTCACATCGTTGAATTAATAGGTGTTCAATGGGCAATTAATCACTTTCAACCCTACGTCTATGGTAACAAATTTTTAGTAGGTAGTGATCATAAACCATTAACATATTTGTACTCTTTAAAAAACCCTTCCAGTAGATTAACAAGAATTCGTTTGGAATTCTAAGAGCTTTTATTTCAAATTCGTTAGTCGTTAATGGCACGTGATGATTAACGGAAGCTGATATAGAGTAATATTTCCTTCCTTGACATAAGAAAATCTTCGATATTTTGAAATGATACATATTATCTTTTCTCTGTTAGTTACAGTTTTTTTGTAGAATGGACCCAAACTGGGCTTAAAATCAAATATTCCTTTATTGGTCACTGAAATGGCATTACATTTTTTGGAACACTTTGCTGCCAAGTTTCGCCATTTATTTCCCAGTTTATAAAACTCTTCAAAAATTTTCGCATGTAGATGCCTGTTCCTAGGGTCAAAACATTATTTTTGCAACTGCAGGGCAGGCTCACTATTTTTGCTGCAAAACCATTTCCCTTGCGGTTTGTATACTTCTTGCCTTCCGCTATTCTCCTTTTTGCTCTTACTTTTTCTACATGTTTTTATTTTGCACGCTTTTTTTCCTGAATAGGAGACATACCAAACCAAACTGGTTAAAATCGAAAAAAATGGTTTACCTTTTTGAAGAAGTACCTAATGTTTTGACGCTTGATGTGTCTTCTTCGTCAAATACATTTACATATTCTGAACACGATACTGAAAAATTCGGATTCAGTTTTACTAATTTTTACTAATTATTTAAACTAAATCACAGGTTATAGCGCCATCAGCAACTGCTGCATTTCAATAGAATAAGTTTAATCTAAACTAAATTACATCACATACTCGCAGCGCAAGCTGTTTGCCTATGAAAAACTTATTTAGTGCGGTGCAAAAACAAAACAACTCTAGGAGTTGTCTTTCTCTTGCTCCGTTTTGAAATCGAAGAGAATTTCAAACTGATTTTGAATGCTTAAGATTCAAGATACTTGCATTTTCATTTCACCGACTTGTGCGATTATTGATATTGGTGCTTCAAATATGAAAAATACTGGTTTACTATTGTCAATTCATTGACGTGGAAATTTGATATTAAACACTTAAAAAAATAAGCAGTATGTGTTAGTGTTAAAATTATTAAAGATAATTGGAACAAATTAATTATTAGATTTATTTAGTTTTTTAATGTGTATTTTTTGCCTTTTATAATTTATAAAATTGTAGCAATTAAAATATGAACCTGTCAACTAGAACAGCCGGTGCTTTTTTCCACACAAAAATTTTGGCTACACACCAAAATTTCTCTGGTAGAACTATATGCCTAAAAAATTTCGTTTCTAAAGCATACAAGACTTTAATGAGAAAAATTGTACACTTCCAAACATCGAAGAATAGTTTTAATTTTTTTATCAGAAAAAAATCAGTTCTTGAGCGAATTCATCCGAAATGTCACTCTGGCCGTAGTTTCTATTGGAAAGTTTGCCACGATTCACGTACCACTGGCAATAACCGAGAGGGTTATCATTTTACCTGTTTTGTTTTGGGTATTTTAAATTTGTAACTTTTTTTTCTGTTCGATATTAACAATTCCCAGATTTATTCAGTTACTACCGATACTCAAACCTTAATGCAAACGGCTTTAAAAAAAATTCGCTTAAAAAATGCTATTTTCTACTCCATGCAAATATGCAAATAAATAATTATCATCAAAATTATACAATATCGCTTAAAAAAATGCTGATTTACTTTTGACTTATCCAGCTCTGGTTTCAAAGAAAAAGGAAAAACCAAATATTGAAAAGGGATTACATAAAGAAACTACTTTCAAAGCCATCGATTTAATAAAACATTTCAGATTTTTTTCCCACCTCAATACATAATCACTTTAATATGCGATCTTACCAAATACCTAGTAGCGATACCAGTAGCTGATAAAAATGCGAAAACAGTTGCAAAAGCGTTAGTTGAACATTTTATATTAATTTATGGACCTATGAATAAAATTCTTAGTGACATGGGCACTGAATATAACTATCAAGTACTTTCAGAACTTTACACTTTTACACATACAAAAAGCAACATCAGCTCCTTACCATCATCAAACATTAGGAACAGTCGAAAGATCGCATCGCACATTTAATGAATACATACGTTCATACAGCTCAAAGAGTTAATGTTTAGATCATATTTTCAATACATTATATGAATTATATCATTACACAAAATATTAAATTAATTAAGCCTGCTAATTTATGTTAACAAAAACTTTTATATTTTCTCTGAATAAATTAGGTTAAATGTTATTATTAAATATATTTTCATTTCAATTAATTGTAAAATTAACTAAAATAAGCAACGAATAGTCATTCAAGATGAATAATAATTACATTTAATTTTAATAAAATATCCCTTATCGCATGATCAACGATCTCCATAAGACCTTTCTCTTTTAATGGGAAGATGTAGTATAAAAACTATGCACAAATGATTCACGATTACTAATCTTATCACTTGACACTTTGATATTGCCAAAGTGTCAAGCTGAGTAAGTATTTTTTTAAAATGAATCAATGAACTTAAGTAACCCTTACATGGTTGCTTAAGTGTCAAATAGCTATAGCTTAGAGTGTGAATCATTTGTGTCACTACTTTTTTTGCTTAGCTTTACATTTTCTTCATTGCTTAGATTTAAGTTTTAATTATAAGAAATAATTCGATAAATAAAATTCAGTCTGGAATTAGCCAGCAATGAAAACTAACTGTTTTAATTGAACTTCTGACATATTACAATATCATTGCAAGGTCACATAAATCGAAGGTTGGCTACATGTTCTTATTTAGTTGTCAATAGTTCGTGCGTTTTTTTTTTTTTTTTTTTTTTATTCGCGAAGGGGGAACCTTCAAAAGGCCCCACCGTGCAGGTGGGAGGGTGCGATTCCTACGCACTAAATCTAAACCTCCGCATTGAATCTTCGACCCAGTATGAATCCCGTGAAACCGCCGTAAGGCATAACTTCGCGGGATGGGGGAACAGCACTAAGCTGAAAACTGATGGACTAATTTTGCCTGTCGGATGACTGTCAAGTTAAGAACCTAAATTTTCTCCTTAACTTGATGTCGACTCTGGGTCGGGGAGAACCCTAAACATCGAATATAGTTCCCTATCTCACGCTGAACTATTTTGCAAACGCTCGACTCTTCGAAGTTCGTCAATTATGCGTTTGGACAAGGACCAGTTGACCACTTACCACTTACCAGTTGGTTTCGCTTCTCAACATGAGGTTCACCAAGTTTTGGGGTGTCACCACTTCGCCCAGGCGGACCGAAGCATCAGTTCTTGCTTCGTTAAACCTAGGGCACTCGAAGAGGACGTGTCCAGTGTCTTCTACTATGCTACCAGGGCAATGAGTGCAATAGGGGTCACTTGCATGCTTGAATTTATACAGGTATGCTCTAAAGCAACCGTGCCCGCTCAGAATTTGGGTGAGGTAGAAATTCACTGAACCATGACTTCTACCACACCACACGGAAAGGTTAAGGATGAGGTGATGGGTCCAGCCAGTGGCGTAGCGAGCATAACTGGCGCCCGGGGAAAAATAATTTTTTGGCGCCCCCAATGAAATAATGAAAAAAATTATGATATATTATATATATTTTTTGATATTTAGTACAAATTATTATAATACACTTATTAAATTACATTTATTCAAATAACACTATGGGACAAAATAAGAAAAAGGTTCTGTACACGACAGTTCATTATATTTTGTTATAGATTTAGGGTTTTCTAACACGAAAATCGCAAAAAAGTTTTTATAGTTAAGCCTAGTAGGGTAAACTAGAGTACCCTTGACTTTATACTTGACGAAACTTGTGGTTATCGTTAACTGGCCATTAACTACCTAACCTGTTAACTCGTATCCATAACATCTTTGCTAGCAATGTTTATTCCTAACTTTGACAGTTCGTTAAAGATTACTGTTGCTTGCTTAACTACTCGCTATCTGAAATAATTAAGTTTAAATTTTTTTATTTCAATTAAGTACATTTTACTTTATTTAATTTTGACATCAATTGTATCGAACTGATCATGTTACATTCGATATTTTAACTCTATTCTACTCTTACAAACACGAACTAAAGATATATTGAATTTTGTATGAATAAGGCTGGTCTATTTTGAGAAGTAAAGCATGACTTTCTCAAATTTTTCAATTTCTTCACAACAAAATATTCACAAACATTCACAAAAAATTAATGTTGCGAGTGAAATTTCACGCAAACGGACAGAGTACTAGGATTTACGTGTTTTTTAAAGATTTTATAAGATTTATAAGGTTTTTAAAGTTTTTCTCACTTTTTTTCAAATATTGTCGCATATGTTGAAATATATCTTGTACACTTTTTGTTCAATATTAATAATCACGCTAAGCCGAATAAAATTTCTAATTTTCTTCATGTTTGTTCAACAAACTTTTACATTTGGATGAGCAGTTTTTGCGCTATCATAATTCATAAAAAATCGAAAACTATTTTCATTTTTAGTGGAGAATATAAGATACTGCCGAAAGAAATGCGTGAAAAACTACGGTCAGGAGATGCATTTGAGTGAAGACGCTAAAATTCGACATTGTACTGTATTTTACATATTTTATTCAATTTTACACTGATTGATACATTGATACTGAAATAGTAATAAGTATTTGAAGTGCTACTCTCAGGTTTGGAAAAACATGTTTTTCATTAAATGGAAGTTCTGTTCCATTTAAATCTGTATTATCGTTGTACGGATTATCCTTACTTAATTAATTTTCAACGTCCAGTAAATACCAAAATTTAGAATTAAGGTCCCTTGTCGTGTAAATTAAGAAATTATTTCCTGATGCAGGCGAACAAGAACGCTTTTCATAACGCCAGATTTTTCACTTTTTGCGGAAAGGCCATATCTCGAGTCAATTCTCCGCGCATTTGTCGGCGACATTTTATACGGATTGTTGTATCGCTTCCCCATTTCTTACAAAGATTTTAGCCTTTTCGATAACTTTTTCACATATCTCGTTACGAATTTCTGCAAGTTCAGTCGCCAATAATTTGAGATCATGGAACGCTTCTTTAAACTAAATTTTAGGACCTTGTAATTTGAGCTGCACACGGTCAATTCTCTTAGAGTTCATGCCAGAAAAAAAACGGGAAAGTTATGATATTTAAATTCGGTTTAAGATAAAGATTGCAGCATTTCTGGTGTACCACTTGTGGCAGTATTTTCTTCTGCTAATTTTTCTTATAGTTCTACGTATTCTTCCAGTCCCTCGACAATAACGCTAACTACTTGCGCTCTGCATTTTTAACAATTTCCATCGTAATGTTGAACGTGAGAAAAAGAGACGTACATATGTTATCAATAATACCAAAACATGTTACAAATATTTAATCTTGGTTAGCTGTAGTAACTCCTACTAAATTTAATGTGTGGTTATCACAATTTACAAAAGTTGCCTTATTATTTTTTTCTATTATTCTTTGTTGAACGCCAGGTATGTAAGTGCTGACATTAAATAAGGGCAGCATTATCATAGCATTGTACCCTACAGTTGGCTAACTTAATTATTGAATTAATTAATTAAAACAAATTTTTTGCAAAATTTTGTTTGTCTTGAGAATGATTCGGCGCCCCTCTGCGAGTGGCGCCCGGGGCATGATGACACCCCCTGCCCCCCCTCGCTACGCCACTGGGTCCAGCGTCCCTTCGCCGATCTATCCCAACGTGCCTGCCACTGGGATATACTTCTCTCTCGCGCCAGTTTTTTACGAGAGGATGCGCTCTCGCTAACAGCTCCTGGTTGGGCCTCTTCCACCAAGAGGTCGATGGGGGTCGAGCTAGCGAGCACTAGAGCTGCATCCTCAGACACTGTTCTGAAAGCGCAGCACACTCTAAGAGCGCCTTGTCTGTACACCGACTCTACTCCTCGACGGTAGGACTTCACCTTAATCGCTGCAGCCCAGACCGTTGATGCGTACATCAAAATTGCACGACATTGAGAAGAAGTGTCCTGCGAGCTTGCTTTGGTCCTCGTGTATTTGGCAAAATTCTTGCTAGCGCCAGGCATGAATTGGCTGCTTTTCTGTGGGCATACTCTAGGTGCTGTTTGAAACGAGAGTCGATTAGCACACCGAGGTGCATTTATTAAGATAAATGGTTTTGAGTGTACCTCCGTCCCGCGCACGTTTATAACTGCGATTTCGAACTTTTTACGGCTACTAATAAGCACCGCCTCCGTCTTATGTTCCCAGCTGACTTAGCCAGTCGTAGATAGTGCTAATAGCAACACTACTAAGGGCCTCTACTTCTTCTAGGTGTTTAGCTGTAACAACAACCGCTAAATCATCCGCGAATCCGACGATCTTGACACCTGTAGGTACCTCGAGCCTTAGAACACCATAATACATGACGTTCCACAGAAGGGGCCCTAGAACTGACCCCTGTGGAACGCCACCAGTGACATTGTACGTTCTTGCGCCGCTATTGGTTGAATATAGCAGCACTCTCTCATGGAAATAATTCGCAATAACTTTCGTGAGGTATCTTGGTACTCTAAACTCCCTAAGAGCTTTCAAAATATTGCTCCAGTTAGCTGAGTTGAACGCATTGCGTACGTCAGGCGTTGCTACAAGGCAATATTGTTTTGCACCATTCCTCCATCGAGTGCCTGCGATAGCTTCCTGCGCAGTTGTGGTGACAAGCTTTATGGCATCTGTCGTTGAGTGCAGTTTCCGAAACCCAAACTGACGATTGGATAGCCCTCCGGCTATTTGAATTACGTCTTCAATTCGGTTACACAACAGTCGCTCAAAGATTTTCCCTAATGTATCAAGCAGACAAATTTGTCTGTAGCTTGAGGGATCTTCCGTGGAGGCACTGCCTTTTGGTATGAGCACTAGTCTCTGGGCCTTCCACTGAGCTGGAAATATGCCTTCCCTTAGACAGGCGTTGAAGAGCTCGACAAATGTCTGAGGTTGCTCTAAGATGGCGAGTTTTAACGCACGGTTAGGAATACCATCTGGCCCTGGTGCCTTTTCGTTCTTCACGGATTTGGCAATTGTCACCACCTCGTCAGTGATAACCCTTACTATTTGATTCAGATCGTCTTCATCTGCATCGTGGGGCAAAATTGCTGGTTGTGGCGGGAAGAGAGTCCTTACAACGTTACCAAGCAGGTGTGGGTCCGTAGGAGTGGGCTGTCTAAACCCCTTCAGCTTTTTTGTTACTATCTTGTAGGCGGTTCCCCATGGGCTAGCTTCTGCCTCATCACATAGCTGCAGAAAGCACTCGCGCTTGCTCCTATTTATAGCTTTTTTCAAAGATTTTTTGGATACACGGTAGGATTCGCGAAGAAATTCGAATCTGTCGGTACCTCTTGAGCGGTAGTATCTTCTTCTAGCTTGAATGCATTCTCTGCGTGCTTCTGCGATTTCCTGGGACCACCAGTAAACTGGGCTGCGCTGTCGTTTGCTTGGTCTTCTTAGGAGCATGGAAGCGTCGCAAACTCTCCTGACTTGGTCAGTAGTTTGTCTTGCCATATCGGTTGCTGTACCGGCGAGGTGTAAGTCGGCCATCATTACTTTGAAGATGTCTTCATCTAGCGAATCTGTTTTATAAGCAGATCTGTTTTCGCTACTATTCCTTCGGCTACGATGTTGTCTACTTAACGTGTTTGTGATGGCGTGGTGGTCACTGTGCGTATAAATATCTTGCACCATCCACCCAGTCTGAATACCAAGCTCACTACTAGCGAAGGTCAGATCAATAAAGGAGCTACCTACTGCACTACTGAATGTGTGCTGCAATCCGGTATTGAGCAGCACCACGTCAAGTGATGCGAACGCCTCGAGGAGTATGAAGCCTCTTTGGTTTGTACGTTGACTGCCCCATTCTACAGCCCAAGCGTTAAAGTCGCCAGCTATTAGAACTGGCTTAGTCTCTTGTACGTCCTCAATTATGGCATCTATGGTCTCGCCAAACTCTTCAACTGACAAACTTGGGGCAAGGCAGCAGCTCACAATCTGAACACCCTCTACCTCGACTCGAACAAAGCCGTTTGCGCGTGTACGAAGGTGTATACGGAGGAGGTCCCTCCCGCACGACCATACAGCAGCTTTGCCAGTGTTGTCTGAGGCCCAAACTCCTGGGTTTTTGCAGGCATACGGTTCACTTAGAATTGCAAGATCGGTGCTCTGTTCTCTGACCGTTTGCGCTAATAGGTCTTGCGCTGCCCGGCAGTTGTTAAGGTTAAGCTGCAGGAATCTCATCTTCGCTTAGGCTTCGTAGCTTTTTTGAAGGATGGACATCTCCAGCTTCCGGCACGGTGGTTTGTCTCTGTGCTTTTCTTGGCTATGCATAAAAAGCAGCTTGCCTCCGCACTACACTCTTTCGCCTTGTGGCCTTCTTTACCGCACTTCATGCAGCACTTACTTCGGTCAGTGTTGTTGCAGCTTTTTGCGCTATGACCAAAATCGAGGCACTTGAAGCACCTGGTTTGAGTAAATTTTTCTCGAACCCTACATATGACCCAGCCAACTTTAAGCTTGCCAGTTTCGGTCATCTTTCTTGCCTGTGTCAGAGGTAGGCTTACAACCGCCGTTTGTGTGCCAGCATAGGCTTTACGAAGTGACTTCACGCTCACCACTATAGGCTCACCCAGATACTTCTGGACGGCGTTTCGCACATCGTCCGATGTTGTCACTTCGTCCAGGTCTTTCATTTCGACCTGCATCTCCTCTGTTAGGGCTCTCGTCTCGGCTTGGCCATTAAATACCATGTCGAACTCTTCTTTTAGCTTCTGAGTCGACTGGGTTGTGGACCGCTTAAGCTGAATAAGCACTTCACCTTTTTCAGTGCGTCTAACTCTTGAGACGTTTTCACCGAACCCTTCAAGTGCCTTTTCTTCTTTCATCTTCTTGATGATGTCGCTATATGAGAGCTCACCTGCTTTCGCTACAACGATGGCATCTGGTCTGGCTAGCTTCTGGAGCGATTTTTTACGTTTTTTACGTTTTTTCGCCTTGCTTACGACCTTGGTCCAAGTCTCGACCTTTCGCTTCCCCGATGAAATTTCGGGTTGCGTGGACGGTTTTCTACGTTGGAGATGGGCTTAGGAGTGCCCTCCTCGACAGCCAGCTGCTGTAATCGAGTCTTCTTTGGTGGCGTTTTCCGAGAGCCGCTGCTGAATTCGCTTGCTCTTTTAGGAGTGGCCTTTGGGATCCTCTTGAAAATCGGATCCGTCTGGGAGTCTTTGTGCAATCGCTCAGTTGAATTGTGCGATTGCGAACAACTATACTGCTGTTGTTTTTTCGCAGTATCTGCTTGTACTTCGAATGAGAGGTCAACGCAAGCCAGATTTGCCAGGTTTATTAGCCTCTTGATTTCGTGATGAACGTTATTTTTGATCTTCACAAAATCTGCTAGGCCTTGGATAAGTGATTTCACTTTATCCAGCTTTTTGATGACGGGGTCATCAACTCCGGCGCTTGGTGCTTCTTGGGTGGATGATGTATTCACCGACTCTCTCGATTGTGGCTCTATTGGGGTGCCACGGGCTGTGCCTTTTATTGGCGATCGCTGGATCCTGGAACTCATTTTAAATGGGTTCTCAGTGGGATCGCTGTTACTCGTAGCTTTAACTGGTGCAGCGGCCGAGTATGCCACCGCTGCAGCAGTGAATGTTGAAATGTTGGTTGGGGCCTCCAGAATCCTTGCCCCGACCGTGGGAGTTCCCACGGGAGGATTTCCACCTGGAGTAATAGTGTTATTACCAGACATTTATGCTAAGATGGTTTATTTTCAGGGTGTCCTTCCCATATCCTTTTATACCTTCGGACAGGTTGTAAAGGCTGCCGACCGCTACGGTACTGACGCAGACCAGAAAGCCGCCCATTATGGGTCAGACGCTACTGGGTTTTTTTTTTTATTTTGGTTAATTTTTTTTTTATTGGTTTTTTGTTTTGTTTTAAAATTTATTTTTTTTTGTTTTTTTTTTTATTTTTTTTTTATTTATTTTTTTTTTCTTTTTTTTTATTTTTTTTTTATTTATTTAATTTTTTTTTTTCTTTTTTTCCTTTTTTTTGTATATATATTTATATATTTTTTTTTTTCAATATTTTTCCGTTTATACCTACGGACAGGTCAAAAACTGCCGGCCGCTACGGCGCAGACGCAGACCAAGGAGCCGCTCAATCTGAGACAGACGCGCCTGGGTTTGGTTAACTGGGGACCGCGGGGTTGTTAGGCCCGAAGGATCTCAAAATTGTTGATCCTCCCCTGCGGTAAATATATCAAATAAATATATCCCCTGCGGTAAATATATAATAGTTTGTGCGTAGGTGCCTGTATGTGTGTGCAGGCCCGGCAGTTCACGTTCACTCCGTGTGGGTAGTTCATCGAACCAAAAAAAAAACTTTAGACCGTGAGTCTAATAAAACATGAGCCCCTTTTTTGTAGATATTTTTTTTATTATGACATTATTTGTTTAGAGCAAAAACTGCACTCCTTTTGGAGCATTTTTAAATAAATTCACTAAGTAAAACATTTAAATTCAGTTTCTCACATTTATCTGAATAAACATGTTAAATAGCTATGTGGTTTAAACGACCATATACACACCATGCATATTTTTTGAGGAAGTCAACAGTCTCTTTCAACAAATTTACTTCTTCGTTTTGTCTCTTCAATAACTCCATGAACATTTGCTTATCGCTCTGACAGTGACAATTTATGACAGTGTCGATATTGTCGCAATCTCCCACAGCGAATCGCTCTAATAATCTGAAAAAAATCGCAGTCGTTTTCGAAGCGACTTTTAAGTAACACTATTAATTGGTAGAAAACTTCGAAAAACTGTTTTCTATAAAAGTCTTCTGGTGTTTTGAATTGAGAACATTCACTAACTCTTTGATCAAGGCGTTTCGGCAGCTTGCGCTGACGCGGAATTAGTAACACTATTAATTGGTAGAAAACTTCGAAAAACTGTTTTCTATAAAAGTCTTCTGGTGTTTTGAATTGAGAACATTCACTAACTCTTTGATCAAGGCGTTTCGGCAGCTTGCGCTGACGCGGAATTAGTGGTTTGTCAAGTTCCAATTCATGAACGCTCGAACGCACACAGAACAACAGTTACTGCTTTTATCTCTTCATGTGATTCGATCACACAGATATCAGAGTTTTGTAAATCCGTGTTTAATATTTCTATGCGGTCAAATATGTCAGTCATCGTATTAAGTAAAAACATGCACTCAAACGACGTCATATAATCCCATACTGAGACCGAACTATCGTTGTCTGTATCTACGGAACGATCATAAAAAAATTGCCTTAATTCAGTGTAATTAGCTCTAGCAAATAAATATCACTCTGCTTTTGCACTTGATTTTGACATTCTTTAAATTGAGCTAAGCGTTTGGGTGAGTCTCTGACAAAATTTATCAGTTCTTTCATGGTCCCAATGAATTTACTAGAGAAACCTTTTCAAGGCAGTTCATAAAGCTCGCGGCTCTTCCACACATATTCGTTTCTGCAATCCTGAAATTTTTTCCGGACATATTTGCTGCTCCATCATAGCACTGGCCCCTTAGTTTCGACAATGGCAAGTTGAACATAACGAAAATTGTATTAACAAGGTCAAACAAAGATTTCGATTTTGTGTCCGGTGTGGAAAAAAACCAATAAAATATTCTTTCGCTGTTAAATCATTGGCAACAATTCTAAGAAAAATTGATACTTGCTCAGTTCGTGCGATGCCTGAAGTCTCATCCAATAATATTGAAAAATATTCCGTTTGCCTGATTTCGTCCATTATATCAGACAAAATATTAGTGGTCATTAGCTCTAAAATTTCATTTTGAATACCATGATGCAGCCATCTATGGCCTTCTTTTTGCATCCATAATCTCAGTTCCGGAACGTCTTCTGTTCTAGCTTTTAAAATAGCAAGGGCTTCTCAAAGGCAAGCCTTGTTGTGCAAGGGCTAAAAGCGTACTAAATATTTTCAATAAGGCTGTTCGGTTATCCATCATTTGTTTCAAATGAGCAGTCGATATTTGTTGAACAACGTTAACGCTTTACATGTTTTTAACGCTTCTGCTCAATTAACATGTAGAGTACTTGTCGAATGTGATTTTATTCGCTCTGCTCCGTGCTTCCAGTTTGAAAAGCCTTCATCTACCCAAGTTTGCTTAGAATGAACGCAACGCGCATCAAACTTTATTATTAGTTTTTGATTGCAGGCCTCCGTGCAGATGGTACAAATTGCCTTGTTTTGAGCATTATGCTTAAGCCATGGGTATTGTTCTTTCCAATGATCAAAAATTTTAAGGCAACGATGCAGGTTTTATAGATTCCACTAAAGAAAATAGGACACACTTTACTAATTCATTCATTTGCATTTTATTTACTATTTTTAGTGTCAGTCTTATTCAAGATCCAAATTTATTATAATTTTCATTACAGTTTTTTCCAAAAGAGGCACTATTTTTTTACTAAACTGTGCTGCCTAACATCATTGTCATTATAAATAATGTTTTCTTGTTTTTGCTTCACTACAAACTTACCCATAGCTTTTCGCTGAAATTTGAACCCTCTTTAAAAGATTTTTAGCATCAAACAGGTTTTGTTTGTAAAAATGCCCAATTGATCAATTAAATGAAAATCAATTAGTTAAACTGAAGTAACTTATGGTTGGTGAAAGAAAATCTTAAAGTTTTTGCAACAAATATGATAAAATTTAATTTTATTGAAAGCATTTGCTGTGTGGGTAATTACCCACCTACAAAATTCTGTGTGGGTACAACTACCCACCATACCCATATTATCTGCGGGGCCTGTGTGTGTGTATGTTGTTTCTTAATCTAGTTTTACAGTAGTTGTTGCTTTTGATTTTTTTATACTAATTATGCCTGGGTTCGAACCCCACAGCGGGCGTTCACAAAAATATATTATTTTGTTTTTATTATTCTGTTGTTGTTTTTTACATTTTGTTTTCACTTTTCCTTCCTTTGATAAATTATAATTCATAAATAATAAAAATATAATAATATAATAATAATATATAATCATATATTATAATCGGCCTTGGTTCGATACCTACGGCGGGCAAAAAAATATTTTTTTTTTATTAATTTAAGTTTTTATTTAACACATTATTGTTTTTTTCATATATATATATATTTTAATACAAATTATATAAAATATAATACAATATAATAAATTATATAGAAATAATAAGACAAAGAAAATAGCTAATGGTAAATAGCTTAGCTAATTACAAAATAAAGCAGGAAACTTCATCCTTTGTTGAAGTGGTCCATATTGATCGAACCTTAAGAAATTTTTGGGATATAGAAGAAGCTTATTTTATTGCACCTGCTGGCCTAGAAGATAGTTATGCAGTAGGGATGTTACGGAGGTGAGTTTATCGGAACCGGAGGTTTTAAATTTGATTTATCGGAGCCGGAGTCGGAATCGGAGCCGAAGTCGGAGTCCAAGAAAGATGTGTTAGTTAACTGTTAAGGTTATTATCTACAAAAGAATAATAAACATGGTACTGTATTCACTATCTCTAATCAGTACTGAAAATTTTATGTTAATATTTCACACATGTTCGTATATAGGCAACAATAGGAAATATAAAGTTTTAAGTTTTGTTTTAACCAAATGAAGTGACTCTAAAAGTACTAAATCGTTCTTAATGAACAAAAGCTTGTCAGCTTTCTCCCCGTCCAACCGATTTTTTAGCGGGCCATGTATGAGACCGACACTACTAAAAAGTTGCTCACTTGCCACTGATCCTGGAGGAGATGATAAATATTGACGAGCAATTGGGCAATTGGGTGAATTTACTCTCCACAAGAGTAATTAACAGTGAAGCAAGTGAATTTATAAGCAATTAAAATTATTAAACGAAGAACTGCGCTCGTGTGTGAGATAGGTAACATCGTATACGGCTATTGTCGGAGCCGAATTCGGAGTCGGAGGTGTAAAATCAATCGGAAAATCCGACCTTTCGGAACCGAAGCCGAAGCTCCGTTACATCCCTATTATGCAGAACAACATTTTTTAAATACACATTCTCGCCATACAGATGGCAAGTACATCGTTGACTTTAAGGTAGCAAATCCTTCGTTTTCAAATACGTATCAAGGCGCTCTAAGCCGATTTAATTCAGTCGAACGTCGTTTACTTAAGGGCAGAAATCTGCGGGAGCAATATATACAATTTATGCTCGAATATATTTAGCTAGGTCACATGCGTGAATTAAAGCCAGACGAGATTGATACACCTAACAGTTGCTTAAGTAAGCTTCGTGTCGTATATGATGACTCTTTTGAAGATGAGAACGGAATTTCATTAAACAAGTGCAGTGTACATCGGCCCTAGTATTCAACGTAACTTATTTGCTGTATGCCTTCGGTTTCGTTTTCATCAATATGTTGTCTGTGCGGATAGTGTTAAAATGTTTGGGCAGATTTAGGTGACAGAGAAACAACGTAATTACCAACGAATAGTGTGGCGAGAAGAGCCCTCACAAACTTTAAAACATTTTCAGTTATGCACCGTAACAAATGGCACTTATTGCGCTCCTTTTCTAGCCATATGAGTACTTGAGCAACTCGCTCATGCTTACAAAAGCAAACATCCTCTTGCTGCAAAAATATTACTCGAAGACTTTTACGTTGACGAAGTGATTGCAGGTGCCCAAACGGAACATTCGTTAATAGCAAAACAAGATGAGCTTGTTAAAGTGCTATCACATGCTGGACTTGAATTACGTAAATTGGTATCTAAAAGTGCCAAAATAACATCGAACGATCAGTCTTGAAGAGATATTATTAAGTAAAATTATGAGGAAGGAACGAAATTATAGGGCATTTATTGGCAGCTTTGTGGAGACCACCTATTGTACAAGGTTTGTTTAAAAGAATTAGTAGCTGCCACCAAGCGGCAAGTTTTGTATGACATAGCACGCATATTCGACCCGTTAGGACTTCTAGCGCCAATTGTTATTCAATTCAAAAACCTTTGGTTGCATAATTTAAAATGGGATGACCCTCTTCCAGCTAACGCCTCCACAGTGTGGTTCAAATCCGAAAGGACTTAAAAAATGTCATACAATTTTCACCACCGCGATTCGTTTATAATGACGCAGATAATGTCGAGCTCCACAGTTTCTCTGATGCGTCTTCAAAGGCGTACTCTGCTGTGTTTACTGCAGAGCAAAATATGAGAATGATGCTTTTCAAGTTGCTCTTGTTACTGCTAAGACTCGTGTTGCTCCACTTAAACAGCTGTCTCTTCCACGCCTGAAGTTGTGTGGCGCTCTGCTGTTAACACGTTTAATGCGCTCAAAAGCAAATGCATTGCCCCACAAAACAATAAAAATAAGAGTATGGTGTGACTCCACTGTCGTCGTAGCATGGCTTTCACAGACACAAGTAAAATTAAAACTTTTCTGAACAGCAGAAATAACTGGATCATTGATACGAAATATTTGGAATCATGTTGTTTCTAACGAAAATCTCGCCGATTTTGCAACTCGTGGTATATTGACATCGCAGCTGTTTAATTTTGACTCGTGGTGGAAAGGGTTCTATTGGTTGCGTAATGATGAAATGTACCAACTTGTTTCAAGCAAGGGAAAAGAGCTTAATTATGACCAAGCCGCAATTGAGCCTGACGCCGTTGCAGAACTTAAAATAAGTACAATCAATCTTTTAAAAACTGAAGAGACAGACATTTATATTTAAGGGCATGTTTCAGCAAGTCCTGTTATGCCTTTGGCAAATGTTTGCTGCACATCTGATTCTTCTTCTGAAGCCCTGATCCAGTCTAGTGACGCCGCACAGTTTTTCTGCAGATCATGGAATGTTATTTGCGAGTCAGTTTCCTCAATAGATTAAAGTATTTTCGTGCTTTTAATTGCACAAGACCCATAGAAGTAAGAAATATACACAGATATAAATAAATTTTTATTTTAATTAATTTATTTTTATTGCGCTGTCAAAGTGAAACATTTTACGTCTTCTTTTTTTTTTTTGAAGTGAAACTTCTTTGGCGGCGAGTGAAATTTCAAGGTCATTTTTCGTGACGCTAGGCTAACGTTTTCAATTCATATGAAAATTAAAAAAAAATTACTGCCGCTGCCGAGAATGGAATCCCGTACATCGTTGCTTGTGAGACGGATTCTATACGATTACGCCACATAGGCACATGATAAATAGCTAAACAAAATGTAATTAAAAGTGAACGCGTAAAATACTGAAAAAAACATAATTAACATTAACATTAGATTAACATTAACATTACATTATTAACTTAACCGTAACATTAATTTTCATCCTACAAGTATGCAAAAAAATAGAAAAATAGCTAAAACAGGAGCAGAACGCGTTCGTGAATATAGAGAGCGAATTAGAGCTCTTAAGAATACAGTCGCAGCTGGGTCTGCAACCAATGATGAAGGTAAGGTGATTGCAACAACGGCTGAGTTTCAAAATGCATTTTTACGAAACATCAGTGTATTTTGGTGAATCTACAAAGAACCAACCCCCAAAAAACACACTGATGCATCTCAACAAAATTTTAAAGCCAACCAAGTTGATGAACTCAACAATCAACATTCGCTGCTTTGTGAGGCCCTCTATCAACATAGCAATTATAATCAGGAAGCAGGAGGTAATAATGAACAAGATTTGCCTCTGCTTTCGGAGGCTCCTTCAAAGAGTACTATGCAAATGCAATCCAGCATTCAAAAAGTAACAATGTTGAGAAGACATTCGAAAGCAACTAAAACACCAACTGAACTAAAACAAGTACCGAAAATAACTGTTATTTTACAATTTTCAAATGGAAAAAATTGTCGAAAGACTTTTTCAAATATACCATTATGTTACAAATGTCCTCAGCCTCACGAATATTAAGTCGCTTTTAAATTTGAAACTGATTCTTTAAAAGTTAATTTCTTGCCTAGTATATTTCGAGGAAAAATAAAGGTAACTTTTGGCTTTTATTTTATCGGTTAAAAATAGCAGTTATTTTGTGACTTTAATTTTTTCGGTCAAAAATATCAAGCAATTTGTGTTTTCTTAAAGGCCGCTTGACAGATTGAACTGTTGACACCATGTGTAAAATGTCTCACCGATGAGATGAAAATAATAATATCAACATTTTTTTATCGGTAAAATGACTTGAACAAATATAAATTACCTGATATTTTTGACCGAAAAAATAAACGGCAGAAAATAACTGTTATTTTTGCAGAAAAAAAACTATAAGGCAAAAAAACTGTTATTTTTGTCGGAAAAAATAAAAAATAAGAGATACAAGTTAATATGTGACACTTTCGACAAAAACCATAGCCGGTACGGTCCCTGGATGCAAATATTGAATCAACAAATTATTATTCCATTTCGTATTGATTGAATTTCTTTTCAGATACTTTCTCTCTCTATTTCACACTAAAATCTCTCTTATTTCTTACTGTTAAAGAAGTTTCACTTCTGCCACGTGTACGTTGCAGCGTTGCCGTTTTCACTTCGATCGAAGTTTTTTACTTCACTTTTATGTCAAACACTTCCACACTTCCTCTTTTGTGAAAACACTTTCATAACTTGTACCTTCTCTCACAGAGTTTTGTATTCGATGAGAGAATTTTAATGATAGTGGCAGCACTCTGTTCGATTAAATACTTCTTGCAAAAGCGCGCGTTGTGAAGGTTGTTGAAATTTAAGTTTGTAAGAATTAATTACTTCGAGGAAGACTCTGAAATTGTAAGTCGTATTGCAGCACGAATGACTGATTCAAATGTGATATACAGTGGCTCACAGCTTATTTCGTGCAGACGATGTGTTAAACTTTGAAATACTATAACTTGGTAACTAGTACTGGTAATGAAAAAATTTAAACGACATTTGTTTGCTAGTAATTATATATTTATATATAAACTTTCATTTCTTTATATAATGGTCTACTAAAAAAATAATAATCAAAAAACTGAAAAAGCAGCAAAATTCAACGCCACAGCTTATTTCGTGCACTCCACTGAATCTTAAGAAAATGTAATATGTTTGTTTTTTTTTAATATTTTGTGTGGCCGCCATTTTGTTAAATTACATCTTTAATCCATTTACTGGCTATCCATTTACTCTACTAATTTTTTGTAATATCTGGGGGTATTTGTTGCCATTCCTCCATCAATGCATTTTTTAATTAATTTTTATTGGAAATATTCCGCTTGCGAACGCCACTCTCCAAAATTGCCCACAAAATTTCTATTACATTTAAGTCGGGTGACTGTGCAGGCGGATTCATAAGATGCGGGCAATTCCAAATCAACCATGACTGGACGATTCTCGATTTATGTTTTGGGTCGTTGTCCTGGTAGAACCGAAATGTCTCTCGTACGCCCAAGGTGTCGATACTTTGAAGCAAATTTTCTTTTATAAAATCTAGGTACATTGTCTTGTCCATAATGCCTCCAATAAAAAATAATTTTCCAACGCCCGATGCAGCCATACAGTTCCAAACAATTACGCTGCCGCCACCATGTTTTACTGTAGGCTTGAGATGGTTATTGTTCAGCTCGGTATAAGCCTTACGCCATACATATTGCATTCCTTCGGAGCCAAAAATATTGAACTTAAACTCGTCCGAGAAAATGACGTCATTCCAGAATGTCCTAGAATATAAAACGTGTTATTTGACGAAGTTCAGTCGACATAGCTGATTTTTTTTTATATATAAGATTTGTTGCGTGTAACTCGACCATTAAACTCGTTGGCCCGCAGCAGATGACGAATTGTTTCGGCACAGCATTTCTTGCCCAACTCCTTCTCAACCTCCTTGGCCAATTTGGGACCCTAAAGCCTCAGATTTTCTACGATTTTTCGCAGAATAAGTCGCTCGTCCGCTTCTGTACATATTTTATTTGGAGCATTTCTGGCCTTATCAGCCACACGATTTTCTTGCAAAAAGCGCTGGATGATGAACTGCACTGTAGAGGGTCTCAATTTTACTATTTCAGCTATTTGCGGTTGGATTTTTTCTTTTTTAAAGTGAAATAAAACTATTTCGTGCTCTTATATTGTTGTGCGACGGCCCATTTTTTAAACAAATCAATTAGTGCACTTAAGGTTTTAAGTCCAGACTAAAAACAACTGTTAACTCCGATCAGAAGAATCAGGACATCAGTCAAGATAAAAACAGCGAACCAGAAAAAGAAAATAACGGCATCACGTTCAAAAGCTTACATGTAAAAACAGTGTGCACGAAATAAGCTGTGGCGTTGAATTCTGCTGCTTTTTCAGTTTTTTGTTTATTATCTTTTTAGTAGACTTTTATATAAAGAAATGAAAGTTTATATTTAAATGTATAATTACTAGCAAACAAATGTCGTTTAAATTTTTTCATTACCAGTACTAGTTACCAAGTTATAGCATTTCAAAGTTTAACACATCGTCTGCACGAAATAAGCTGTGAGCCACTGTATTTACAATTCTTGTCTTATGCACTGAGTGCAGTTAATTCACTTAATTTAGAATTTCAAACAGAATCGCCTAGTTTTCATGAGTTGTTAAAATCATTAAAATTTTATTTCAGAAGTACTGTAATTAATTTTATTGACATCTCTGCCGTAGAATTTGATATAATTTTTGAAAATGATCTCAATACTTTTAGAATTAAGCCTTTGTCTGATATATATATAGGGCCTAGAGCCCAGATAAAATTTGATTCCTATGATATATCTGTAACAGAAAAGAATGAAATTTTAAAAAGTTGTGTACAGCTCTATTACATTCATAACTAATTATGAAAAGAGTCAATTTCAAATATCCAGTTATGAGAACATTACAAATTTTGGATACAAGATCTTTAGCTAATAGTTTGGTTCCCCTCATAAAACTTTTTCCTAATCTCATCGAAGAAAAAGATATCGATTGTCTAGAAAAGGAATGGCGTCTTTTAATATTAAATGATTTTTTTAGCTGAAAAAGGATTTGAAGAGCTTTGGTTCTACGTTTTTAAATTAAAAAGTGCCTTAGAAGACCTGATGTACCAAAAAATAAAAACTTTCGTCAAGGCGTTGCTAAGCTTACCGCACGGTGGTGCAACAACAGAAAGAGTATTTTCACAATTAAAACTAATTAAAAATACAACTACAAATAAGTTAAAATTTAGCACCGTAGATTCGATAATGCTAATAAAGGACCACTTTCTAAATGATAATTTTTTAAATTGGAATCCTTAAACGAATACTTTATCGAATGTTTGTTATAACAGTGATATTAACTTCAGAACCGAAGAAATAGCTGCATAGAAAATAGAAATAGAAATAAGAAATAGATAATTTTTTTAACATTGTTAATTTATACATATAAGTGATTGAAATGTATTTCAGTATTTTCTTATTGAACGCGTATTTTCTTATTAAACTTTATTGATTGATTTTTATGAAAATATTTTTATTGATTTTTTCGTTATTAATTTTGAAATGTACCTAAATATGCTTAATAAACATTCATGTTAAAACAAAATTAATTTATTTTAACACTTCGAAATCTCTGAAAATACTTCCATCTTGTAGCCTATTTTACTTCGTTTTAAAATTCTCAAACGGCAACACTGGTACGTTGCTACACGCGAGTTTTTTTTTTGTTTTTGTTCGGTTTTACGTTACCTGGCCGTTTTCATAGAACTATAAGTAAACAAAATCTAAATCGAAGGCAAGATTTTGTTTGTATGGAAATCGGATTTGGATGTTGGAAAAAACGCAGCTATTATCTCTCCCACTCTTATTTTTTAATAGGAGGACCGTACATAATTGTATCCAAAGGTAATTTTGAGCAGCGTTAATGTTAATCAACTCAATTACTGGCAGCATGTACAAAATATGTTCCAAGGTTTTTGGCGCAGGTGGCATCAAGAGTATTTGACCTCGCTACAAAAACGACCGAAATGGTGTCAACGACATTGTAGTTGTCAAAGAGAGCAATACCCCTCTAGCTAAGTGGTTAATGGCAAGAGTACTTGACGCATATCTGGCGGTGACGGTCTTGTAAGTGTGGTTAAGAGCAGCATCATCTCTCGTACTGCTCATGGAGAGATGATGCGGCCAACAGCTTTAATTGTGGTGTTACCTGGATTCTGAAACTCTGTTTTAGGACCGCCCGGGATGTTGAATAATGAATTATAAAATGTTGTTTGAAGTTAACGTACATAAAAAATAGTTTGTTTTTTGCCTACTCTTTAATTACAGTGCTTACTTGTTTTTCCTACCTTCACTGTATTTGTTTATCTCTTTGATTCTTTGTTACATATATTAAAATAAACCAACTTTATTTTTTTATCCGCTCTCATTTTTTTATCTTACTCATTTCTCATTAGTTTTAGTTTGTATAATACGAAAATCAGGTTTTTGTTGTTTTGTAACCGTGAACAGTAGAGCGTATCAGCAAAACTAACATATTTTTGACCCCGCCTCAATCGTTAGAAATTTGTAAAACATTTTCGAAAAAATATATTTTTTTTTAAAGTGGTCCCCATGGTGCTATTTTGGTTTTTTCGTTATATCTTCGGTGTTTCTAGTTTGATCCGGAAATTGACTGTGGCCAGGAGAAATTGGCGTTGGGATAAATCCTTGCATGGATTTACCTGTGCGTTTGAATATTAATTTCAATAATATCAAGCATGCTTTAAAATTTTGTATGTTTTTCCTTAACTTTTACCAAATTTCATGTCAATTGCGATGAGCGAAGTGCGTACAAATATTGAAACATGGGTAATACGAAGCGATCAGCTTTATTTGTACCACATGGTTCTTGCCGTAAATAGTGGACACTGCCATGAGGTTTTAGCCAGCACACAGCCCTGTGCTTCAAATAAAGCACGTTGGTTAACAACAGCATCTCGCATCTTATGCTGGTACGTAACACAAGGGGAGCCGTCTATGAAACTGAGATATATCGCTACGTTCGTCGTCAAAGTATATGCGTCATTCTAGTTTTTAGTTATAAGCTAGCCACAAGCCATTCATGGCAGCCCCAACGTGTTTAATTACATAAGTTGGATACGTGATTTGCCGGACAACATACAGGTAGCTTTCAAACCTACCATCGACAACAATTTGTACTATTTTCATCAAATATATTATTATCCATGATTACTGATCCGGATGAAACGGTTCGTGCAGATGGGTACAGAACAATTTTGGAAGCGCGGTCAAACGTGACAAGTCAAATTCGGCAATTTCGTGGTCCCAACCACCAACCCAACATCAACTACAGCAGCACAACTTACACTGAAATGATTCACTGGACAAGATTTCAGATCACTGAACCGCCATGCCTCCAGTTTTGCAAGCAAAACCAAATGTCTGATCTACAGTATTCAGACGAAGTCATTAAAATTCCACGTGAGCACCATAGAAAACATTAGTTACATAATTGAATGGTGTAATGTTGACGCCATACTTTCATCCGTTTGTTTCATGTTTTATTTTAGACAGATTATCTTTGCCAATCGCAAAACACGGAGCGTTTCGTTCAAATAGTACATAAGTCATAAGTCAATCCAAAGTGTAAAACCGACTTTGCATAAAATCGGTTGGAAGTGCTCCTAAAATGAATTTTTTCGATTTCACTTGTTTCCATAGTTATAAAGATTTTTTGTTAGCTTTCATTTTTTGGAGCAGGGTAATATGGTAGGGACGGAGATAGATTGTGTAATCAGTCGAAAAAATAACATTTGAGGTAAAAAAAATCTGAAAATATTTGCAGAACATCAACAAACACACAGATATATAATTTTTCCGGAGATATAACGAAACAACAAAAACAGCTCCATAGGGAACAACTTTAAAAAAAATATTTTTTTCGAAAATGTCAAAAATAGGTTAAATTTTCTGCCATACAAGGTGATAATATCTAGTGTACAGTTAACTCTGTGGAAATGCATGCCTTTATAGCCAAATTATATTATAGTAGGGCAGACGGACCTACGAACTTATCCCCAACATTAAAACATGGATGGATAAGTACGGATAAGTATGGCGTCACGGTTAGGTTAATCACAATGACGCAATGGCTCTCATTCCATGGCTGTTTCCGACAATATCTGTACAGACATAATCATGTAGAAAATGCATTGTGCGTATACTGCAACAACAAAGCGGAGAATGCAAGACATTTACTGACAGACTGCATGCGCTTCCAAGCAGAAATTGCAGCGCTAGTACACAATACGCAAGATACCAGACCACCGCAGATCATGCAATGTATGCTGACTTCGGCAGAAGCTTGGGACACAGTCAGCCACATGACTACGTGCATCGTGCAAAAAGTTCGAGCTGATGAGATGTCTAATAGAATAGAAGAACGAAACAGGTCAGTGTAGATTAGATTAGAATGGGTGTCTGTACTAGAGTGCATTCCAATCCTACACGGAAAATGGAAGGAGCTTATCGATTTAATGACAAACACTAACGACAGATGACTAGGGAGCGATAGATGCTCTGTCCGCCTGCCGAAGCAATACCGATAGGTGGTCACGGTGGGATTAACGGACCTGGTGATGAGGTGTTTTTAGCGGATTAAAATTTCACACTCAGGCTTTTGATGCTTTTCACCTATAGGGGGAAAAAACATACGCACACACACACACTTACATTCTTAAAAAATAGCACAGCCAAGAAACAATATCGCTTAATTATGATGAAAAATTACGAAAAACACTAGTTTAAAGCTTAACACTTGGAATGCTGTACTCTCTGAGCCTGATCCATCGAAAGCTTATTCCATTTCTTATGAAATTTTAGTTCAGCACGTAAGTTCATGTTCTTCAATATCTGATAAAAGCTATCATAAGTACAAAAAGTTAAAGCCATGGATGACCTAAGCTTTATTAAAAAAAATTCGTTACAAAAATAAAATTTTTTAAAAATTGTCAAATCAATCTTCTAAGCTAGGTTTAAAAAACAAACATAAAAAACTATACAAAGAAATTTGTATTGCAGTTTCTTTTTGCAAAACTGAGTATTATGATAATGAATTAAGTAAAATTGAGGGTTATGTAAAAAAACAATGGCAATTGGTAAATGATATTTTAAATACTTCTTTAAATCTTCTATTAAATCTTCTATTAAATCTTTTATTTTTATTTTCAATTCAATTTTTCAACTAGTTTAAACGTCTTATGCCATGTTCACACAGAGAGTTTAGTTTGCGTTTCGTTTGAGTTTAAATCCAGCTGTTCACACAGAGGTGCGTCGGCAGAATTGAGTTTACGGTGGATTGAAATGATCGCCAATTTTTGGAATTTCGCTCAAAACTCAGCTTTTTACGGCCCATACTGACTGACTGATGAGAAACCCTTATCTTCTAAACTTTCCCAAGTTCTTTTATTTGTTTTTTGGATTATTTTTGTTAAAAATAAAAAACAAATAGAAACTTGCGTAATTGAGAATCAGCTGTTGCTGGCATTTTTTATCGTTCAATCGAATCGAACACAGCTAAAATCTAACTGAACGAATGTTTTTATCAAACACTAGCATACTTTTAGGCATGTATCAAATTGAGTTTTGGTAAACGTAGAAAGCAAGTTGTGTTTAGTTGCGTTTTCTCCTGCAAAATTGTACTGGAAACGCCAGAGTTTAAATTGAGTTTAAGGGCAAAACGCAACTTTGTACTAGAAACGCAAACTAAACTCTCTGTGTGAACATGGCATTAAATTAATCATTATTTAACTTGCCGTATTTTGCTGAAGAACATCGTTGGATTTCTGCAATTTCATCCAGTGAATGCGGCGGAATTATCCTTTTTATTTAAAACTAAATTAATCACATATATACATTTGCTTTTTTATTATTTTGCGTTCTGCTTTGAAGCTCATTTGTTTTCAGAGAGTGCAAGTTATTTGTTTTGTTCTTATCAGCTGTTTTGACATTTTACATTTAAGTTCCTACAAATTATTAGCTCGTACACAAACCTGTGCCTTTCAAACCGTCTGAAGTACTTATTCAAACAGGGGTGCCAAAGCTTTTTTTGAATTTATAAATTTAATTTAACATAACCTTAAAACTAAACTTACATTAAAATTTAATAAAATCATTATGTACTGCAAATTCCGGAACTGTGCTGTAAAAGGAGAATCCGACCGTAATGTGAATTGCTGGTTGTGTGATTCCTTTTTTCACTTAAAGTGTGCAGCACTAAATGCTCGTGTTTTCGATGCACTTAACGAAAACAAAGGTTTACGTTGGGCATGTGAAGAATGTAGAGCAACGGATGTTGATATTTTAAAACTCATAAGGCAATCAAGAAAGGGCTTCTTGGAGGTCTCAAAAGACCTAGAGGCGGCGCAGAATAGATTGTCGGAGTATGAAAATTTGTTTAAATCGTTTAAGTGCATGGATGAGGCTTTTGTCTCTCCTAAGCGCAAACGTAGCAAAAAAAAAAGTGCCGGAGCCTTGCCGATGCTAATAAAAAAGCAGCCTCTCCGTCTACAAATGTTACTCCAAAAGCCACTACTGATTGTAATATAGAGCCTTCACCCAACTTAAATACTTCAGGTGAAGCATTGGCAACTGAAATTGAGGCTGTAGCTAAAGTTCATAATACTAATGATGTGGCTACTGCAAATCTCCATTTGTCGACCCCAATTTACTTTTGGCTAAGGCTTCTGCTGTTATTCCTTCAATTAACTTAAGCACTAATTCTCCTTCTACTTATGGCGCTTTATCTTATGCTAAAACTTACGTTTTATCAAGTGATGGTGATTCGGTACCTATTACTAATAATACAGGTGCAATACCTAAACTAATATCGATAAGTAGCTCAAATCAGCCGTTGCAAAAAATCTTGCAGTTATTCCGCCTGCAAGATCTATGTTTGTTTCGCGATTTGCAGCTGATACGTCTGAGGATGACATCCTTTACTTTTTAAATACAAACCTGAATATTTTGAATAAAAATATTTCTGTTTATAAATTTAAGTTCTCTCATGAACGTGTCACTTCATCTTTTAAAATATCTCCGTCTGCTGAAGCCTACAATTAAGTTATCGATCAAAGTTTTTGGCCTAAATATACCGTAGTACATGAATATGTTCGCAGGTTGCCAAGAACTACACTTGCTACTTTACCTGTTCGCGACATGAACCAAAAAAACTAGATTGCTGCTTACAGTTCCGCATCTTATATCAAAACGTTCGTGGTATTAACACTAAATTAATTAATTTATTTATTATGAGTCACAACATTCATTACGATATAATTGCTTTCAGTGAGACTTGGCTGAGATAGAAACTCTGTTCCTGGTAATTTCTCTAATGGTGGGGGTGTGCTGATTGCGGTTAAATCCACACATTTCTCTCAAGAAATAGTTATCCTTGAAGCAGCAGACATAGAATTCTGTTGTGTGCATGCAAAGTATGGTTCTTTGAGTCTTAATATTACTTGCTCATATATACCCAGCAAAATTTTTCGTATTGCCTTGATTTTCATTCGATTATAAAACCCATTACATAAATGTTGGTGACCAATAATGTATTATATTATTTATTACTTGTAATGCAGTAAGTAATGTCAACCCTTTTTGCTTTTGAAATTATTGTTCTTTTTTTTAGATAATTGAAATTTTTTGTTTGACTTTTATTTTTGCTTCAAAAGTGTCAAATTTTTATAATTTTGAATATGAAAAATGCCAGATTTATGAATGAAATACAGAAAAATGTGCTAAAGGTAAATATATTACATAAATTAATTAACTGATACATATATCTATTAAATAACAGCATTTTTCTTATTTTAAAGAAGAAATTCTCTAACTCTTGATTGGTGTTGTGATCTGTTTAGCACTGTTAAGCAAAAGATGTATGAAAAAAATTTATTTTTCCAATATTTGAATCGCTTTTCTAATTTGTGCAGAAAAACAGCTTATTCAATAACTTCTTAGTTGTTATTATATAAGTGATTATTGGAAGAAGTTATTCATCAAGTTAAATAAGTGCTTACATAAGTACTCCCATGTCAAGCGAAAGCTTCATCAATTACCTCCAATGACATGCCTGTATTAAAATAATGGGTTCCGTAAGCGAGAGGGTAAGCGATGAATGAAATTTTCTGGATTACTTTTTCGATTATATGTAAGCGAAGATTTTGCTGGGTACCTCCCTTTTCTAACTTAGAAGTGTATAGTTAACATTTGGTTTCTATTAGTAAAGTTTTCCTATTGCTACATTCTAGTCGTCATATCTAAATAACTGGTGACTTCAACTTACCCAATGTTTCTTGGAACTTTTGTTAAACCCTTCAATATATTTACCATCGTCAAGGTCTTTTCCAACTAAACTATCATTTGAATAAGAATAACCGCTTGCTTGATCTGGTATTTTTTGATGAAAGCAACATTGCTTCAGTGTCAAGGTCCGATCCTCTGGTCACTCCTTAAGATTCTCACCATCCAACCATTGATATTAGTCTCAATTTTCCTAAACCATCTATACAGCATCGTGCCAGTCAACCATTCATGGAATTCAACTTTAAAAAAACTAACTATGTTATGTTAAAAAATAGTTTGTCCAGTATAAATTGGTCATCTATACTGTATCTTAATACAGAAGTTTTATCTTCACAGAATCTGGATGCTGCGGTCTATGCGTTTAATACAACATTGACTGCTTCACTAGATCTATTCCGCAAAGAAAAGCTTCTATAATTTCAGGCCCTGTGTGTATACCAATGAATTAAGAAAATTGAGAAACTTAAAATCTAAATATTATAAAAAATATCAAAGAACGCATAGTTTGATTGATTTCGGCCGTTATACTTCGACTAAATATAGTTACCAGCTATTGTGCAAGCAATCCTATAACATATACCTAGCAAAAGTAAAATTAAACATTAAGTCTGATGCAAAATCATTCTGAAGTTTTGTTAACACAAAACGTAAAGGCTCAACCAAGTTATGCGTAAGCATACAAAAGCTAGAGAGCAAAAGAACGTACTTGCTCAGCAATATATTGCGTCGCCCAAAAAAAATTGCAAGTTGTGCGTAAGCAATTTTTCGTTCAGTTTCTCAATTTTCGTTTACTTTTCAAAACTTGAGTGTGAGCGCTCGACACCGTATATTGCTAAGCAGAAAAGGGTTGCAACCTGTTTAATAAATAATTTAAATTTTGATTTTAAAAATCAGTAAAAAATGTATGTTTAAGACAGGATTTATTTATTAAGAGAGGTTTGTATTGAAATTGACCGCTATATTCAATCATAAAGCATGGATGAATTTACCAACTTAAAAAAATATTTTTTTATAATTTTAGTTGGCAATCTTTTACGACAAAAACGAATTATTTTTTATTTGTCATTTCATTCGAATCGATTTATATTGAAATTTTTTTTCATGCTTACTTCGTTTTTAATTAAGTATGGAAAAGTGTGTATTTGAACTTTTGTATACTTTTCGTTGACTTCTCTCTGAAACTTTTGTATGCTTAAGCATAACTTGTTTGAGCCTTAAGATTGATTCCTATCCTTCTTTTATAAAATTAAAAATGTGGAATCTGATTATGATTATAGCATTTGTAACCTTTTTGCTGACTTCTTCAAGTCGACTTACTCATCGTCATCTTTTGATAATGGTAGCTATCCTTTTAATGTTCATTCTGGGGATATTTACCTCCCAATAGTTGACAACAATACAGTATTATCTTATCTAAAAGATCTTAAAACTTCGTATAAAAGTGGTCCCGACAACATTCCATCTTGCATTCTGAAATATTGCTGTGAAGAATTAGTAACTCCAATCACTTTGCTTTTTACCTATTCTCTAAAGGCTTGCTATTTTCCAACTATCTGGAAGTCCTCATTCATTATCCCATTGCATAAATCTGGTAATAGATCATTAATTGATAACTATCGTGGAATTGCGAAATTAAGTGCTTTGCACAAACTTTTTGAGACAATTATTACTTCACAATTATCACACAGTGTTAAGTCGTTGATGTCCCCATGTCAACATGGATTCCTCTCAGGAAAATCTACGGTCACTAACCTCCTTGAATTTACATCTAACACAATAGAAAATTTCGGAAAAGGTTTACAGACTGATGTTATCTACACGGCCTTTAGCAAAGCTTTTGATGTTGTAAATCACAAGCTCTTGATTCTAAAATTATCTTTGATTGGATTTCCCACAAAAATGGTGAGATGGATCGAATCGTATCTAAGTAATAGAACACAATTTGTGCTATTTAAACTCGTGAAATCATATGAGTTTCCTGTTATCTCTGGAGTACCCCAAGGAAGTCATCTTGGGCCACTTTTGTTTCTACTTTATATAAATGATTTGCCATCGGTCATAAAGCATTCTAACATCTTGATGTATGCTGACGATGTTAAACTATTCCTTTCTTTTAAGAATGAATATGATGCTTTATTCTTGCAAATTGACATCAACAATCTTCATAGCTGGTGCAGAATAAATCTAATGAATCTTAATATGAAAAAATGTAAGCACATGACCTTCTCGCGAAAACCATTCTTAAAGTGTAATTTCAAAATTTGTGACTACACATTAGAATCCTTAGATAGTTTCTTTGATCTTGGAGTTACCATGGATCCTAAACTACGATTTCATATTCATACAAATAAAATAATAAATAGAGCAAATAGTACCCTAGGATTTATTAAACGTTGGGCAAAAGAGTTTAATGATCCTTTTATTACGAAAACTTTATTCACTTCTCTAGTTCGGCCTATCTTAGAATATGCTTCGATTGTATGGTGTCCACGATATGGTCGTTACATCGATGACATTGAATCTGTTCAGAAAAAGTTTCTTTTGTTCTGCCTGAACTATCTTTATTGCAATATTAACTTTAATCTACCACCTTATGAATATCGCCTACAGCTATTAAATCTTCCTACTTTGAAAAATAGGAGAGTTATGCTTTACGTTAGTTGGATTGTTAAGCTTTTACATGGACATGTAGACAGTCCATATTTATTGAGTAAAATTTACTTTAATATTCCACTTCGTCCTAGAAGATCTTTTGAGCTACTTTTCATGAACTTTTGTAGAACAAATTGCTTGCAAAATGAACCATTAAAAAGCGCATGCGGAGACTTTAATTCTGTTTCAGATGTTATATCTTTAAATGAATCCATGTACTCAATTAAACTTATAATTATAGATTATCTGCAGTACCGACAGTGATTCTGATCATGATCTTCCAATACATAATTCTCACCTGTAGTGGAATTCCCAAAAAATTAACGTTACCATAACGTTAACTTTAACTAACAGCATTCGTAGTTTGCAATAACGTTAGTCCTATTCCCAAAACTTCACTTAACGACACTTTTAGTGAAAAAATAATTCACAATGAAAGCCACAAACAACGTTAACATATATTGAAAATATGGCAGCACTGTTCATTTTGACAAGTAAAAACAACAAAAAATAACAATTTTTTATTAGAACAACAAATAAACAGAAAAAGAAGAAAAAAAAATGATTATATAAGCAAAAGATCGACAAGTACAACAGCAGAGCAGTAAAACTGCTAAATTTTTTCTGGAACTAATGGTTGGCAGAGAGGGAGGTTCATCTCCACACATGGGAGACAAGAAGCAGGAAGGAAATCGATAGATTGGACGAGATAGAGGAAGAGTCGGTCCGAAAACCCAAAAATAAAACAACAACAATTTGATGCAATTTAATTATCACATAAATTATAATATTTTTTATAATATTTCATGTAACAAACAACAAAACATTAATAAAAAAAGATAATATAAAGAAAAACATAGAAACACTTCACTCAAAACTTGCTTAACGTTATTGTTTATCAGTTAACGGCGCCTAAATAATCGTGGTTAAGCTTGCTACAAACATCTTTAACGAACTGTCAAAGTTAAAGACAAACATTGCTAGCAAAGATGTTGGGAATACCAATCAACAGTAAGTGTAGTTAAGAGCCAGTTAACGATAATCAAAAGTGTCGTTAACGCGTTTGGGAATTCCACTACTGGTTATGGATATACATAATACAACACATACATCTGAATGGACCTGACCTGAACCTGTTTTGGACATCCTAAATTAATATAATCGATCATGCTTGGTGAATGTAAACGCATTTTTTCGGTTGTGCTGGGCTGGTTGTATCTTTTGGACTTTGTCCTACAATCAGTGAGAACGATTTGTATGACATATAATTATACGACAGGCCAAAGAGACCTCGTTGTCTCAGTGCCAGCGTTCGCAACCATTTCATTGTTTCTAAGGAAATTGGTGTGGTAAATATGACCTTGTTTGTCGAAATACCACCTTGCTGTGAACGATATGTATTATGTATATGGTTATACTTATCAGTGTGGCGTACAGACTTTGTTTGTCTTGATACCACCCACCGTTCTAGGCCGACACCATGATGCTTTACATACACAGCCATGTTTTAAAGCAGTTGTTGCTGATGTTGGACCTATTGATGTTTCTTGTAACTGTTTCTTGTAACTGTTTCAAGGTCAGAATGAAACGAGATAAGCATTTCTTTGTCATAATGGCATTTATTGTTTTTTAACGCAATGAAATTAATTTGTAAAAATTAATTTATTAAAACATTTTTTTACCACCAATGATTTTAAATCCATATAAGGCCTTTAAATGCCCAACAACACCGATTTCATTAGAAAAAAAAGTATGTTGTGCTAAATGATTCCTTGAACACGACCTAGTTTTTATTTTTTTTTTTTTTAAAACTTTGTGTTTACGAGTTATTAAAGAAAATAATAATGAACACTACCAGTTATTTTTTTCTCTAAAATTGTTAATAATTTAAAAGATGTTTCATGTCAAAAAGCCAACCAATACCAATAATTAAATTTTTGTTTTATATTTGCAATTTTCTGAGTGAAACTAAATATCCAGGATTTTAATTTTTGTAAAATATTAAAATAAATACCTTATTTTCTTGGCTGTATCCAAAATGATACATTAATGAATTGATTAAAGGGCTAATAGTTTACTATTTCTAAAGAAAGTATTTATAATTTTACATTTGCTGTAAAAAAGAAAAAAATTAAAAAAACATAAATGCTTCGTTACTACAAATCGTCGGCAACGCTTTTCTAAGTGAGACGATCTAAATTTACACATGCATATTTTCACACAATTTTGTTGAAAATTAAACATAGGACAGTTTCAACTTTTACACATCAGTTGTGTAAATCTTTAAACATTTTGTATGAATTATTCAACAAAAAATGTTTAAAAATGAGGATGTGCAAATTTAGACACTTTAAGTCAGAAAAGCGTTGCCGACGATTATCGTCGTAAAATTCAAAAGAAACAGCTTAGAGTGTGTATCTACCATGTGATCTTTCATTCAAAACTACAATATGGGATAACTTGCTGAGGAGGTACCCACTCATATAAGATTCATCAAATTCAAATATTTTACCTATCCGGCATCTTTACTTTTTTAAAGTGCTAAACGTTTTTGTTTAAAAGATCTGGCTACTTGTCTTATTTAAATTACGCTAACTATACCTTAAGGGTTAATAACCAGCACATTCTTCAGATTCCCTCTCATAACTTGTCACTTTTCTCTCACTCGTATTCTTGTACTGCTCCCAGGCTCAAATGTTCGCTCTATCCGTCATGTTAATCTGTTCCTCAAAGAATTAAAATTATGGCTGTTTAAATTTGATTTAAAAACTATATATAGTTCAAATTCTGTACTTGTACAATTTATAATCTTTGCAATTTTTAACTGTATTAACTGAATTGTAAAGTTAAAGTTTGTATTTTAATTTATTAAAATTATTAATTTTAAGTTTTAATTTATTAAAGTTTATACTTTTTTATTATCAAAGTATTATTTGTATTTTTGTATGGCCCCACTTCAATACTTTTATGTTTTCCTTTAATCGTATCATGCTGCATTTCGACACATGCTCAAATTGAGCATCTGAAAACAGTATTTAGAGATTCAATCTTATGTTAGTTTTAGTCATTCATTGTCAGCTTTATTGTTTTAAAACATTGAATAAATAAATAATAATAATAAAAATGATAACAACGTGCATTTCTTTGCACAAAAAAGCTGTCGAAGAGCGGTAAAAGTAAGAGTAAAGACGTTATTGATTTTGTGCATACGCAATTTATTTTTGTTCGGAGAATTTACAGGAAGAGCTAACTTTTTCAGTTGTAGTGGAAGATCAGTTCACACTGAGCAAAAAATCAAACTCAAACGAGTTAAATCCAACTATAAACACACTTGATTTGTCTTTATTAGTATTTTGGCTAAATTTTAGTAATAAATGGGTTGTTTCAATCGGAATGATACATGGTTAGAAATGATCAACAATTTTCTGGTTTTTATTAACATTTATCTAGTTTAAATTTCTTAACAAAAATCCATTTAAATCAACACTGAATATGGTTGAACTAACAAACAAATGTTTATTTAATTTTAACAGAAATCACTTACAATACAAAATTTTTAGGTAAAATCGAACGAACTCTTTTATATATTTAAAACAAAAATATCTTTTGAATTAAGCTCAGATCTTGTTAAAATCAAAAATATATATGATTGACTTCTTTAAACTCACATTTGTTTATATTTGGCACTATAGCATAAGTGATCGAATGAGACTAAACGGTATTCGGCAATTTTTTAATATTAACGAATAAAAAATCACATTCGTTGCCACAAAACTATCTCGATGCATTATTTTCAATCGTAAATCATAGTTTGCTCGTATTTAAACAGAGTAACGTTATTTTCATTCGTACAATTACCGTTTCGTACACGGATCAGACAAAGCTACTTCTGCTCAAATCAAACATGAATATGTGATCGTTTTAATCATTAATGTGGGAAAAATTAAATTTAAAAAAAAAAAAATAAAAATTAATTAAACATATTAATGTGGGAAAAATTTACCCACCACAGAATGGATTGGGCTCGGGGACAACAAACAGGACATAACAACTAACCATGCATACACAAACACAGATCTAATTACACAATAGCTTTCAATCTACTTTTGAGTTGACCTTTTGACAAACTAACATCAAAGAATGCTCAGTTGTTAACAGAGGCACTCATGCGGTTCAAGGTAGCAGTAGCCATGTAATTTGTTCTACTAAATGGTAGATCAATTAAGTTGTTAGCATTTCTACTACTTCTACGGTTAGAGTTGAAGTTTATAAGAGAAAGTAATTCCGGACAATCGAATACACCGGTTATGAGTTGGTGTAAATAGACGATATCCGCAGACTTCCTTCGCTCACTTAAAGATTGCATTTTTAATAGTTTTAAACGATCCTCATAAGAAGGAAGGTTTAAAATATCAGTTCCACTTAAGCCCCTAAGAGCAAACCGAACAAAACGTTTTTGGATTCTCTCTATACGTTCAACATGCACTCTATAACTTGGGGACCAAACTTGACTTGCGTACTCCAAGTGAGGGCGCACTATTGCATAATACAACATTGTAGTTGTAATCATGCTATTGAATTCTTTGGCCCAGCGTTTTATAAATCCAAGCATTGAAGATGCTTTTTTACAAATGTAATCAATATGATTGTTGAACGATAGCTTAGAATCTATGCATATACCAAAGTCTTTGACGGTATCAACACGACTTAAAGCAGTATCTTTAATATTGTAGTCAAAAATTAAACTCTTCCTTTTGCGCGAAAAGGTCATAGTTTGGCATTTAACAGGATTTAGAAACATATTATTTTTAAAGCACCAAACTTCAAAAGATTGCAGGTCAGCCTGGAGTAGGTTGGAGTCGTCTTAAGCATTTATTGTTCTGTATATTTTCATATCATCTGCATAAATTAACAGGTGAGAGTGTTTCATAATGTGGGTAACATCATTATTGGCTAAATAAACAGAAGTGGACCGAAGTGACTGCTTTGAGGAACACCTGATTCCGCAACAAATTCAGGAGACAGAACTCCTCCGAATCGTATTTGATAAGATCGTTCTGTCAAATACGATTTAATCCAGCTAACAAAATATTGTGGAAATCCCAATAACTTGAGTTTATATAAAATTAAATTATGTGGTTATTTATCAAACGCTTTACTAAAGTCAGTGTAAATGCAGTCGACCTGGTTACCTGATTCAATTGTATTAAGGCAGAAAGATGTAAAATCGAGAAGGTTGGACACAGTGGATCATCCATTAACAAAACCATGCTGACGAGTTGTTATGACTTCTCCACAATGAATTTTAACACGATCGTACACAATTCGCTCAAAAAGTTTGGGAATCGACGAAAGCTTAGCGATGGGCCTATAATTCATAACGTCATTCCTGCAACCTCTTTTATATATAAGACTTATAAATGATTTTTTCCAAAAAACTGGAAAATAACTTTCTGTAATTGATTTGTCAAATAATAAAGAAGTGGTTAACATAAAACGGAACCGCATTGAGTCAGCAATGCGGCAAGAATTCCATCGGGTCCAGCGCCAAACTCTTCATCGAGTGTCCCAATATACTTTAAAATATCCTCAGAGGTGAAGGATATATATTTCAAAGAGACCCTGGGTGAAGAGATCATATAGTAAAAATACCCTTCATCAGGAGTAAAATAATCTGAACAAAAAGATTCCTTGAAAAGATTGGCAAACAGGCCACAAATTGTAGAAGGATCGTCCGTAAATCCATCAAGAGTTTTGGAGGATGAAGGAAATCCATCAGATTTTTCCTTAGTATCTCCCTTAGTATAACCCCCAAAATCTCTTTGGATCAGACAATATTCTCAGCTTAATATTGTCTTAATATTCATTATATAATATAGCTGAGAGATTCTAAAATTCCAGAAACAAACGTTTGTAGGTTTCTAGGTCACTTGAGCCCAAACTACAGACATATCTCAAAAAGAATAAAATAAAAAGTTCCAAATAAAAAAAATTAATGGATTCATCAAGATTATGTTCATTTAAATATTCTAAAATTACGTTAAGTTTACTGTGAAGTAAATGATTCAACTTCAAAAAGTCAGCTTTTTTAAAATGAAATCATAAACCTTGTTCATTGAACTCGAATTCACTATATTCTCTCTATCCGATTATATCAAATGCTCAATGGTGGATGATATTCATCAATTGTAGTAAGAGCATGGAAGGCACTCTTAACAATGACATTGTTACTGTCCGTAGTTAAGACCAGGTCAAGAAGTCTTTCCAGACTATTATAAATACAACTAACTTGTTGTAAGTCAGAACATATACCATCAACGAATATATGCTCTCCGAAAGTCTTCGCATTAGATGCACAAAAAAATGTATCATCGTCAGAAGAATGCCATTTTAAGTTAGGCAGATTAAAATCGCCCAACAATAAAATGTCGTCATTAACGTCAAGAGGCGCAGGGAATATCAACAAAGGAACTGACAAAACAGTTCCTTACAGCTATAAGAACACCACCACCAACAGAAGGAATATTGCTGGAGTGTCTGTCCTTTCTAAATACTTGGAAACTATTGTCAAACAACTCCTACACAGTTAAAAATCTTCGGCTAAATTTTAATCTTTTTTGGATTACATATAGGACACGACCAAAAAAAAATTACCTTTTAATCCAATGAAAAGTTTTAAATTTTCCAATCCAAAAAGGATTTATTTTTAATCCGCATAAAGTTTAAAATTTTTCAATCCAAAATGGAATATTTTTTAATCCACAGAAAGTATAAAATATTATAATCCAAAAAGGATTAGATTTTAGTCCAAAAAAGTTTAAAATATTGTAATCCGAAAAGGATTACTTTTTAATCCACAAAAGTTTAACATTTTTTAAACCGAAAAGACAAAAGTTTAATCTTCAAATAGTTTAGAAGTTTGTAAACTGAAAAATTTAATATATTGCCATGAACTTCACTATATAAACATTACGGGTATTCATGCAAATGGGCAATGCCGTTATAAATGATATAAACCGTATAAGTTTATCAGCCTTTTAAATGAAATGTATGGAGAACCGTTTGCACAAATCAGATATATCACAAACCAGCAATCAGCTGTTTATATGCATGCTGAAAGTTGACTTTTAACAAGTTAACAGCTGACATATCTCTCCAAATGCACAATAAACTTTAGGGGACGTTCACACAATCTGCCTGAAAAAAATAACTAATTGCCCAAAATACAAGCTTGCCGCTTTGCATGAATACCCTTATTATGTATTATAAAACACTGCTTAATATAATAATGAATATAATAATATTTTGGTTCAGATTTTAAGAAACAATTTGATTCATTTCATTAAAAATAAACTTGGGATGCTTTAACAACATTAACAATTATATTTAGCGTAAATTTCGTAGTAGTAGTAGTTTTTAATCTTAGGTAGCATAAATACATTTTTTTGAAAATACTACCTTAATGTAAATTTGTAGTCCAAAAATAGTCTTAAACTTAAACTTTTTTCGATTAAAAACAAATTAAACTAAAGTATGGAATAAAAAATAGTACTTTTTGGATTAAAAATTCCTTTAAACCAAAGTTTGGATTAAAAACTAGTCCAAAATTTTTAACCGTGTAGTCAGTAATGTCTTCATTCAACCACGTTTCAGTTAACGCGATATTATCTTCAGAACATTTCTGAGTCGACAGATGGCAGATGTCCCGCGTTTTAGAACACAATCCCCTTACATTTTGATAGTAAAGGGATAACCTATGTATAGGTTATAGTTTTTTTGGGTCTGACGGGCGATGTTATTCGACCTCCTAGACTTATTTTTTGTGGTGACCGTGGCATGCAGGTTAAGTGTGTGGCCTAGCATGCTCGGAGCCCGGGTTCGATCCCCAGCCGTGGCGAAAAGTTTTTTCAATAAAAAATTTTTCTGATCGGTCACCACCTCTCTGCAGACAATGGCAAACCTCAGAGAGTAAAAAATGCCATGTAAAGCTTCTTGAGAACATGAACTTTAGCCGTTCGGAGTCGGCATAAAACATGTAGGTCCAGTTCTCGGTCAATTGTGTGCAAACATTTAATAACACACACAACACAATTGATCATAAGAAGCTCGGTCAAAGTCCTTTCAAGGGCTGAAATGGCCAATTTGTTTGTTTTTGTTTTTAGACTTATTTTTAGGTTTGAACTCAGAAACGAGAATACTATCGGCCCACTTATTAGAATTAAGAACAGTTGCAAAATCTTCAGCTGCAACTGTGAGAATATAGGAGGCGTGGGTAGGCCAAGTTTTTTTACATGAACGAAAAGCATTTTGGGGTAATAAATTACGGTGTTCGACAAACGTCAAAATATTGTTAGTTGATGTGTCGGGTTGTAGTCTAGAGATAAAAATGTTCTTGGTCCTCGAAACTGCCTTTTCTTATTAACTCAGTTAGAGGTTGAACAGCAATAGCTTGAGCTGCCAAGTATGTTTTTAAATATATCATATTCATAATACATGATTTATAATCTGACGAATAAAATTTTTTTTTATATTAAAACAAAAACCAAATGTCATCCTAAAATCGAAAAAAGCGCACTTTGCGGTGGAGTAGTAAGAAGCGTTTTAGTTTGTCAAAAGCTTGGTGTTGTTCTACTTTCCAAAACCACGGAATGTTTTTTTTTTGTTAAATGACAGAGAGGCATGGTAATTTTTGCAAAATTTTAAATGAAGCGGCGATACCATGAGCATGTTTGCAAAAATGGAAAGCACTTGTTTGACGTTTCTTGGCTCTGTCATTTTTGAAATCTGGGCAAATAAATTTACACTTACTACAATTCACTCTGAAGCCGTTTTTTAAAAAGATACTGGAATACTGCATGAAGATCTGCAAAGTGCTGATTGAAAGATTCTGAGCAATTTATGATATCATCCAGGTACACTGAGAAAAAACCATGCTTTAAAATAAAACAAAAAATGTTAAAATACAAATTAAACGCATTTGTGTTTCTACAAAACAAAATTTAAAACAAACGTGTTTAAATTTCATCTGTACACTCATTTAAATTTTTTATAATTTTATGTTATTATTTCTTTGAAATAACAAAAACCAATATAAAAATAATCTGTCTGAATACAATGACACTTGTGAATTTTTGGAATTAGTTTTACAAATTCAAATATAAGATAAAATAAAAACTAATTAACTATTTCAATGCAAACTTCATCGAATGGAGCTAACGTGTGGTATTTGGAGAGTCCCGAGGGTAGCTGATTATGGATCAGATGGAAAAAACAGGAAAAGCTTAAAAATGGTATTGAAAAATAATGTTTCAAAATATTTGTTTTAAATTTTAAATTTTTGATTCGAATTCGTTTTTAAAAACATTGTGTTAAAAACAAACTTTTGTTTTGCATTTCACTTGAAAAACGAGTAACGCGCAAAATAATCGCTTGGGCTCCCCTACTATTCGCTGGCACTTACAACCGTTGGATCTTAGAATTTTTAACAGCCACTTTTGTCGTGCAATTGCTGGCGCCAGTTAGAAACGCCAAGCATCGTCAGGTTATCCAAGCCTATTATTTCTAACGGATATGCGGTCTTCCTCGTCTGCGTTGACCGCCGCTGGTTAACGAATCCAATAATTTTTGCGATGGAGGTTCGTCGCTCATTCTCCCGGCATGACCTAACCAGCCAAGCCACTCAATTTTAATACGCTTGACTATATCGATGTCGGCTTATACAGCTTGTGTGTTGTCATCGTATTCGGTACTCGCCATTGACGCAGATTAGACCATAGATCTGACGAAGAATTTTTCTATTGAACGCTCCCAAAGTCCTTTCATCAATGCTACTCAACGTCCAGGTTTGTGATGCGTATAGTAGGATGGGCATGATAATTGACTTATAGAGCGTCAGTTTTGTTTGCCGAGAAAGCTCTGGTTCTCAATTGCCTACTGAGCCCAAAGTAAGACCTGTTGGCAAGAGTTATCCTTCGTTTAATCTCAATGCTGATACCTTAAGAGGAATTTATGATCCCAGGTAAAAGTCCTTAACAACCTCAAAAGATGTGTTGTCAACAGTGACGTGGTTTACAGGACGGTGGAAGTGTTTATTTGTTGACACATGATACTTCGTTTTATCTGCGTTCACTGCAAGACCCATTTGATTCGTCTGTTTTTTTAGCGTGTAGAATGGTGCACTGACTACAAGCGTATTTTGAACAATGATGTCAATATCATCAGCATACGCCAGCAGCAAAACACTCTTTTAGAAAATTGTGCCACTGAGTTAGAGACATATTGCTCGGATGATCTTCTCGATTGCTAAATTAAAAAATTCGCACGATAAGGAATCACCATGTCTGAAACTTCGCTTGGAATCGAACAGAGGGGAGATGTCCTTCCCGATATGCTTGTGTACTCTTGCCAACTACAAATCCTCATCCAAATTCGTTTCTCCGCATTGCCGCTGCAGTAGATATCACAGGATACTTACCGTAAGCAACCCTGCCTGTCCCTTCCATCGCATATCTTGGATTGCAGTGATATCAGTTTTATGTCTTTCCAAGATATACATCAGTTTGATAGAGGCACCATCCCAATTTAGGGTGCGGACATTCCAGGTGCATATCCGTATATCATTATCAGTTTTTCGTTTACTGTAGTCGTCATCATTTTTTTTACGGACAGGTGCATATCCGTAAATCATTATCAGTTTTTCGTTTACTGTAGGCTTCATCATTTTTGGGGACGAGTTTTTCCGTAGTTCTGAATTGTTTCATTGAAATGTGTTTTTTATTTGGTGGGTTTCAAATCCAATCCACAACCTTTGCTTGAAGGCCAACGGTACCCGCCGCTCAGCTTAGCCGTCAGACTAACGGGTGTTTGTTTACCGTTTCCAGGAGACACCACATGGAGGTTGGAGTCGACTTGAAACGATTTCGACATGAGTAATACTGACCCCGCCAACGTGGGGTAGTCAGACACGTTGCCATGTGAAGATCGACCCCTTTTTCCAGGAGAAGGTTTATTTTAATTATTTTTGTTGTATTAAATAGTATTTATGTCAAATTCAGTAAATAAGCATTAAATTATGTCAGATATGTGATAACACATATTTATTTAACAAGTTCTATCACAACGGGTGTTTCTTGCGCCTAAGCTTTTTTTGCTGCCATACTGGTAAGCTACTGATCGTATTAAAAATTGAGTTTCATTTGCAATTCTTTTATTTTTTCTTTCGTTATGCACATGTGAAAAATTACATTTAGTAATTTTCCACCGATATTATTAATAAAAGTAAAATATTAATTTAATTAACCCTTTCGGCCCAACGTTGCTTACAAGCAACTTTGGTTTCTTAGCATCCTTTATATTATAATAATTAATTATAATAAAATAATTCATTCAAATGGCTGCCTCGGCTAGCCATGCAGTAGCCTACACGATCGGTCCAATTTTTAAGCACATTATCGATGGTGTGCAGCTGTATTTCACCAATAGCTTCACGAATATTGTCCTTTACAGCGTCAATTGTTTCTGGCTTGTCGGCGTAACACTTATCTTTGAGGGCACCCCACAAATAATAGTCCAACGGTGTCAAATCGCAGCTCCAATGTGGCTAAACGACATCAGCTCTGAGGCTGATAATGCGATCTTCAAAACAGGGCGCAAAAAATCGAGTGTAGCTTCGGCTGTGTGGCACGTAGCGCCGTCTTGTTGAAACCAAATGTTGCCAATATCTTCCAATATCCTCCTCAATTTTCCTCCAATATCCTCCTCAACAAAAATTCGTTCAACATGGCCCGATAACGATGGCCATTGACTGTAACGGCCACTCCTTGCCCATTTTCGAAGAAAATTTCGAATTTTCGAAGAAAAATGGCCCAATTATGCCTCTGGACCAAAATCCGCACCAAACAGTGACTCGTTTTGAGTGCATCGGCTTTTCAATGTATACAAACAAACAACAAACAAATTGGCCATTTCAGCCCTTGAAAGGACTTTGACCGAGCTTCTTATGATCAATTGTGTTGTGTGTGTTATTAAATGTTTGCACACAATTGACCGAGAACTGGACCTACATGTTTTATGCCGACTCCGAACGGCTAGCATGTTCTCAAGAAGCTTTACATGGTATTATTTACTGTCTGAGGTTTGCCATTGTCTGCAGAGAGGTGGTGACCGATCAGAAAAATTTTTTTTTTTTTCCTTGAATTTTTTTTATTGAAAAAACTTTTCGCCGCGGCTGGGGATCGAACCCGGGCTCCGAGCATGCTAAGCCACACACTTAACCTGCATGTCACGGTCACCACGATTTTCAATGTTTGCGTGCGGGTTTTCTGTGCCCCAAATGCGACAATTTTGCTTGTTTACATACCCGCCAAGATCAAAATGAGCTTGATCTGAAAAGATGATTTTTTTGGCAAAATCGGCATCTTCTGTAAATCGATCGCAGACCCACTCAGCGAAGCGAAAACGCATTGGATGGTCAGTTGGCTTCAACTCTTGAACCAATTGGACTTTGTATGGCGTCATACCAAGGTCTTAATGCAAAATTCGTCTCAATGATGTCTCCGAAATGTTCAATTGTTGAGAACGACGATGAATTGATGTTGATGCCGCTTCACGCACACTTTCTGACACAGCAGCAATATTCTCGGGTGTACGCACTGTTTTTGACTTTTCACGCTTTGGTTTATCGATGAGGATGCCAGTTTCTTTCACTTTTTTCACAAGATAACGAACATACGGAGCTGACGGTGCTTCTGTTCTTCCAAAATCCGTACGCAATTTTCGCACACATTCTGCAACATTACCATGATTTTCAAAGTAATGTCGCAATATTTCCCAGCGTTGTTCAAGCGTATACACAACCATATTTGTTCAGCGGAAGGATAAAACTAATTAGATGTTAAATCGGATATGTGCTAGGTGTTACCATTCACGAAATAAGCACTAGTTGAAAAAAAAAAGTTAGATGGCGGACCCTTAACATACATACAGTATTGTGCAATACTTAAGCAACTCTATCCTTACATTTGAAGGTTGTCATATATTTATTTTACCCTAAATTCATTTCTCCTTCATCCCAAAGTCAAATTCCATTGACCAGCACACTTAATCTACCACCATTGGTTTGCTCACTTAATATAACAAAGAGAGAGATTGCCAATTCCATTAAAGAATTAGATTCCAATAAGTCTCCTGGTCCAGACCTTTTGCCAACAATTTCACTTGTTCAATACTTAGAGCAGTTAATTACGCCATTATTTATTATTTTTAATAAATCCTTGCAATCAGGTGTGTTTCCGTTTTTTTGGAAGTCTTCTCACCTAACGCCAATTTATAAGAACGGTGATAAGAGATCAGTTGAAAATTATAGGGGCATTGCGATATTATCAGCAATTCCGAAGCTTTTTGAAAAAATTATATGTTTCAAACTTACGGACCCACGTTTAAATGAGCAGCAACATGGGTTCCGTAAAGGACGTTCAACCGCCACAAATCTGACAATCATGTCATCGGATGTTCTTATTAAAATGGAAAAAGGTCATCAGATAGATGCAGTCTATACAGATTTTAGTAAAGCGTTTGATCGTGTTGATCACGAAATCTTAACGAAGAAACTAGAGAATTTTGGTATTGTAGGCTCTTTGCTGAATTGGCTCAAGTCCTATCTTTGTGAAAGATCCCAATTTGTAAAATTTCAAGGAACTCTTTCTAAGTAAATTGTTGTCTCGTCAGGTGTACCTCAGGGTAGCCACCTTGGCCCACTTCTCTTCAACATATTTATTGCAGACATATCTGAAGTTTTGCACGATGTCCCCCATCTCTTATATGCAGATGATTTAAAACTGTACCATGTGGTTAGATCAGAAGTGGATTCAGTATTCTTACAGAACAAGCTTTTATCTCTTGAACATTGGTGTATTCAAAATAAGCTTTCTTTAAATGTGAATAAGTGCTTCGTTATAAGTTTCTCCCGTAAAACCCAAAAAACTTGTAGCAGTTATATGCTTAATGGGGTGGAACTTAACAGGGTCAATCACATTTCAGATCTAGGAGTAATCCTAGATAACAAGTTGCGATTTAACCTTCACTATGATCATATCATATCCAGGGCAAACAAACTGCTTGGATTCATTAAAAGACGTGCAAAAGAGTTCAAGAATTTATGGGTAACTAAAACCTTATACTGCACATTAGTTCGTCCTATTCTTGAATATTGCTGTGTTATTTGGAATCCAGCTTTTGAAGTGCATAGTGAAAGACTTGAATCAATTCAGAGACAATTTGTGCTTTTTGCCTTGAGAGATTCGTACGATCCCCGGGACTATAGAACCTTACCACCATATGAAATTAGACTGAAAATGTTGAATATAATGTCGCTTTCGTCAAGAAGAATATTACTTTGTTCATGCTTTATACTTGATGTTATTAATGGAAACATCGACAGTGAATGCATTTCCAATAAAGTTTTATTTAATGAACCAATAAGGAGAACTAGATATACAAAATTGTTAAAAGAATCTCATCACAACACCATTTACGCATTGAACGAACTCATAAATAGGAGTTGTAGAATATTTAATAATGTCAGCGAGCACTATATACTCCCCATGTCCAAATCCATGTTCAAGCGTTCCCTTTCCAAATCGTTTTTCTCACCCTAAATATTCATTTACCATCTCTGAATGTCACATCTAAGTCAACCCTCTCTAGTCCCTTTTCTATCTCCTTGTTTCAGCAGGTGTAGAATAACTGTATAAATTATATTATAATGTTTAAAACATAGACCTAAGCTTTGTTATATTACCCCTAATTGTTCTTTTCTTCTTGCCTTTTCTTTTTGTCGTGTTCTTGTAATCATGTCGTTCAGGTGGGCGGATTACGCCCACATCGAATTTCATATCGTTGAACACAAAAACAAGGAAAGGAGAGAGAGAAAAAAATAATACAAACAAAAAAATTACAAAAACTATTAGATTAAGTAAATTGCCTTGTTTGGCCAATAAATAAATAAATAAATAAATAAATAAATAAATAAATTGATTAAGAATTGAGTTTTTTTTTAGTTTAGGTATTAATCTTATGAATTATAAGAAATTCGAAAGTTTTTTTTTATTTACTGTAACCAAAACACCAATACTAAAATATATTCCAAAAGAAGTTGTGCAAAACCTGAGCAAAGCTACGTGTTTCTTAACTTAACTTAAAATTAAATTAAAGCTTTTAGAAAAACCACAAAAATTTAATTTAATAATTTGTAATTTAATTTAATTTAAACGCAATGAAAAAGTGACAGATGTCAGCGTAAAGGGATCACCTTGAAAAACACAATTTGAAAAAATATCGCTCTTTAAATAAAATTGACAATAACATGTTATAAAAAGCCTTTATTTTCTTAAGGAGCTTTGGGTAACATATTTCAATTTAGACTTCAACCATTTTAACATTCGCTTACAGGTAAAATATGGTTTTGTAAAATTGTATACCACAAAAACAATAATTTTTTCAAGAAATCACTGCCTTATAAAGTTTGTTGAATACAACAGTGTTAGGGTATGTAAAAGGGGTAATGGTAAAATTATACTTTCATTCAATGCAACTGACTTATAAACTTGAGAAAAATGATTTTTGTTCTACTTGGTCAACAGTATTCAACACTACAACATAGCAGAACACTAGTAAAATTGGCTTAAGTCGAGTTTTGGAAGGATCTGTTAAAAACGGAGGGTTAAAGGTAATGACTAAAACTTTCTTATCTTAATTTAGTCCAGGCTTGAGCCACAAAAACTCTTTTTAAAGAAAAGTTTGTGAAGAACTAAAATTTGGGACAAATTTAAGCCTAATGAAAGAACAACCGCAACAACAACAACAGCTGCGACAACAACAACAACAACAACAACAACAATAACAACAACAGCAACAATATTTTACTTCCAACAACAACAGCAACAATATTTTACTTCCAACAACAACAGCAACAACAACAACAACAGCGGTCGCATGAAGACGAAATAGTAGCAGGCTTTGAAGAACAATAAATAACAATATCAAGCCAAGCAGCAACAACAACAACAGCGGCGCAAGAATATATAAACAAACACAAAACAAAGAACGATAACAACAAAAACTGCTTAGAAGACAAACAAAAATACATTACTACAAGAATTGCACACGCCAACAAACAACGGTATGTAATGCAGGCACACAAAATTTAACAACAATATTAAACACGCGCAGAAATATGAACAATAACAAAACCACAGCACAATAACAGCGTAGGCGAGCCAGAGCTTGAGACAAAGTTAAAAAGTAAACACGCGACTTAAGGACAACAACAAGAAACATTGATGATGAATCGAATAAACCAGATCTCGTTAGTGAATGCGGCGATTTTTGTGCTATAAAAAGGGAGGCTGAAGACAGAATCGATATCTTTGATCACTGATCGTTCAAGGCAAGACATCTCTTCCTACCCTTTATTCCGTGCTTCGAGCTTTTCTAAGCGGTTACCCTATAAGAATAAGAATATTATTTATAAGTTCAGGTTTCGAGCTTTTCTAAGCGGTTACCCTAGTAGCACTAGATACATCCTGGAACCTCAAAATCCCACCTACACTCCTAAGCCCCCCCCCCCCCCCCCACACTTTCACGAGTCAGCAAACGAAGCGGGAAACACCAGATGACCCAAAAAACGCAGGACATCGCAGGACAACCGGAAGTATAGTAATAATAGTTGAATAAAAAGAGCTAAATAATATAAATAAAAATAAAACAAATTTGTAATTTGTAATAAATGAGAGTGAATAAATCAGATCCGTATAAAATTTATAAAAAGCTTTTGGTATTAAATTGATAATTATTTTTGTACAGAACCCTGGGAATCCGACGAGATATACACCGGCTTAAAAACTTGGTTACAAGTTTTATCCACAAGATTGTTTTTGAACATAATATGTTATTTTGAACTGAGGAGTACGTTTTACTTAAGTGGCTGTTTAACTACAACAAAAATCCCCTATATTCATTAAAATTAATAACACGCGATAAATAGTGAAAGAAATAGTCATTATGGATTTACTGCCATCATTACTAACTTACTTACTTAGGTGGCTATGACAACCCATTGTCGGGTTACGGCTGACTTCATCAGCTCTCACCAGACGTCGCTGCTTCACGCGCGCCGTCTCCAATCTCTTTAACTAAGCGCGGTTAAGGCTTTCTCGGCCTGGTCAATCCATCGGAAGCATGGTCTTCCTCTACGTCGTCAACCCTCGGCTTTCGCCTCAAATACCTTTTTCGCTGGAGCTTCTTCATCCATACGAAAGACATGACCCAGCCAACGAGTCGCTGAATTGTTATTCGCTGGACTTAGTCAATGTCGTCGTAGAACTCGTACAGTTCGTGGTTCACTCAAATGCGATAGTCGTCACCAACTCGCACAAGACCAAAGATTTTGCGAAGAACTTTCCTCTCGAACACCCCAAGTTTGAAATGAAAAATAAAACAAATTTGTAATTTGTAATGAATGAGAGTGAATAAATCAGATCTGTATAAAATTTATAAAAAGCTTTTGATCTTAAATAGATAATTATTTTTCCTCTACGTCATCAATCCTCGGCTTTCGCCTCAAACACCTTTTTCGCTGGAGCTTCTTCATTCATACGAAAGACATGACCCAGCCAACGAGTCGCTGAATTGTTATACGCTGGACTTAGTCAATGTCGTCGTAGAGCTCGTACAGTTCGTGGTTCATTCGAGTGCAATAGTCGTCGCCAACTCGCACAAGACCAAATATTTTGCGAAGAACTTTCCTCTCGAACACCCCAAGAGCGGCTGCATCGGTTTGCGATACCACCCATGCCTCAGTGCCATAGAGAAGCACAGGTATAATGAGCATCTTGTAGAGTGTTAATTTTGTCGATCGCGACAGGGCTCTGGAACCTAATTGCTTACTTAGCCCGTAGTAGCACCTATTGACAATTATTATTCTTCGCTTTATCTCCAGGCTGACATTGTTGTTGCTGTTTGCGGCCGTGCCAAGGTATGGAAGCTCTTTGACAGCTTCAAAGTTATATTTGCCTGCTGTAACATGGGAGCCTAGACGCCACGCTTCCGTATTTGCAGACAGCATATATTTTGTTTTGCCTTCGTTCACCGTCAAACCCACTTTGGCTGATTCCTTTTCGATAGCGGCGAAAGAATCAGTTGCATCTCTCTTGATTCTGCCGATAATATCAATATCATCAGCATACGCAAGGAGCTGGACACCTTTGTAGAAATTAGTACCATTTCGATGTACACCTGCCTTTCGTAGGATCCTTTCCATGATGAAATTGAAGAGATCGCATGATAGCAAGTCGCAATGTCTGAAACCTCGTTTGGTATTAAAGGTTTCGGAGAGGTCATTTCCTACCTTGACGGAGCTGCATGTATTGCTCAACGTCACCCTGCAGTCTTTTTAACTTTGAGGTACACTGAACTCAGACATTGTTGAGTACAGGCAATCCCGAATCGGGTTATCGAACGCACCTTTGTAATCAACAAAGAGATGGTGGGTGGCAATTTGGTTTTCGTGAGTTTTCTCCAGGATTTGGCGAAGTGTAAAAATCTGGTCTATGGTGGAGTTGCCAGGACAAAAGCCACACTGATTAGGTCCTATCAGTGTTTTGGTATGCGGCTTCAATCTTTCACACAATACGCTCGAAAGAACCTTGTATGCGATGGAAACAAGACTGATACTTCGGTAGTGTCGTGGTGACCGTGAAGTGCAGGTTAGGTGTGTGGCTTAGCACGCTCGGAGCCCGAGTTCGATCCCCAGTCGCGGCGAAAAGTTTTTTCAATAAAAAAATTTTTCTGATCGGTCACCACCTCTCTGCAGACAATGGCAAACCTCAGAGAGTAAATAATGCCATGTAAAGCTTCTTGAGAACATGAACTTTAGCCGTTCGGAGTCGGCATAAAACATGTAGGTCCAGTTATCGGTTAATTGTGTGCAAACATTTAATAACACACACAAAACAATTGATCATAAGAAGCTCGGTCAAAGTCCTTTCAAGGGCTGAAATGGCCAATTTATTTTTTTGTTTTTTTTTACTCCGGTAGTTGGCGCAGATTGTCGGGTCTCCTTTTGTAAGTCTAGGAGAAAGCATACTGAAATTCCAATCGTCGGGCATGCTTTCCGCTAGAAATATTCTGCTGATGAGTTCATGAATGTACGTTATCAATTGACCGCCGCCGGTTTATAACAATTCAGCAGCCAGGCCGTCAGCACCTGCGGCTTTATTGTTTTGAGTCGCTGCACAGTGTGAAACATTTGAATTCTAGCGGAACTTTATTAGAAAAATGATGTTGGTCTTTTCTGAATAAAAATGTTTTTTTGCCACTTCTAAATATTCAAACCGTTTGTTATTGCCTTATATTTCTATATATTTGTAATATATATTGTGCCGCAACCGATAAAAGTCAAGGTTCACTATCGAAAAAATCAGAAAGGAATTTTTTGGTTTCTTGAAGCAATTTAGCGAATATTATTCTTTTAAATCCTTAGTGATTGTAAAAAAAGGTAACATATATTTGAGATCTTTAATATTTGCACCTTACGCGTTTATAAGTAGATTTTACTTTTTTAACATTTTTCACACTTTTTTGCTTGTTTCCTACTCAGGTTAAAAAAAAAAAATATAAGCAAGCTTGCACTTTGGATAGTGTTTTAAAATTGTAGACACTTGTAGACAAGCTACTTTTTGCATTTTCTGTTTCTTTAATTATTTTAAAACTAAAAAAAATGGTAAGCTTTTGCTTCTTTTTGCCCTCCGCATATAATTTTTTTCAATGTCTATTAGATGAATAGGTTAGATGTTTTTGAGATATGGCGACAAACTGCAAAAGAAGAAAGACTTGAAAAGATAGTGCAGACTATCGCTTCTCAAAACGATATAGAGAGTTCAAATAGAGAATTAAAAATGCTTACAAGTAATCTTATTGGGAGAATCAAAGCCAAATGGGAGAAAAGTAAAAGAAGTTATCAAAAATTCCTCCAACAACATGCAGATTGGTTAAAACAACCTATTGCCTTGCCATCTAAGTGCGTAGCCCCAGTTGTAGCAAGTACGAGTTCAGGACCAGAAACTGCAAGACCTGGAAGGCCAATAAAACCATTTTTAGAATGTAACATTAAGGTTAAAAAAAGGAAAATCAAAGATCTTATTGATAAAAAATCTCCTGAAGAATTGGCACTTGCTCATGAAATGAGTTTAAGGTCTTCGGGAAAAAAGGATGCAGCAAACTTGGTAAAAGAGCTCTCATTTTCTTCGCCAGGTCGTGCAACAAGTCTAAAGCAGGCGAGAAACACAAGCCCAAAACCAAAACTTTCTCCCGAAGAAGCCTTGAGTCTAATCGTAGATGCGAAGCTAAGTGTTCAACAATATAACACTATAAGGCAAAAGGCTAAAGATGCTGGAAGCGATTTATTTCCTCCCTACTATCTCGTCCAAAAAGCAAAAGAGCAATGCTATCCGACAGAACAAAGCATAGTTGTCACCGACACATATGTCGAGATTAATTTGCAAGACTTACTTGACTTGACAGCGAGAAGAATTTGTGAAGCGCAATGCGAAGTTATTGAACAAGGAAAGTATGAACTATAAAGCTTAACCTACAAATGGGGATGTGACGGAAGTTCTGCGCAGAGTAGATATAAACAAAATTTAACGGAGGGATTTAGCGACGAAAATTTTTTTTTCAGTAAACTTAGTCCCCATAAGGCTTGTGTGTGAGAGCTCCAAAAGTGTTGTTTGGCAGAATCCCCGGCCAAATTCGACTAGATTTTGCAGACCTGTTCGCTTTTCAATGACTAAGGAAACAAAGGATGTCATAAGAACCGAATCGAGCTCGATGCAGAATAACATTAATAACCTTGTTTGCACAAGTCTTAAAATCAAGGACTTAAATATCAAAATAAGTCATAATCTAATATTGACTATGATAGACGGCAAAGTTTGCAGAGCTTTATCGCAATATGATTCATCACAAAGATGTTACATTTGTGGAGCAAATGAATCAGGATTCGGTTATCGCGCGCAACATAGATGAAAATATGTATTCCTTTGGAATATCTCCTTTGCATTCCTGGATTCGGGCATATGAATGTTTGCTGCATATCGCCTACAAATTAGACATACAAAAATGGCAGGCTAGATCATCTGACGAAAAAGCTTCGGTCATAACAAGAAAATCTTCAATTCAAGAACGCTTTCGAAAAGAAATGGGTCTGCTTGTAGATATGCCAAAACAAACCGCAGGCAACACAAATGACGGTAATTCGGCCAGAAGGTTTTTTAGAAACTCAGAGCAAACTGCTTCAATCACAGGCCTAGACAATAGGTTGATAAGTCGTTTTTTAGTAATTCTAGAAGCCCATGTGATTTGGAAATTGATGCAGAGAAATTTTAGAAACTATGCTACAGAAACTAAAAGCCTTTACCTATCTCTTTATCCATGGTACAACATGCCAGCAAGCATCCACAAAATTCTTGTTCATGGAGAGCAAATAATTAAAACATGCATTTTGCCACTTGGTCAGCTAGCTGAAGAAGCTCAAGAGGCAAATAACAAGGAATATCGAAGAAATCGTGAGTATTTCAGTCGAAAAACCAGTAGAAAGGACACGAACCGAGATATCCTTAACAGGTTTCTCATTGCATCTGATCCACTGCTATCAATAAAATCCGGTTTTTCACGAATGAAAACTCACAACCTTCCGCCAGAAACCATATCCCTACTGAAAACACCTACTGCTCCTATTTCAATTTCTGAAGCTGAGAAAAACTTTTCAGATAGTGATTAAAGTTTCTTTTAAATTCATAACTAATTTCAATATTAAACAATGCAAATAAAAGATATAATGTGTACAATAAGCAATGAATACTTAAATTATTAAAGAATACTTAAAACACAAAAATTTTTTGTTAATATTCTTTCATGTAACAATTTGTTTTAATTCCATATTATCCTTATTTATCGCACAGAAAAACTCAAATTTTGCTTCGCAATAACAAAAAAGGCTTTTTCCTGTCCAATTGGGCTACAATAGATGCATATCAGTAAGATTTGGAATTAAGTTCCGCTAGAATGCGAAAATTTCACACTGTGCGCTGGATAGAAACTTTAACCTCGTCATGGCTAGGTGGTGGATTTTCCACTCCATCATCGTCGATTGGTGGAGTCGGACTGCATTCTCCGGAGGCGGAATTGTTGGTATCGTCGCCTGCAAGCAGATTGGAAAACTGCTGTCTCCATAATTTCAATGCGCACTGCGCATCTGTAACAAAAACACCATTCTCATTTCTACAAGTGGATGCTCCCGGCTTGAAACCTTGGGTTAGACGCTTAACCTGCTGGTAGAATTTTCGAACATCCTTCTTGCCCTGGTAAACGTCAATTTTTTCTAGAGCACGCTTTTCTTGCTCTCTTTTTTTACGTCTGAAAAGGCATCTCTCTTTCTTCCTCTTATCGCGATAACTTTCGTGCATGGCACGCATTGTAGCGTATTTTTATATGTGGCGTTTTTTGTTGTTTTCGTGTCGGAACACTCCTGGTCAAACCATTGGTTACGAGGTTGCAGGCACCGAAAACCAATGTCTTCCTCAACAGCAGTGTACATGGAGTGGGGTATATGCGCCCAAAGTCCGCCAGCGTCGTCGAGGCAAGAGTTATGTTGGTTGAGCTTAACTTAGAGTTGTGCGGAGTAGGCCTCGGCGGTCTGTTGTGATAGCAGCTTATCGACATCAAGCTTTCGTTGCATACCTGTGCGTATATTCTTCGCATTGCACAATCGCATGCGGATCTTGGCTGCGACAAGATAATGGTCGGAGTCAATATTGAACCCCCCGAAATGTGCGCACATACAGTACACTTGAAGCGTGCCTTCCGTCGATCACAACATGGTCAATTTGGTTTCGCGTTTTTTGATCCGGGGACAGCCAGGTTGCCTTTTGGATATCGAGGCATTCGAATCTGGTGCTACTAACAACCATTTTTCGCGCCGTTGATCCGTCCATAAGACCGGTGTTCGAAGTGGTCTCGTGGAGACTGAACTGACCGACAGTGGAGCCAAAGATGCCTTCTTTTCCGACCTTCGCGATAAAATCACCGAGAACTATTTTCACGTCATGGTCCAAGCAGCGATCATACACGTCCTCTAGGCTCGCGTAGAAGGTGTCCTTGACAGCATCGTCCTTTTCCGCCGTCGGGGCATGTGCGCAAATTACGCTTATGTGGAAGAATTTCGTCTTGATGCGGATTGTCGCCAACCTTTCGGTCAAAGGTGTGAACGGGGAACAAGATGGCGTAGTTTCCGGGTTACGACGAGCCCACATCCAAATTTGCGCGTATCCGCATTGCAGCTGTAGTAGATATCGCAGTCTGCTCTCTTAGAGCAGCCTTGTTCTTTCCATCGCATCTACTGGATGGCGGTGATGTCAGCCTTTATTTTTTCGAGGGCTTCCAATAGTTGGACAGAGGCACCTTCCCTATAAAGGGTCCGGACATTCCAGGTGCATATCCGTAAATCATTGTCAGTTTTTCGTGTGCGGTGGTCGTCAACGTAGTAGGGGATCATTTCCGAGGCTGTTTACGTTTTCATTGGGAAATTAGTAATGTGGTTGGGACCCAAACCCTACGCACATTCCATTTTTAAGGTCTGGTAGAGACCCCCTCAAGTTTAAAGACTAGAGGAGACATCGAGGCTCAAATTAGCGGTCAATTAAACGGCTGTTAGTTTGCCGTTTCCATGACACACCACTTGGAGGTTTTGAGTCGACTTGAGACGATTTTGACATGGATAATGCTGGCCTTGCCAAGTTGAGGCAATCAGACACGTTGCCATGTGAAAATCTCTCCCTTGTCTCTATGCCATTACAAAACATCAATCTCATCTGAAATTTCGTCAAGATTATCAAAACTCGCTTGAAAACTTTGTGATTAAAAAAACTTATTTATGGACGACTAGACAAAATCAAAGACATTATTTGACATCAGACAAAATCAAATCCTCAAAGCTTTGCTGGATCCATAAACAAAACATAATGTTATTCAAAGCTTTAGCAAAAGTTCCTTAGGTTTTGAACAGCTTTTTTGGGACTGTGTTCGGTTTTTTGATTATATATATACCGTTACTAAAGGAAACAAGTTTTGGTTTTTTTTATTTGTTTGAGTAGTTACATGAGCTGTAAAAGAAAACCTTTTCTTATATTTATTTTGCGCAATAAAAAATTCGACACTTTATTCAAATGGAAATGACGAGTTGCTTAGATTTTGCACAATACTGTATGTGCAACACTCAATATCTATTGACACGATAGCTCTAGAAGTCTGAAATCTTCAAAAATTCTTAATTTAGATATAATAAACACAGAAGTTATCAAAACAAAATTTTCAGACGGCTAGTTTAGCAGCGGGATCTAAAGAGTTAAACAAAAAATAATTTAAGCAATTAAAAGTAAATTCATCTCAAAAAAAGAGAACAATAAGTAATATAATCTTCGACTCTATATTGCTTTAATGAAAATAAGAATATATGTGATTAAAACAAATTAATTACATATAAATGTCATAGGTACTTTAGTCAATACAATTTATTCATTATTTCTGCCTGGTACGTTTCAGTAAAGGAATCCTTAATAATGACATCGTTTTGTAAATTTATGTTTTTAATATGAAACTTTGAATGGGTTGTATTTCTTTCGCAAAAGGTTTTTAAATCTTTGTATTTATTCAACGAAATTTTTAAAAAGCTATTATAAAGAGGAAGAAGCTCATTGCTTACTAACAAAGAATAACGTGTTGATCGCGCAGTCGAATGGATATCGTATTCTTTATTCTCTGAATTCTCAAAATATCCATATTTAAGTTTCGAAAAGAGCAAAGCGTCAAGTTGGAAATGATATTTTTATTGAAGTTGGGAGCATTGCTTGCGAAAATGCTTTTCAGTCTTTATAATCAAAATGACTCATTACTATGCAGTTTAACCAGTTGGTTTAATTCTCGCATTAGAGATTATACAATATAGTTCACTTGGATCCCAAAAAGTTCGATCGAGTGTAAATGATTCAATGGTGTTATGAATTGAGTCAACAGGCATCATTAGTATAACCAGGTAATAAATAAGTAATTTTTATACTATGAATATAAATAGAATTTTCAAGAAAAAACGTCAATGTGGCAAGCATAACTCAGTTTCGATTTTGACCAGCACAGCTGTAGCAATAAATATGGATTAAAGAGTGTTCTTTAGATCTACGAGCGTTAAATATTGAAAGACAATGGTGCAAATTTCATAACATCCTCGTTTCACATCAGTTTCTCCCAACAAAAACCAACTATACAAAATATTAGGCATGGCATTTCAACAAAAATTAATATGCGAGTTTTAAACCGCGCATATAAATATTGCATTTAATTTCTAGACACGGTATGCTGGCACCTCATTGGTAGAATTTAAAAAAACTAATGATGTCCTATGAAAGGTATGATATAAAAAGGTCAGTGATAGATAACTATTTATGAATTCTTAAAGAAATTTTCAAGGTCATGCTGGTTTTGCTCTACTATGCAAGCCCGGAGTAGAATTAATAAAAACTAAATATACCACCAGAAAGATATTAAAAAGGTCAGTTTTTTTTTTTTTTTTTTTTTTTGGATTCGCCAAATGAGTGAGAAATCTCATAAATACGTATAGCCCGTACTATACGCATGCACGACTTATATTCTAAAATCCATCCGGATCAACCGGAACAGACAGAATGCACCTACGTACTAAAAAACACACCCAGTTGGCGAAGTATGAATTTCCACTAAGCACATTAACTGGCTTTTCAGCGGAACTTAAAAATTTTATACAAAAACACGAATTTATTAAGAATATTTGAATTTAAAAAAGTAAACAACACCAAATAAGTAGTAAACTTTACATAAAACTCTAAAACAAAGAGACTATAAATAATATGAATATTAGTAAGTTTGCGGCCACTATCCAACCCAAGATCCTACGTGGAAAAGAGATTAAACTCTTAAACACCAAACCAATTCCAAATATAACGCATATATATACGTGTAAATATGTACAATTATATATGTGTATATATATACGGGTCACTATGTAATTTTGGAACACCGTGCTAATGTTATATATTGGATATGTATTTGGGCCAACTTGTACATATACACATACCAACAGGCATATACTTGTACTTATTAACTTACTTATAAACTTATTCGATGGTGTTTACTTCATCAAACGCAATATTATAAAGGAAAAACAACTGAAACGGTCTCGAATATATGGAGTTACTTCAGCCAACATTTTAACAGAATATAACAATAATATTATCCGCGTTAATGTTTGAAACAAAATTCTAAAATGTATCAGTTATTTAAATGTAAAATCATTTTCTGTTTCAAGGCATCCACCGAATCACAAAAATTAATTAAGCTGTAGCTATTGTTGAAATCACTACACATACATCGTAAAGGGTCATGAAGGGCAAAATTTGAAGTGCACTGGCTCAACTTAAAAAGCAGAAAATGTCTAGATCCTCTTCTTGGGATGTTAAAGTTAAGAGATGAGAGAATATATTGGGAGTCAATTTCACCACAAAGTAATTTATATAGAAAGGTGACATTAAGCACCATCCTTCTGCTTCTCAGGGAAGGCAGTAAAATTTGTTTAAGGCAGGTTTCATACGAAGGAAGAATAATATCTGGGATCCAACGATGATGACGTAAAGCAAAAAGTAAAAACTGTTTTTGAACCGATTCTATTGCATCAATGTGGACGTTATATTGAGGGTTTCATACTACGGAAGCATATTCAAGAATAGGTCTTACGAGAGATATATACAGTAATTTAGTAGTGAAGGTATCATTGAATTCTTTCACCCATCTTTTAATGAAACCAAGAACGCCTCTAGCCTTATTTACAGCCAAATTTACGTGGAGATTGAAGCGACGTTTTGGATCCATAATTACACCAAGATCAACAAAACTATGAACAATTTCTAAGTGGATGTTATTTATAGTGTAATTTGTACTATGAGCAGTTCTACGTGAAAAGGTCATTGATTTGCATTTTTTTTAAGTTAAGGTTTAATAGGTTGAAGTTACACCAATCCACTAGTCTGTTTAAATCAGATTGTAAAAGGTGCTGTTCGTCGAGTGACTTGTAGGTAAGAAAAAGTTTCATCGTCAGCATTCATTAAGACGTCACAATGTTTAATTGCCGAGGGAAGGTCATTAATAAATAGTAAAAATAAAACCGGTCCAAGATGACTTCCTTGCGGAACACCAGATGTAACCATTATATTTTGTGAAAGGAAATTTTTATATAAAACTTTTTGAAAACGTCGCGATAAATAAGATTCTATCCAATTTAGCAATTTTACAGGAAACCCAATTAGCTTAAGGTAATTCAATAGAAGATTATAATTGACGCTGTCAAAAGCTTTGCCAAAGTCCGTATAAATAACGTCAGTCTGTTTTCCCAAAGTAAAACCTTTTATTACACGCGCTGTAAACTCCAAAAGGTTTGTTGAAGTTGATTTACCCTTTAAAAACCATGTTGAGTGACAGAAATGGAAGAAGATACGAAGTGGGTTAGTTGTTCAGTTATGATTTTCTCAAATAATTTAGCGATTGCGCTTAATTTGGCGATGCCTCGGTAGTTACTGACATCAATTTTGGAGCCAGATTTATGAAGGGGTATAATATATGAATCTTTCCATATAATGGGAAAATGTCCTTTTTGCAAGGATATATTAAATATGTTTGTTAGAGGAGCACACAGGTTGCTAGCACATTCCTTTAGAATGCAACTCGGAATTTCATCAGGGCCAGTCGAAAAAGAGCATTTAACTTGACGAAGGTAATGCATAACAATAATTGAGTCTATTACTGGAGTTTCAAAAAAGCTAACTGGAGGTAAATAAGGATGCTCAGTACACATATTAAATGGTATGTTGGAGTAAGTTGATTTGAAGAAGCTTGCAAACATGTTGGAAATAACATTGTAACAAGACGATTCCTCTTGATTAAATCTCATAAGGGGTGGAATGTGGAAGCCTTACGTTTGGAATTAACAAAAGTATAGACAAGTTTCGGATTATCATTAAATTGAGATTTGATGTTGGCTTTATAAGCAGAATAACACTGTTTATTTAATAGCTGGTATCTGCAACGACAAGATGAATAACAAGCAAAGTCTATATTAGAACCAGATTTTTTGTATTTTTTAAATAAGCGATTTTTTAAATTTTTTAGTGACTTAAGTTCACTTGTTAGCCAGGGTGGACTTAAGGGTTTAGAATTATTTTGCTTTGTTGGGACGCACAATAAGAAGCACCTTTGCAAAGTATCATTAAAAAACTGTACCGAAGTTTCGAAGTCATAATATGTTATCTCCATTAATTAGTCAGCGATAGAAAAGTTTTTATTAATTTTTTAAGAAAATTTCAATAACATACTCACTTTGCCCCAATGTGCAATTTAGTATTTAGTATTTAGTATTTTTTTTTTTTTTTTGTTAATTGAGTTTGAGTTTTATTCCATGTTTCATTTTACAATAAGTATTTATATTATCTCTTATCTCGCGAAGCCTAAGGCTTGTCTGCGAGAAAATTTAGAATAATAAAAATTTAAGTAAATAATTCATAAATATAAGTTAAATTTAAGTAAATAATTCATTTAAAACTATAATATGAAATGTATAATTTTTTGCTCTTCATTTTTGGCATTATTTTTTCTCCAATTAAATTTTTAAATTTTGTGAGTTTTATTTAAGTGTTTTTGAATATTGGTTCTAAAAACCTGTTTTCTATTTTTTCATTTAAAAGTATTTTGTTTTGATTTTTGTCTCTGTACACGAGCTCTTCTTGGTGGTTTGTTTTGGTTACTTTTGTTTGTTATTGTAATTGTTAATGTTATCGCTAGGTGGTTTTTTTTTCTTTTCTTTTTCTAGTTGCTGCTTGCTGTTTTTGATGTTGTTGTTGTTGTTGTTGTTGCAGTTAGTTGTTGTTGTTGTTGTTTGTTGTTGTTGCTTTAGTATTGTGTTGTCTCTGGTAATTTCTTGCTGATCTTGTTATTGATGCTAGTTGTTGTTGTTTTTTTATTTTAGTTATCTGCTGTTTTTTTTTTTACACATGCAATAACAAAACAGTTCAGCTACTACAGCTTTTTCGCACTTTCTCAGCATTAACTCATTTGAAGCCACAATCCAAAGCATCAAAAAGTTTTAATGATAAAGATTCCAGTGGCTCAAAACAAAGTTAATGTGGAAAAAATTTACCCACCAAAGTTTGGGTTGGGCCCAGGGACAACACAAGACGTATCTACTAACCATGCACACATAGATCTAATTACGGAATAGCTTTTAATCTACTTTTGAGTTGACCTTTTGACAAGTTAACATCAAAAACGCTACAGTTGTTAACAAAGGTACTCATGCGGTTTAAAAGAGCAGTTAACATATAGTTCGTTCTACTAAAAGGTAAATAAATTAAAGTGTGAGCGTTTCTACTGCTTCTACGGTTAGAGTTAAAATTAGAGAATAGAGAATCGAAAACACCGGACATAAGTTGGTGTAAATAACCGATATCTGCGGACCTCCTTCGCTCACTTAGTGACTGCATTCTTAATAGTTTTAAACGATCCTCATAAGAAGGAAGGTTTAAAATATCAGTTCCACTTAAGCCCCTTAGAGCAAACCGAACAAAACGTTTTTGGATCCTCTCTATTCGTTCAACATGCACATTATAACTTGGGGACCAGACTTGACTTGCGTACTCCAAGTGAGGACGCACAATTGCATAATACAACGTTGTAGTTGTAATCGTGCTATTGAATTCTTTGGCCCAGCGTTTTACAAATCCAAGCATTGAAGACGCTTTTTTACATATATTATCAATATGAATGTTGAACGATAACTTAGGATCCATGCATATACAAAGGTCTTTGACTGCATCTACACGACTTAAAGCAGTATCTTTTATATTGTAATCAAATAATAAATTATTACTTTTTCGCGAAAAGGTCATAGTTTGGCATTTACTAGGATTGAGAAACATATGATTTTTAGAACACCAAACTTCAAAGGATTTCAGATCAGCCTGGAGTAGGTTAGAATCATCTTTAGTACTTAGTTTTCTGTATATTTTCATATCGTCTGCATAAATCAGCAGACGAGAGTGTTCAATGACGTGTGTGACGTCATTAATTGCTAAAATAAACAGAAGCGGACCAAGGTGGCTACCTTGAGGAACACCTGATTCAGCAATATATTCTGAAGACAACACCCCTCGGAATCGTATTTGATAAAATCGCTCAGTCAAATACGATTTTATCCAGCATACAAAATAATGTGGAAATCCCATTAACTTTAGTTTGATTAAGATTAAATCATGAGGTAATTTATCAAATGCTTTACTAAAGTCAGTGTAAATACAGTCGACTTGGTTACCAGATTCCATTGAATTTAAGCAGAATGTTGGAAAAAAGGCCACAAATTATAGAAGGATCGTCCGTAAATCCATCAAGAGTTTTGAAGGATGAAGGAAATCCATCAGATTTTTTCTTAGTATTTATGAACCCCCAAAATCTCTTTGGATCAGACAATATTCTCAGCTTAATACTGTCTAAATATTCATTATATAAAGCAGCTGAAAGATTTTGAAATTCCAGAAACAAACGTTTGTAGATTTCTAGGTCATTTGAGTCCAAACTACAGACATATCTCTTCCATGCCTTATTCCTGTTATTGCGAAGTGTTTTCAATTCTTTTGTGTACCAAAGGTACGCCGAGTTCTTTGCAAATTTGAGGCTATATGGTACAGACTGAGAAATTACAGCAAAGAGTTCCAAATAAAAAAAATTAATGGATTCATCAAGATTATGTTCATTTATATATTCTAAAATTACGTTAAGTTTACTGTGAAGTAAATGATTCAACTTCAAAAAGTCAGCTTTTTTAAAATTGAATTCATAAACCTTGTCCATTGAACTCGAAGTAACTATATTCTCCCTATCCGATTTATACCAAATACTCAAAGGTGGATGATATGCATCAATAGTAGTAAGAGCATGGAAGGCACTCTTAACAATGACATTGTTACTGTCCGTAGTTAAGACCAGGTCAAGAAGTCTTTCCAGACTATTATAAATACAACTCACTTGTTGTAAGTCAGAACATATACTGTCAACGAATATATGCTCCCCAAGAGTCTTCGCATTAGATGCACAAAAAAATGTATCATCGTCAGAAGAATGCCATTTTAAGTCGGGCAGATTAAAATCGCCCAACAATAAAATGTCGTCATTAACGTCAAGAATATTAAGAATAGTCAAGACAATCAGCCAGACTTGTATAAACCTCTACACTACTGTTTGGAGGAACATATGCATTAGTTATGTATACATTTGAGCTACAATGTATAACCTTAACGCATATTAGTTCAATATTAGAAGCGCAGGGTATATCAACAAAGGAACTAACAAAGCAGTTCCTTACAGCTATAAGAACACCACCACCAACAGAAGAAATATTGCTGGCATATCTGTCCTTTCTAAATACTTGGAAACTATTGTCAAACAATTCCAAGTCAGTAATGCTTTCATTCAACCACGTTTCAGTAAACGCGATAATGTCCTCAGAACAATTCTGAGTAGAAAGAAATAAGTCTCGCGTTTTGGAGCGCAATCCCCTTACATTTTGATAGTAAAGGGACAGCCTATATAGTTTTTTTGGTTCCTACGGGCTATATTACACTGGTTTACAGCCAATATGTACTTTGAATGCCACTATCATTTTCTCATGTAAATTCGGTCGCTAATTCCGAAAAAAAAATTATTTTTTTTTCTGTCATTCCGTTTTCGAGATATTGCCCACTGTAGGGTTTTCAACGAAAAAAAAAAGTTGTTTCCACTTAATTGCATATATCTCCAGAACCAACAACAGTAATCAAACAAATGATATATTAAATAAAAGCTAATAAAATTTCTAACAAACAATGCAGACACCATTTTTTGGTCGAGTTGTTAGTTTTGGCGGAATAAATTCAAATTTCGGGGATTTTTTTATTTTTCAGAAAAATTTCAAAAAAAAAAGACAAAATAGTTGCAAATTTCGTTAAGAAATCAAAATATTTTATTACTTTTGATATTTTTTACTAAAAGCCCTTATTTTTCCAAAAAAAATAAGCTATTGTTGAAGAAAATCTATTGAGAAATGAAAAAGTTGTGTTTAATGGAACGAAATCACCCAAATTGTGTGATTATCAATTTATGCATTTGGACTTATTTTATTGCCATAAAAAAAAATGAGAACTAAAGGTTGTTGTAATAAAATCATATATTCTTCATTTTTATTGTTCTTTTAATAATTAACATTATTATTACATTATTTAAATTGTATTTAATTATTATTAATAATTTTTATTGTTGCATTAAATCATTTATATTGTTATTTACATTGTAAATAATTTTTATTTATCATTCAGAAATTCAAAATGATTAGAATTCTTGTTATGTCGTTTATTTAATTCGGGATCGGTTTCTCTGATGAGAAACCAACAATAGTCGCCCACCATTCCTTCGTCCCAAAATCCTTGGTACCGATTCTCAATTGCTTTCATCTGTTGGTGGAATCTTCTCGTATTCAGAAATCGTGAAAAACTGTTTGCTATACACTTTACTAAGAATAACAATATCTGCTATTGCGTAGTCATTCCTGGCTTATTTAATACCTTCGGTCAGCCGTACATTCCCAAAGAGTGGCGTTTGTTTATTGATAGCAGTATTAAATATGAATAACACGACTGGAAAATATGTTCTGATATCAAAGTCGTTGGTACATTACGTCGTTGGTAAACCACTATTACAAAAAGGACTGGGCAGAAAGAATTGAGTCGAAAGTTGGAGAGAGCAACGTCAAAAACGTTCCACTCGTCAAAAGAAAACATAATTCTCCCACCGCTGCACATCAAACTTGGACTTATGAAAAACTTTGTCAAGGCGTTAAACAAAGAAAGCGAAGCATTTACATATTTGAAAACGATTTTTCCAAATCTTTCTGATGCCAAGATAAAAGAAGGTGTCTTCGTTGGATCGCAAATAAAAAGGTGTTAAGCGATCTTCAATTCGCAGAACTATTGTCACCAGTTGAGGCAGCGGCGTGGGATTCTTTTAGGACGACTGTTTCTAGCTTCCTCGGGAACAATTAAAGTGAATCTTACGAGAAAATAGTTAACGAGTTGCTCAAGAACTATAAAAAAATGGGCGTAAATATGTCTCTGAAAATTCACTTTCTGCACTCCCATTTGAATTTTTTTTCCGAAGAATCTCGGTGACGAGAGCGACGAGCATGGGGAAAGATTCCACCAACAAATGAAAGCAATTGAGAATCGGTACCAAGGATTTTGGGACGAAGGAATGGTGGGCGACTATTGTTGGTTTCTCATCAGAGAAACCGATCCCGAATTAAATAAACGACATAACAAGAATTCTAATCATTTTGAATTTCTGAATGATAAATAAAAATTATTTACAATGTAAATAACAATTTAAATGATTAAATGCAACAATAAAAATTATTAATAATAATTATATACAATTTAAATAATGTAAAAATAATGTTAATTATTAAAAGAACAATAAAAATGAAGAATATATGATTTTATTACAACAACCTTTAGTTCTCATGTTTTTTTTATGGCAATAAAATAAGTCCAAATGCATAAATTGATAATCACACAATTTGGGTGATTTCGTTCCATTAAACACAACTTTTTCATTTCTCAATAGATTTTCTTCAACATAAGCCTATTTTTTTTTGGAAAAATAAGGGCTTTAAGTAAAAAATATCAAAAGTAATAAAATATTTTGATTTCTTAACGAAATTTGCAACTATTTTGTCTTTTTTTTTGAAATTTTTCTGAAAAATAAAAAAAAATCCCCGAAATTTTAATTTATTTCGCCAAAACTAACAACAAATTTTATAAGCTTTTTTTTGATACATCATTTGTTTGATTACTGTTGTTGGTTCTGGAGATATATGCAATTAAGTGGAACCAACTTTTTTTTTTCGTTGAAAACCCTACAGTTGGCAATATCTCGAAAACGGAGTAACAGAAAAAAAAAAAAATTTTTTTTTCGGAATAAGCGACCGATTTTACATGAGAAAAGGATAGTGGCATTGAAAGTGCAAACAACTTTTCGTTATTTGTAAACCACTGTTATTTGAGCGCCTAGCCTTGTTTTTAGGTTTAAATTCTGAAACGAGAATATTATCGGCCCACATATTCGAATTGAGAACAGCTGTGAAAACTTCGGCTACAACTGTGAGAATAAATGAGGCGTGGGTGGGCTTATTGCCAATTTTCTTACATGAACGAAAAGCATTTTGGGGTATTAAGTTACATTGTTCGACAAACGTCAGAATATCATAAGTTGATGTGTCGGGTTGTAATCTCGACATGAAAATGTTCTTAGTCCTCGAAACTGCTCTTAGAGTAGTTGGCTCAGTTGAAGGTTGAAGTGCAATGGATGGCGCAGTAACCAAATTATTTATGATAGGAATATCTGAAATTTAAGATACAGCATTATCATAAGTCACAGAAATAACTGGCACTTCAGATAAAGGGACAATCAACTGAGGTCCTACAGTAATATTATTATTACTAACATTATTATTATTGTTTTTTTCGTTATGATTATTATTATTATTTTTTTCGTTATGGTTATTATTATTATTATTATCATTATTATTATTATTATCATTGTTATTTTTATTATCATTATTATTACTGTTATTATTATTATTAATATTATTATTATTATTATTATAATTATTATTATTATTATTATTATTATTATTATTATTATTATTATTATTATGATTATTATTATTATTATTATTATTATTATTATTATTATTATTATTATTATTATTATTATTATTATTATTATTATTATTATTATTATCATTATCATTATCATTAACATTATCATTATCATTATCATTATCATTATCACTATCATTATCATTATCATTATCATTATCATTATCATTTTCATTATCATTATCATTATCATTATCATTATCATTTTCATTATCATTATCATTATCATTATCATTATCATTATCATTATCATCATTATCATTATCATTATCATTATCATTATCATTATCATTATCATTATCATTATCATTATCATTATCATTATCATTATCATTATCATTATCATTATCATTATCATTATCATTATCATTATCATTATCATTATCATTATCATTATCATTATCATTATCATTATCATTATCATTATCATTATCATTATCATTATCATTATCAGTATCATTATCATTATCATTATCATTATCATTATCATTATCATTATCATTATCATTATCATTATCATTATCATTATCATTATCATTATCATTATCATTATCATTATCATTATTATTATTATTATTATTATTATTATTATTATTATTATTATTATCATTATTATTATTATTATTATTATTATTATTATTATTATTATTATTATTATTATTATTATTATTATTATCATATAATATTATTATTATTATTATTATTATTATTATTATTATTATTATTATTATTATTATTATTATTATTATTATTATTATTATTATTATTATTATTATTATTATTATTATTATTATTATTATTATTATTATTATTATTATTATTATTATAATTATTATTATTATTATTATTATTATTTTTATTATTATTATTATTATTATTATTATTATTATTATTATTATTATTATTATTATCATTATTATTATTATTATTATTATTATTATTATTATTATTATTATTATTATTATTATTATTATTATTATTATTATTATTATTATTATTATTATTATTATTATTATTATTATTATTATTATTATTATTATTATTATTATTATTATTATTATTATTATTATTATAATTATTATTATTATTATTATTATTATTATTATTATTATTATTATTATTATTATTATTATTATTATTATTATTATTATTATTATTATTATTATTATTATTATTATTATTATTATTATTATTATTATTATTATTATTATTATTATTATTATTATTATTAATTATTATTATTATTATTATTATTATTATTATTGTTATTATTATTATTATTATTATTATTATTATTATTATTATTATTATTATTATTATTATTATTATTATTATTATTATTATTATTATTATTATTATTATTATTATTATTATTATTATTATTATTATTATTATTATTATTATTATTATTATTATTATTATTATTATTATTATTATTATTATTATTATTATTATTATCCCCCTCTGACAAAGAAAAATTATTCTATTCATTAAGCAATAATTTTTCGTCACATGAATTTATCAGAATTTTGCATAATGTAAGGTTCATTTTTATCATTAATACATTAATATTTAATAACTTTTTCGAATAAAGATTTCTTTGAATTTTATATGCAGTTTTTATATGCAGTGTTTTTTTTTCTTTTGAATTTTTTGTCTTATAATAATAATTCTCTTAATTTTGTTTTTAATAAAAATATTTCTTAATAGCAATTTGTATCTTATATTTTCCTTTTATATATTTATTTTTCTTATTTGTTACACTCTTTTCTATTTATTTTTTGTGTATTTTCTCATAAATTTAGGATTTTTGATTATTACGTGACAAAGTTACTGTAGGTTTCCTTCCCCCAACTGAAAGAAAATTTTTACCTTGAAGAGGTTTAATTTTCTTCAATCTTAAAGTACTTATATGTGAGAAGAGACAGGCATCATTTTACAGTTAATTTTTTAAAATTCCTTGCATGTTTACATTGTTTAGTAATATTGTGTGCTAAATAAGTTTTGTATAAGCTATCTAATATTCTTTACTTTATTTATGTGTATCTGTTCGTGGGTCCTAGTAATTTTGATGATTAGTTTTTTGATTTTCGATAAAGTTGTTCTTCTTCCTGGCATTATTATGAGGACTCTGCTGATGTTCTGTTTTATGATGATCATTGATAACCGTTAGTGACAAGTATATGTCACCCCTTTTCTTCTCTATTGAAGTATTTAAACTACTTTACTTCTTGTGAAGTCTGGAAGTTGAAGTCTTGAAGTTGGTGAAGTCTTGAAGTTACGAAAAATATGCCAAATTTCGTTTTTATTTCGTGTTTTGTGTTGTTCATATTTTCGTAAGTTTATATTAAAGTTTGCTTTTAGTTTTGACAAGCTATGTTCGCTAGTATTGTTAATTGGGAAGCGACTCTTTATATTTATCAAACACTTTGGTTTCGTTCTGGTTAAGCGTTTTCCTAGAAAGGTATGAACTAAATGCAGGTATTTCACATTATAGACGTACTTTCGTGGTTTTCTTAAGCCAGAATGCATTTTGTAATAACAAATTATGCATATCCGAATTCATTTTTAATCGTTGTACTTGTAAGCCTTTCAATCATAAAGAAATCTTACGACTTAATTGATTTTCTCGTTTAAATGGAAAATTGTTTGATTCGTTGTGTATACAATCTGTCGCTGTAATTTCAAATTTTTAATAACACTTTGTAACCTTCCACAAACATTTAAAAGCCTGTATATTTTCTTGTTGTATTTTTTCTTTTTTTTTTAAATGCTTTCTTATATGTTTTACTTGAAACATGTTTTGCTTCATTACTTAGCCTTTGATACTTTTAACTCATTAACGTCTGAGGCCTCGAACTTCGTCAGAATAGCTCCTTTCTCTTGTATAGCGTTGTCCACCTGATCGACTCAGTTTTATTGCTGCTACGGCCAACTCGAACCAGAACTAGGACCACGATTATTGATACGGAAAAGTTTCGTGTAATAAATGTGTAGTTTTGATTTTTATAAAAATCTTATCGTAAATATTAATTTTTATCTTGTAGTATGGTAAATTAAATTTGTGAGTTTTCTCTTGTATAATATTAATTTAATTTCTTAAATATCTCTTACAACTTTTTAATCTTTTGTATTTTAACCCTCTATTAACATATAATTAATTTGAAATTGTTTATTGATTAAAACCAATTTTCTTTTTATTTAATGTTTGAAAACTTCTTTTCAAAAATTAAAAATTTAATTTTCAAATGCCTTTGTTAAATTAAAAAAAAAATTAATGAATACCTTTATCTCAACGAATATAAAAAAAAAAAAATTTTTTTTTTTTCATCTCAAAAAAAAAATTCAATATCTTTGTTTAATGAAACTTATTTAGTTTCGTTTGATTTTATTTTCATATTTTTGGTTTAATTTAAGTTTGATTGAATTTTTTTTAATGTAATTCTAATTTTAATTTAATTTAATTTTTACTTTTATAACATAATTTAATTACTGTGAAACAACTTCAGTAAATTATTATGTATTTTCTTAGATTTTCCTTTTATTAAAATCTCAGTGGTTACCAATCTATCCATATTGGTGAAAATTTATTTTTTCTAGCCTTATTTTTCATAAGTACTTTGTCTTCAATTTTAAAAGTTTTATTTGCTTTGTTTTTCTGTCGTTTATTCACATATTCTTTAATATGTTTTTGCATGCCTTTCCATTTGTATTCCTGCCTTATTCTAAAATATGTTTTTAAAACACCTTTGTGCTCTCCTTTTGGCAAATCATGAGAATCTTTTAATATTTTTTTAATTGCATTTGACTCAGTAAGAAATTTTATTTCTTTATTTTGTTTTTCACTACTTGGTTCATTCAATTTTTTTGAATATTTTTCATTTTCCCTTACTTGTTCCTTGTCTTTTGTTTTTAACCTCGTTTGAAAAACTTCATCTAGATAAACCCCTGGCGTGATTTCTTCTTTGTGAATTACTTCCACCGGAATTTTTGTTTTTAACGGAATTTCGATCGACTGTATTGTTTTCGCATCTATAACTGAATTATTCCACAAATTATCACGACCTAAAATACCATCTGCAGGCAACCCTTGTTCTAGTGCCACTACGTGTAACTTAAAAATTAAGTTTTTTATCTTATCGTGTTGGATCTCTACAGACTCCAAAGTATCTACAAAACCTCCAAATGCTCCACTCAAATGTTTAATTTCCCTTGTATCTTTATTCAAATTTTTCTTTAATGTATTCAGTTTAACTAAACTGGCTTCAGCCCCGGTATCCACAAGTAAAATGAGTCGTCCTTCTATAGAATCCTTACAGGGAATTTCTATGAACACATCATTGACTTTGCGAAAACCAAAACTCCTACCTTGTTCGTTCCTATTTTGAAACGTAAAATTCTTATTGTGTAACGAGTTTGCTAAATCCTTATCTCTTTCCTGAGAACTACTTAATATAGCTTCTTTTCCTACTGTATCCTTATCTGTTGATACTTCCATCTTTGACTCAGTGGTGAGGATGTTTACTATCTTTTGCGACGTTAAATCTTCCTCCACTATTTTTTCTTGCTCTGTTACCATCAATTCTTCGATGTTTGAATAAAAATTGTTAAATAAAAAATTACCTGTATCCTCTGACGTATTATTTACTGTCGAAGTGCTTTCTGTTATTTCATTAGTTACCAAAACTTTAGTCTTATCTACCGATGTACGATTTTCTGGTATTTTGTTCGCCATTTTCCTTGGTGTACAGATGTTTACAATCTTTTTTGACGTGAAATCATCTGTGACTACCCTACTTGGCCCAGTTTTCCTTAATTTTTTGGGTTCCCAGCTCATTGGCCTTGGCTGGGCCCTCAATAGTTTCCCTGTTTCGAATCGTATTCTCTCTTTGCAACACAATCCTGCATTTTGTGTCCTAATCTTGCACACCATTTACATTTAACCTCATATTTGTTTGATTCTTGCATCATGTTACCATTGCTCTTTTGAATTATGTTATAATTATTCTGACTTCTGTCATAGCTGTTTTGATTTCCCTTTATTTCATTATTATTCATATTTCTGCTAGCCGAACAGTTTAAATTATATTCGTGACCATAATGTCTACACTTCTGACAATAAACTTGATTTTTTACTTCGTAGCACTCATCTCCTGTGTGCCCTATTCTACTACAAAATGAACATGTTAAGTTAATATTTCTAGACCTTATATTCTCATAATTTCTTGTTATTTGAATTCCTGGCAGGTTCTCTGATGATGAGTAAGGCCTATGACCTGCTTCAACCTCATGATCAGCCAACCTACATGCCACATCATTTTTACTGAAATTTATACCAAATTCCCTTTGATTTGGTCTCGTATTTTTCCCTCTTTCGATAAGCCCAAATGCACTTATCGCTTCTTCCACTACACTCTCAAATGTTCCTGTTTTAACGCTTAGCATATATATTCTCAGAGTTGAATCCTGCAGACCTACTCTGAAAGTTGTAATCACAGTTTTATTTAATTCACTTAAAAGTGCGGACACACCGTCTTTGTATTCGTTATTTATTATATCTTCTGCTGTTGTTTTTAGAGCACTTAACCGTCTTGCATATTTTCGTATTTCTTCACCAGGTTGTTGTAATGTCTTCTGTATTTCCTGCCATACTACATCTAATTCTTTTCTTTCCAAATACGTTTTCTTTATAAGTATAAATAATTCATTAAGATTATTAAATTGTCTTGGTCTTACTAATTTGAAAGCATCTCCATAAAGTCTTAGTTTCACACATTGAATAAATTTTTCTAAATTCGATTGTCCTACCACTTGGAAAGCTAATTCTGTCCCAAGTATAAACTTATACACTTCCTCATGTAGCTCACTGGAGTCTGCTCCTGAAAATATAGGCACAAGCTCCGATACTATTTTCGTTATCTCGCATATGTTCATTCTGAATTTTTTTTTTATTATGATTTCATTATCTTTTCGTTGCCTTTAACATTTTCTGTGTTCAACAACAACTCTCACCCTATACTATAGTTTCTCTGTGAATTTAATTCTGTAATCTAATCTACAAATTTTTATTTTACTGGTTTTAAACCTTTTTAATTATATTCTGGAGGGTCCGGTCAACTACAAGGAATTGGCTACGGAATCGCAGAATCTTTGGGAAGTTATTATTATTTATTTATTTATTTGAACACGGGTAACCGAGTTCGAATCACTATCCTTTTTTAAAAGGGACAACCCTTTTTTAAAAAGGACTACCGGCTGCGCCATAATGTTGTGTGTGGTTGTCCAGCGAGATCCTACCGGGTGCGCCATAATGTTGTGTGCAGGCCCGGTGAAATCCTACCGGCTGCGCCATAATGTTGTGTGGTGGTTCTCCGTTGAACCCACACAACTCTGTTGTGTAACGTTAAATATTACCTGTTACATCATTAAATGTATACTCACCAAATGTTTTTCTGCGCTGGTGGTACCTGAAAATTTAAAATGACACTTCACTTCTTGATTGCTTAATTAACTCTCTTCTTTTTATTAATTTTACTCTTATTTATATCACAGATTTGAATCTTAAAATCTACTTGGTCTCAAGATCATTATCTTAACTTCCGTAATGAAACTTGATGACAATTACATAATAGTTACATATATACAATTAACCTAGACATTAACCTAGACATTTTTGCTAAACAACATACAAATATACATACTTCGTATTTTAAATATACAAACAAACATATTACAAATATACATTCTTTGTTTACTTCCGCAATATAATTTATAAGCTATGGTAACAGAAGCTCAGCTCAAGTAGCTGGCCCGTGCTTACTTGCTGTTTTAAGCTGACCGTTGCACTTTTTAATTGTTGGGTGCTTGACCGTAAACTTAAATTGGCAAGCATTACAAAAACGCTGATCGCTTCATTATTATTGAGGTAGGTCAGTATTTGTAGTTTATAATATAAAAACAACTTAATTTCGCTTGTGACGAATGAGTCACAACATTATTATTATTATTATTATTATTATTATAATTATTATTATTATTTTTGCTTTCATTATTAATGTTATTAATATTATTATTTTTGCTATCATTATTAATGTTATTAATATTATTATTATCATCATTTTTGTTATGAATATTATTTATATTATTACTATTATTATTATTTGAAACAATTTCAGAGACATGTGACGAGGAGGTGGGAAATGAAAAACGCTTAGCCTGGGGAATAGAAGACAGGCTTTGATTGGCACGTTTGCGCTTATTATTTTTTTCGTTTATTTTTAGAGTTATTTTTAGAGTTATAACTCTGCTTTTGTACTGAACCCCTATTTAGGACTTTGTTTGTGGATATGTTTGCTGAACCGAGAGTTTCGGACTCCGTCAAAGGAATGTCAGCACTGGTTGGCGAAAAAATTTTATCCGTTATACTGTCACAGTGGTCAACACTTAATTCGTTTAACAAAACTCTTTTTGATGTTATATGATTAAATGCATGCTTAACTTAGCTAAGCAAACTGGACTGGATTTATTTATGTTTTTCACTATTTTGTTCTTAAAACCGGTTTTCTGTTGTTTTTGTTATGTTTTTTTTTCCATATTTTCGTTTGAGAGTAGTTTGTTTTGTTCTTTTGGCTCTGTTTATGTTTTCCGATTTTGCTTTTAGATGCTGTTGTTGTTGTGCAAGCACTTTTTCAAAGGTAGTTTTGTTTGTTGCTGCTATTGATTTTGGTTTTGTTTTTTTTTTAACATTTGAGTTGTTGCATTTCTGTTTTTGTGTTTTTTTTTTTTTTTTGATAAATTTGAGTATTCTTTTTGCTAATTTAATTGTTGTTTTTATTTGCAGATTTCATCTGCCGGCTTGTTGTTTCTATGCATCTTATCTTTATTAATGTTGTATATTTCGTTGCAACTATCATTGAATTGATGCTGATTCAATTCAGTGGATGTTGTTTTTTGAAGTTATTGTTGCTGCTGGTTGTTGTTTTTGTTGATGTTTGTTGTTGTTGCTGCTGCTTGTTTTTGTGTTATTGCTGCTTGTTATTGTTGTTCCTGATTGGTATTGTTGTTACTGCTTGTTGTTGTTTTTGCTGTGTGTGCTGTTGTTGTTGCTGCTGCTTGTTGTTGTTGTTACTGCTGGTTGTTATTGTTGTTTCTGTTTGTTGTTGTTGTAGCTGTTTGTTGTTGTTGTTGCTGCTTGTTGTTATTTTTGCTGCTTGTTGTTATTATTGCTGCGTGTTGTTGTTTGTTGTTGTTTTTTCTGCTTGTAATAATAGTTTTACAAGCATATTTTCTAAATTATGAGTTGAAAAGGTGAGAATTATCATAAGTTTTGGATATAAAGGCATTTGATAATTTTGTTCCGCTGATGTTTCTGAAGTTGAAAATTGTTCGCTATATTCGGTGGCAGCTGATTAAGTATTTTGGGTATCGTAACTTCGAGAGTGCGTTTTCCGTAATTGTTGTAAAAATGTGCAATTTGGAGTCTCCCGTTTATTCTGTGCCGTGTGCTATAGTCTGAATTTGATTTCTAAAGCGTGAATCATCGAAGAACTCACTAAGTAGGCTGCTCTTGAAAAGTTCATCAATCATTAGGACTTGGGGCTGTTTGCAAATTGGAATATTGCTGCTGTCTTGACTGTGGTAAGTTTTATTATTGGCCAATATTTTGAGGATGCCGTTTTGACTTTTTTGTAAGTCGGAGCAATGGGTTGACGAGCCGTAAGCGGTGATGCCATGTCGGATAAAGGACTCGCATAGCGCGAAATAAGCCTGCCTGAGTACCGAGTAGTTACATGCATAGCTAAGGTGATGCATCATATAAGATGTTCTGCGTAGTTTTGCTTGAAGTTGATTGATGTGAGCGTGCCATTTTAGGTGCGTGTCTACGATCACGCCTAGGTATTTAAATTCTTCTACTGTTCCTATAATTGTTTGGCAGTTGTCATCTGAGGGCTTCTAGTTTTGTGAGTGTGTAGGAATGTTTTATGGAATTTTATTTTCATTTGCACGCGTGGCATGTGTATCGAACGAATGTGCATAATTTTTGTTTTTGACGCATTTATCGAAAGGCCATTATCATGACACCATCTTGCAATAACATCGAGCTCATTCTGCATTATTTTTGTTGCGATTATAGGGTCTCTGTGAGCAACCACGATGGCAGTGTCGTCGGCGTAAGCAAAAACTGTGCTTTTTTGGAGTGCTCTCAACATTTCGTTGGCATATATTATATAAAGAAGCGGTCCGAGCTTGGAGCCTTGTGGAACGCCATGCTTAATGTCTACTGGCGCGCTTAGATATTTAATTTTATTTATTTCACTCTTTAATTTTAACTAGATACGAGCGAACTGAAAGATAATTTTCAAGCCATTTTAGGCATTCACCTCGAAGGTCGGCGCGTTCGACTGCTTCCAGGAGTTTTTTGTGCGAGAGTGTATCAAATGCTTTACTGAAGTCGACAAAAAGTACTAGGCTATGATAATTTTTGCTCAGATTTTTGTTCAAATCGCTTGCAAAGTTGCCGAGAAGTTTGTTGATATTTTTTCCTTTTTGGAACCCATACTGGCTATTTGAAATTATTTTATATTTTTCAATAAAGGATTTAAGTCTAAGGAGCACAATATCTTCTTTTATTTTTTCTAAGACTGGCAAAATCGATATCGGTCGATAGTTACCAACATCAGATTTATCACCGTTTTTATAAATAGGCCGTATGGTTGATAGTTTAAGAGCTTGTGGCATCTTGTTCTATTCGATGCTCAAGTTAATAAGTTTTGTGACTACTGGTGCCATCACTACAGCATTATTTTTCAAATCTTTTGGGCGGATCTCGTCATGCCCTGAACTTTTCTGAGTGTTCAAACCGTAAAGTATGTTCAGAACTTCGATTTCACTCGCGTTTACCATGTATATTGAGTTGTTTATATTTAAGTTTGTATTTTGCAACGTTTTAATTTCGCATTTATGTATAGTGTTTTGTATATTTTGATCTATGTTCGTTGCAAATTTATTTGTTATTGTCTGTTTTTGAAATTTTAAATTAATAAATCGTCCAGTGTATTCCTTTTTTTACCAATAATTTCATTAACGATTTGCCATGTTTTTTTTATATCATATTTGTTTTTGTATAATTGATTTTTATAGTAATTGTTTTTTGCATGTTCTAATTTTTTATTTAAAATATTTCTATAACTTTTATATTCTTTTTCACTAAATTTATCTTTTGGTTTCTATAAACATTTTTTATAAAGTTTATCCCTTTTTTCACAGCATATCAAAAGTTCTTCAGTTAACAACGGATTATTTTTTCTTTTTTTAATTCTTTTTGTATTTGTCTGGCAGTTATTGTAAATATTTTTAAAAGTTTCTTGTATTTTATTGTAAAACACATCTACACTTTCGAGCGCACAAAGTTCTTCCCAATTTGTGCTATTTATTGGCGCACACACCCCACTGTCACTTATTATTTTGTTCACACGCGCGATTTGTTCTCTATCGTTGTTGTTGTTGTTGTTGTTTTTGATGTTGTTGAATGTTACTCCACACAGCAAAGAGTAGTGATCCGAAATTGTTGTTGTAACAACAGTTGCGTTAATTTGGCTATATTTAGCGCGCACAAGCATATGGTGGATGTTGCTGCTGGTGCCTCTGCTTGGATCTACTCGCGTGCTCGCGGTGTTTACGCTCCCAATACCGTTCGACGATAGCATTTCTAAATAACGCGTGGTTGAGCTACAGTCGGTTTTAAACAAATCTATATTCATGTCACAAATTATAATAATATTTTTTCTGCCGTTTACTTGGGTGATCACTTGCTCTAATTCATTTATAAAAGTGTCAATGTTTTGCGACGGAGTCTTTAAACTGCTTGTATGAAGAATTGTTGGTTATTTGCGCATATATTAATTGTAATTGTTTCAAACGAGACGATTGTAGGGTATGCCATGTGTGTGTATGAGGTGCTGTTTTTAATGTAGACCGCGATGCCGCCTCCTCTGCGGTTTGCACGGTAAAAAAATTCTGCATTATAGCCGTTTATTTGAAAAAGATTATTTTCATCATCAGTTATATTAGTCTCAACTAAGATGATAATATCAACTGATAAAAGTAAATTGTTAGCCGCAGCAAGGAATGATGTAAAATTTGTCCGTAGTGAACGAATATTTAAAGAAATGCATGAAAGGTGATAACTTGTTATTGTTTGCTTATTTATTTGTTGATAATTAACATATGTGTTTGTTGAAATTGTATTCATTTTGCGTTTTTATAATATTTTTTTTTTTTTTTTTAAGGGAAAAAATTAATTAATTAAATCTATGTCGCATTCTGCAGAGATTTGAGTTGTTGACGACGATTCAGTTTTTTTGCCAGGATGCGTCCTTCGCGTACCCATATAAATTTCCAGTTTGCTTCTTTTGCTTTGGTTTTTGCAAGCCAGAGTAGTCGTCGATTCGATGCTGTCAATTGGTCGTTGAAAAAAATGCGTTTAACATTTACGTTTTGCTCGCCATCTTTTTTTTGCCGTGTATCGATGCGTTTTCCTTTTGTTTGCTGCATTATTGTTTGCTTTGCGCTCAACGAAGAGAATTTGACGATAATCGAGTTGCTTTTGTTTTTAATGCGGTACGTATCAACAATGTCGCACTCCGCTAGGCCTATGTTGTTTTTGTTGGTAATGTTAACAAGAGCTTGTTTGGCGATTTCGTTGTCTCTTATTGGAACGTTTGTTATTTCGATATTATGATCGAGTGCCTTCTGCTCCAACAAGTTGATTTTGCGCTCCATGGCTGTTATACGCACGTCTTTTTCCTCATTTTTGGCGGTTAAATCTTTAACCTTAGGGGCAAGCTGAGAGACGGTTCTTTTATTTTAGCAGAAGAAGCTGCAATTTCGCTCTTAACTTCTGCGTAGGAGCATACTAAGCGGTTGCTCATCTCTGCTATCAGTTGCTTCAACTCTTTCATGTCGGATTTAAGATCTTGCGTGTCCGACTGTACGCTCTTTATTGAAAGAGCATAGTTGGGTTGATGCCTCTTTGCTTGAACATTCTCTTGATCTTCATCGTCATCATCACGGCCTTGCTTCTGGGCTTGCTGTCGTCGTTGTTGTTTCGCTGCATTTTGCGATGATGAGCTAGCTGTTCTCGTGCGCTGCCGGCAGTTTTGGCATTTCCAATCGAAGAGCAATCTTGGTGAAGACCAAGCTTGGCACTTCACGAAATCACCGTTGGCTGGCAGCTGTTTAGCGCAAGTGGCGCAAAGAGATTTTGCTGTTGGTGGTGGTGATCGATGCATATTTTACGAGTGAATTTAATTTTTTGCACTTTTTCACTATTAGTTTTATGTTAGGATATTTTTATATTTATTAAACCTTATTCACTTATTGAATTGAAAATTTTTATAATTATTAACAGGTCTTTTAATGTTGTAAAGCATTAATGTTGTAATGTTGAGTTTTTTAAATTTTTAAATTGGATAATTTATCAGAATTTTTGTTTTGCACAGGAGCGACTAAAAAACACGTCCGTTCGCGGCTATTATATCACGCTGTGTGTGATTAAAATAACCTTAAAAATAATAAAATGTGGTGACCGTGGCATGCAGGTTAAGTGTGAGGCTTAGCATGCTCGGAGCCCGGGTTCGATCCCCAGCCGTGGCGAAAAGTTTTTTCAATAAAAAAAATGCAGACAATGGCAAACCTCAGAGAGTAAAAAATGCCATGTTAAGCTCTTTGAGAACATGAGCCGTTGGGAGTCGGCATAAAACATGTAGGTCCAGTTCTCGGTCAATTGTGTGCAAACATTTAATAACACACACAACACAATCGATCCTTAGAAGCTCGGTCAAAGTCCTTTCAAGGGCTGAAAAGGCCAATTCGTTTTTTTTGTTTTTTTTTTTTTTTTTTAAAATAATAAAATAGTAAGATAAGGGAAAAAACAAAAATAAAAAGTATTTGATCAATTTATGGCGCTAAATAAACATTACAATAGAAAAACATAAGTTCCTATTGGTAAAACTAAATGGATGATAAATAAGTAAAGAATTTGTTTTTAAACTGCGTTGCGTTACAAGTTGTTTGGATATTGGCAATCAAACCAGTTTACACGGCGTTGAGTAACGATGAATTGCTAAACAAGTGCTTGGGTGGATTCACGCAAAACTCCAATGAAAGTTTGAATGCAAAAATTTGGCTCATTGCACCTAAGTGTATGCCAGGCAGCAGCAGAATTGTTAATATTGCAAGCTGCATGGCAGTGTCTACTTACAATGAAGGCGCTTATAGACATTTGCAAATGTTTCAACTACTTAGTATCTCCATAGGAGCTACAGCATTGAATATTTGCAAAGGAAATGATGTAAATCGTTTGAAATTAAATGTAATCGGGGGACATTACATTCGCGGCAGAGAAAAAAGACCTTTTTTTAAAAATTCAGAACTCAGTCAAAAACAAACATTTTTATTATTATTATTATTATTATTATTATTAAGCATATAATGTTGGCAAATAAGAGTCAAGTCTCTTTTAATAGCCCAGAAAAAATATAAAATACGTTAAGCGAGAATATAACAACCATTACTAAGATACAAATAAAGTTTAAAAAGAATTTGTATAAAATTAAATTAATCTAACATTTAAAAAAAAAAATTTAGATGAAAAATAGAATAAAATTATTGTACAAGTACAAAACAACCATCAACAAGAGAAAAAATAAATTTAAACAAAATTTGTGTAAAATTTAAAGTAATATACATTAATAATACTTAATAAATAAAATTTAAAAAACACAACAGAGTACATAATGAAAATAAATAACAACCATTTATAATTTAAAAAGGAAATTGAAACAACATTCATATAAAATTAAAAGTAATTAATATTTAAATTAAAACATAACTTTGTGCATCCTTAAAATAAACAACTGAGAAAATAAAATATAGATCGGATCACAGAAGACTAGGAGAGAAAGAGATAGTTAAGTCAGTAGTTAAGAGAAGTATTTGAAAATTAAATGCTTAAAGGTCCTATTGTTCGGAATACTTTTGATGCTGAGTGGAAGTGAGTTCCACAGTCGGATCGCACTTACGAAAGACAGTCTACTGGAATTAATAAAGTTGTATATTGGGACCAAAATGTTCCTACTTCTACTTGACCTGCAGAACTGAAGTTTATCTAAGAGATATCGAGGGGATCGCGAGTTGATAATTTTGTGTAGGAAAATACAGTTTCTTGCCTTAAGGTATCTGAACAAGCCAATGCCCAAAATTTGGTTGCAATAAAGCGAGACATGGTCAAATCTTTTCAAATCGTAAATATAGCGGGCGGCGTTATTGAATGCAACTAACAGCTTGTGGGAAGACCTCGAATCTAGCTGGCTATAAACAACTTCTGAGTACGTTATAATTGGAAGCAGCAATTGCAGTACCAACTTTCTCTTAGTATTTATTGGCATGAATGAAGCAGTCATACGGAGATTTCGTAATACATAATAGACTTTACTTACACAGGAGTTAATGTGGTCCTCACAGGACAGAGATGAATTAACAATGTATCCAAGATTGGTTACTTTATTGACTGTTTTTAGCTCAATGTCGTTTAGTAGCACAGGTGGGAAATCAGTGTCCTGGAGGGGTGTTTTTGAGATTGGCAGTATAAATGATTTAAGGGGGTTTAATTTCAGCATATTGGTTCTGGCCCACTCTGCAACTGTTTTAAGATCCTCATTCATTTTAACAAATAAATCATCAACGAGTCCAATAGGCCTGGATAAGTATAGTTGAAGGACATCAGCGTATGCATGCATGGTGACATATTTACACCTATTGAATATGTCGTTAATAAACATAGTAAACAGAAGTGGGCCAAGAACAGAGCCTTGTGGAACTCCACTCGTGGTCATTCTAAACACAGAAAAATTATTTCCCACCTTAACTCTTTGAGACCTACCAACAAGATAACTTTGAATAAAACGAACCGCACAGTTAGAGAAATCAAAATAGAACTTGAGTTTTTTGCAGAGTAATGCGTGGTTAACTGTGTCGAATGCCTTAGAGAAGTCCAGTAAGCACAGCAATGTCAAATGTCGCATATCGTAAGGCACTCTTATATCGTCCATTATTTTAACTAGCGCAGTCGAACAGCTGTACCCTGATCTAAACCCAGACTGAAAGTCGGACATGAGGTTGAATAAACTAATGTGGCTATTGATTTGCTCAGCTACGAGGCACTCACACACCTTCGACACAGAGGACAACAAACTTATAGGTCGAAAATCACAGGGTTCACTAGCATGCTTTTTTTTTGCAATGGGAATAATGGTAGCCACTTTCCAGATCTCAGGGTAACTAGCGGTAGTGAAGCAGTGGTTTATTATATGCGCAAGTGGGCTAAGCACATGTGGTAGAACAAGTTTAAGAAATCTAATAGACATTCCGTCTTCACCGATAGCATTTGATTTAATTTTTTTAATACACCGTGTTACATCAAATTCGCTTACTGCTTCAAAGTAAAATTCATTCTGAAGAACTGAGATGCTTTCGTCAAAATAGGGTGAAAAAGTCATATCATGTACAGAGCTTGCAACGAAATAATCATTAAGGGAATTAGCATCAATCTGACATGCTTCAGACTCATTTTTGCATATTCCAATACCTTTGAGATTTTGCCAAAGCTGTTTCGATGGTAAAGTTGGACTTATTTTGGATATATAATATTGTTTTTTAGAAAGTCTGACGGCACGAGTGGCTTCATTTCTGGCCTTTTTATACAGCTCCCAGTTAAGTGCAGTGCTATAGCGTTTCCATTGGTTGTAAGCTTTATTGCGGTCTTTTAGAGCTAGTTTCACTGAATGTGTAAACCAAGGACAAGTACTATTGGTAACCCGACGGGTACATAGTGGAACGTGAGTATTAAAAAGATTAGTCATGGTATCAGTAAAAAAAGCTAATTTGTCATTGACTGACGTAAGGAACCAACAATCAGTCCAATTTATGACAGACAAATCATTTATAAGCGAGGCATGGTCTATAGCTTTAAAGTTGCGGTATGTAAAAAAAATTTCAGAGGGAGTAGGTGATATGTCAACGTTTAATATACAAAATATTAGATCATGGTCAGATAGAAAAGAGATTTGATCAAAAAGCAAAATAGATGATGCATCAGAAATAGCAAAAATATCTAACAAACTAGGGCAAGCGTTATTTGAAAACCTCGTTGGCATTACAGTGTTCACAACATGTAGTCCTACTTCAGTAAGTTTGTCCATGAAATTCCGAGTAAGGTTATCGTTGTTTAAATTATTTAAATTGAAATCACCACATAGAACTAAATGCTGGAAATCTATAATGTAGTTAGATATGGAAGAGAAGACAGGTTCCAAACTGCAATTACGACTTGGATTATAAATACAAGAAAGAAAAATTTTTGTTACGCTACTGTATATTTCAATATTTAAAAATTCGACCTCGGATCCATTAGACTTACTTAAGAATTTGACATTGAGATATTCTTTACAGTATATCGCGACCCCTCCACCTCTTCTATTTGTTCTATCATGACGGAAAAGTATAAAATTAGGTAATTTGAAGTAAGAATCACTTACGTCCTCATTAAACCAGGTTTCCGTGACGCATACGACATCAACAGAAGAATCTGCAAAAACATATTTAATACAGTCCAACTTAAAATCATTAAGACTTCGTGCATTAAAGTGAACGAGTTTACTCATAATTTCAATTACAGTTTTATGATTTTCGTAAGCGTTACGATCAGAGCCATCAACACTAGTCATATAAGATAATATGATTTAGAATAATGACCTAAAGCATTTAAGATAAAGATATATGCAGAGTTAGAAAAGAAAAGGTGATAGTGCGAAAATAAATACAAAGAAGGGAAGTTTACAGTAAAAAACATTTGAAATAAAAAACAAATAAATATGCAATATTTAAAAATATATAATGATGCACCAAAAATCCAATCAAACATAGTCAGCAGCGCCATCAGATAAAGATTGCAGCTCAGTAAGGTTGGAAATCTTAATATCTTCATCACCCTTTTGTAGTCATAAACACATCCACATAAACATAAACACATCCACGGTAACTAAAGGCATTATAAATTTTCTTGGTTCGTTTGAAGGCGATAGCAGCATGCAGAAGTTTTCTGGTTCCGGCATCCGGCATCTCATGTATAAATACGTTGTTGTCTGATCCGAGCCCGGCATCTCTTAGATTTACGGGTTTCTTTGCCCGTCTACGGTAATCACCAAAGGCTTTAAGGACACGGTTTCGGTCAAAAGACGTATAATATTTGATGATGACGATCTAATAACAGTAGCATTAGATCTTGGCTTGACTCGAAAGATGTCTTTTAGTTGGGGTGAGAGGAAATCTAAAGATCTGCAGATAAGATAAAAGATACTTCGAAGATTTTCGCCCTCAGAGAATGGCACTCCAAAGAGCACAGCATCTGTAGAATAATCAATGCAGTTAGTGGTGTTGTTGTTGTTGCCGTTGTTGTTGGTTGAGTTGCTGGTATTAATTTTAATGAGCTCTTCTGCCAACTCTTCACATCGAGAGCTGAGAGCATTAACTTTAGACTCCAGAAATAATATTTTAGAGTCGTACTCACAAATTTGTCGCCAATAGTTGACAATTCACTATCGAGCTTTTTAAGTTTTGCCGAGATATCAGTTGAGAGGCTATTGAGAAGGTTGTCCGAGTGTTGTTTTAACCGCTGCTCTAATTGCTGAAGTTCTTCTCTTCTACTCAATTTCATGCGTTCTTCTAACTCAAAGAGTTGAACACCGAGTGAGCTGCTGCTATGCTGTTTAGGCGTTGCTTCAGTTTTGTTAGTGGTACGTGAAACAACCTGCTCTCGCTGTAGGCGCGTTTGCATGGGAGACGGCGACATCTGCTCAGAAAATGCGGAAAGAGAGATGGCGAGAATAGGTGCTGCATTATTCTTCTTTTATTATTATTAAGAATTAAACAAATTACAAGAAAAAAATTCAAAAAACTATATTTTTCAGTCCAACATGGTTTTATAGAGCTCCAAACTGGCGGCAGAGAAAAAAACGGGGCCTCGTGGTTGCAGCGCTGGGAGTCGTAAAAAATGTCTGGAGCAGGAGCTTTTTTTTTTAATGATCAATTTCACAGGAAAGGTTAAAGGCAGAGTTACTTGCAAAAGTACAAGCCATATCGTCTGCAATTGTTTTACTCTTAAATGGTTGACTAAAAATAGAATTTATAAAAATTAGAAAAAATAGGGGTCCAAGAACAGAGCCCTGGGGAAAACCAATGTTAACATTGACAAAATTACTGAAGTGACCGTCTAACTTTACTCTTTGCATTCTGTTCGATAAATAGGACTGAAACCAGCAGTGCTCGGACCTCTCAAACCACATCTATACAGTTTGTTAAGTAATATTTGATGGTCAACAGTATCGAAGGCTTTAGTAATATCCACGAAGAGAGTTGCACAAAATTTCTTCTAGTTCAAGCCATTATAAATATTACTACAAAAATTAAGAAGTGCATCTTCAGTTGATAAGCCCTCTCTCTGGGTAAGATGACCTGTTACTGGGCATTCTGCTTACAACCAAGCATTTTGATTTAGAGGGGTTTAGTCATAAGCCATTTACCATCGCCCAGTTATTCACGCGCTCAAGTTCTTCATTGAGCTTAGCCGTGCAGTAATCGATATCATTTGGCAGGCAATTAATAAGCAATTGTACGTCGTTTGCATACATTTGAATAATACAGTTTTGAAGCACTCTGGGTAAGTCATTTATAATAATAAAAAAAAGTAATGGTCATAGAATAGAACCTTGCGGCACACCCTTACTGACGGCCAAAAAATTCGAGTATGTGGAACCAACATTCACGTCTTGTGAATATTTGAGAGATATTTTTATTTGTTGCTGATTCAGAAAAATTAAACAATTGTGATAGTTTAGTGCAGAGTGTTTGATGCTTGCGATCAATGCTTGCTCGAATTTGTTCAGTAATGTCTAACAATGCGGTTACACAGCCCCTTTTTGGCTTGAAACCTGATTGTTCTTCGGTGAGAAGTCGATGTTCAAAAACTTTAGACATTTACGGCAGAATAGCGATGGGACGAAACTCATTACCAGGCTTTAGGATAGGTATGATTTTGGCTTTTGGTTGCATATTATCAAGGCCAATTGCATTGGATTTGATTGCAAGAAAACCTTGCAGCACATCGGTCTGAAGGACACAGTTGAAGTTAAATTCAGTAGAATTCTGAAAGATATTATCGGCGACGGCATAGTGGTTCGTAATTGAAGTTGGCAAGGGAATGTCTACAAATTTTTATTTAACGCGTTGACATCTACACTAATGGGCGCTCGTGCAACGTCTTTGTCAAAACCAGTCAGACGAATCGAATTTCATTTCTCTTTGCTTCCTAAAGCAGATCTGAACTTATCTCCAAAGGGCGGTATTTGCTTCCTTAGTCATCTTTACTTTATTTCCTCTTAATTCCTTAAATCGCGCATACACCTCGGGTGTCTTAAACCCTTTCCATCGATTATAAGCTTTATTTATTTTTTTCTTTGAAGTTTTTTAGACTGCCAGAAAACCATGGTGGTTGCTCGTTTTTAAAGATTTTCGCTTTTTTAAAGACGTACTTTTCGAAAAGATAAGCAATGTTGTCTTTCAAAAGCCACAATTGCTCGTCTACGGTGGTCATATAAAAAATGTCACTCCAGTTAAGGTTATTTATTTCGACCTCAAGTGAGAAATAATCAATATTTTTGAAATCTCTAAATTCAATATTTCTTCATTAGAAGTAAGTTGGAAGTTATACGCAAGGAAGATTAAATCATGTTTCGAAAACACAGAAGCTGAGATCTGATCACAAAGTAAAATCTTTTCAGGATCACTAACAAAAAATAAGTCTAACAAAGTATTGTTATTATTTGTGAAGTGAGTGGGCATGAATCGGTTAACTAGGGTCAGGCCAAGAGCTTGCATATCATCGGTAAAATGAGTTTCATTCAAAACATTACTATTGAAGTCACCTGAAATTTATTTGTGAAAAAAATATTTGTGTATGAAAGGGATCAATTTTTTGGAGAAAACTTTCGGTATATACTTGTCGATTTGGCCTAGAGGCGTTACCAACCAGAATTTTATTTGTGCCGAGGATAAATCTAATGAACAAATGCTCAATTTTTTCATCTGCATTCGAATTTCAAACGAAATTACATATAAGGTCTTCCCTTACAAATATTTCAACTGCCCCACCAAGACCCTCCCTATCAGCACGAAATTTTCTGTACCCCTTGACCCTAAAAATACTATTGCTTACACAGGATTGAAACCAGGTATCTGAAACGCATATTACATCCACCCATGAACCCTCAAAGATATAACGAAAGTCATCAATCTTGTTATTTAAACTTTGTGCGTTTATATGGCAAATTTTCAAACCATTTTTTTGTTTACATAATATGCAAATGAGAGAAAAATTACTGTCTTTGGAGCCAAAACTATAGTTATTCAACGTGTTTGACATTTAAAATGAAACGGTTAATTTGCAATACTTCAGCAACGCAAGCAAACACAAAAAGTGTAAGTTAAATTAAAATAATTCATCCATGTAATATAAAATAAACAACTACCTGAACTTAATGCCGTTGAACGAAGCCGTTAAAACGAAGATCACATGCAACAGCAATGTTTTCCTGATTGGCGAACTTTCCCTTCAGTTCCTCAACCTCAGCTTTAAGATCACTAACATCTTCCTTAATTATAGTGGAATCAACGGCAACGTTTTCCAGCAGGGTGACTCTTTCAGTAGAAGAGCGCAGGCCACAAGGTGATTCCGCTATATTTTGGTGGAGCTCGGCGAGAATTCTTTGTTCACTGTCGTAAGGACGCAAAATCTTAAATTGTAGCTCTTTTTGTAAGAGATGTAAAAAAATTTTACTATTTTTATGACGTCTAAAATACATTCATATCAAATTGTTTTCCTGCACCGTACGGACAAGCCTCTTTACAAAGTTTTCAATTTTGGGGTTGTATGGGAGTTGGGAGTGCACTTGGGTGGTTGACGCCAAGTTTTCTAACACGCCTCAGTTATGATACAAAATACACAAGTACCGAATTTCAGTTTTGTAGTTTAAATATTAGCATATTTATTTAGCTAATATTTATTTAAAATGAGTTTTTACTATAATGGGCTATGTGGGATATGACTGTGTTCGTAGGCGGTTGACGCACACGTTTTTTAAATGCAACTTGATTAATACGCAGTCAATTACAAAAATAACTTTTTTATGTCAGGCAAACAATTATAATAAACATAACGGAACATAATAAATGGTTCTTCTTTTAACTATCGTTGCCAAAACAAATCTTACAGTAGAGTTGCTTTAGTTATGACCAAGGAAATTTTGAGCCTTATGCATTTAATACATTATTTAAAAACATACATAAATGAATATAATTCTTTCAGTTTATTTTTCAATTAGTTAATAAATAATTATGTTTTAGAAAAAGAAAATTTCGCTCTATCTTTAACCTTAGACTCGTGAATTGGGTCTTATCGACCCAACACAAATTTCACAGTCAATTACACACATTTCAAATTAACAAATTAAACGATATTGTGGCATGAGTGTATACATTGGACTTTAAGCTTTGCAATGAGACTTGATATATTACACATATTCAATGCATGTGGGATATATTCAGGTCAAACAAACATGTTCTCTGTACGTGAATTCGGGTCAGATCGACCCAACTCTTTTCTCCTTAGTTAAGTCTATTTTCTGCTAGTAATCTCCGAGTATAGCACTTCACCATCATGTTCAATCATGTTTTCGGCGCAATTAATGATCATGTTGAATAGTTATCAGTTTTGTTTGACAAGCCGTAAATATAAATCGTGAACCCTCGGAAAAAAAAGAAAACAAAATTGCTAACGAAAATTATAACGATAGTGATAATGACGAACTGATTGATGTGCAAGATAACTACAGAGTGGAGTGATAATGCTTCGTATTTTTATGAAGGTGCTAATAACAACGTAATTCAAGATGTTCGTTTGACTGAATTGCAGCGTTATGTTGAATTTGAAGACGATGAATTAGGAGAAGTTTATTTAGAAGAAAATATGGTCAGTGCAGTTGAACCAAATCGTGGCGCAAGATACCATGGCCAAGGCAAAACGATGTCACCGTTTGGTGGTCAGTGCCAAGTTCAGTCGAAAAGGATCATATCCTTATTTGAAAGAAAATTTTTATAGAAAAAAGGATGGGTTTATGCAAATTTTACCACCCGCTTTCATTGAATTGATTGTGTTCGAAACAATACGAAAAGCAAAGAGAGCATATGAAGCAAACAGAAATTGCCCCCTAAAAATGAGACATTGGAAGGACACAGATACCGACGACATTTATGCATACATCGCAATTTTATTACACGCTGGTTCCCAAAAGGCGAATGATGTCTATGCTACAGAGATATTCCATAAGACCAACAGGCCATTTTACCGATCCGTGATGAGCTTGTTTCGGTTCGAGCAACTTACACGTTTTTTGCGATCTGACGACACACGAACGCGAATGGGCCGCTTATGTGAGGAAAAGCTAGCACCGATCGATCATCTTTGGACCCAATTTTTGAAAAATTTGACACTGGATTATGTGCCATCTTTGGAACTATGGATCGATGACCAGTTACTAGTTACAAGAAACAGATGTAGCTTTCGCCAGTACATTCCATCAAAATACAGCGACCACTGTAAGGGGACTCAGTCTAAAGACAACAAAACAACTGGCACGTATGATCACTGCTTGAAGCCAACATGTCCATAACATTCGTTCATTCGAATCATGTTACGTGAAAGAATACAAAGACCCTGATACAGTCGATGAAAGTGATGAAGAAGAAGAGGACGATGATGATGAAATGGAACCAGTACCATCAACAACGAACGCATTGAAACGCTAGAAGCAGTTGAAGTCCATTATAAATCTTGAATCTTTAAATATGATTTTTTTAAAACTTTTTTCATTAAAGCATATGTAACCAACATAAGAATAACAAAAAAAATTAAAAACCTTTACAATAAAAATAAAAGAAACACCAAGTAAATCCTTATTTCACGAAAAACAATACGTTCGCTTATTAGATTTGATGAAAAATAACGATTTACATATAAATTACAATAAGGGTCGATCTGACCCAGATTCACGAAAATATGTTGAAATTATCATTCACGAAAGTAAGGTTAATATTATGAATTTTATTAAGTTTATGCCCCATACTGATATTGAGTTGCTTTAGTTTTGGCCACCAGTGTATGTCTTACAAAAAAAAACCTATCCAGATTAGGCTCCCTTACAAAAACCATAATTATTTTGCAACCTGAAAATTTACTTTTTTCGAGTTAAAAATATAAAAATGTAAGGTTTTATTGGATAAACACAATCCTAGGAGCATTTAATGTTCAAAAAAGTTATTTGGAGTTATCTTTTTATAAAAAAATAAAAAATTTTGCAAAAAAAAAAATTGTTGTTGATAAAAAATGTTTTATAACTGTATACAATTTTTAAAAAGAAACAAATGAACTTCATATTTTTTTACTACTTTTTCTACAATGTGAAACTAAACACATGCTTTTTTATAATAACACTGGTTTACAAATAACGAAAAGTTGTTTGTACTTTGAATGCCACTATCCTTTTCTCATGTAAAATCGGTCGCTTATTCCGAAAAAAATTTTTTTTTTCTGTCACTCCGTTTTCGAGATATTGCCCACTGTAGGGTTTTCAATGAAAAAAAAAGTTGGTTCCACTTAATTGCATATATCTCCAGAACCAACAACAGTAATCAAACAAATGATATATCAAATAAAAGCTAATAAAATTTCTTACAAACAATGCAAACATTATTTTTTGGTCGAGCTGTTAGTTTTAGCGGAATAAATTCAAATATCGGGGATTTTTTTTATTTTTCAGAAAAATTTCCAAAAAAAGACAAAATAGTTGCAAATTTTGTTAAGAAATCAAAATATTTTGTTACTTTTGATATTTTTTACTAAGAGCCTTTATTTTTCCAAAAAAAATAAGCTATTGTTGAAGAAAATCTATTGAGAAATGAAAAAGTTGTGTTCAATGGAACGAAAGCACCCAAGTTATGTTTTTTTTAAAAATTTTTGAAGTGAAACTTCTTTGGCGGCGAGTGAAATTTCAAGGTCATTTTTCGTGACGCTAGGCTAACGTTTTCAATTCATATGAAAATTAAAAAAAAATTACTGCCGCTGCCGAGAATGGAATCCCGTACATCGTTGCTTGTGAGACGGATTCTATACGATTATGCCACATAGGCACATGATAAATAGCTAACCAAAATGTAATTAAAAGTGAACGCGTAACATACTGAAAATAACATAATTAACATTAACATAAGATTAACATTAACATTACATTATTAACTAAACCGTAACATTAATTTTCATCCTACTTTCGGAAAAATAGATAAAACAGGAGCAGAACGCGTTCGTGAATATAGAGAGCGAATTAGAGCTCTTAAGAATACAGCCGCAGCTGGGTCTGCAACTAATGATGAAGGTAAGGTGATTGCAACAACGGCTGAGTTTCAAAATGCATTTTTACGAAACATCAGTGTATTTTGGTGAATCTACAAAGAACCAATCCCCAAAAAACACACTGATGCATCTCAACAAAATTTTAAAGCCAACCAAGTTGATGCACTCAACAATCAACGTTCGCTGCTTTATGAGGCCCTCTATCAACATAGCAATTATGATCAGGAAGCAGGAGAAAATAATGAACAAGATTTGCCTCTGCTTTCGGAGGCTCCTTCAAAGAGTACTATGCAAATGCAATCCAGCATTCAAAAAGTAACAATGTTGAGAAGACATTCGAAAGCAACTAAAACACCAACTGAACTAAAACAAGTACCGAAAATAACTGTTATTTTACAATTTTCACATGACAAAAATTGTCGAAAGACTTTTTTAAATATACCATTATGTTACAAATGTCCTCAGCCTCACGAATATTAAGTCGCTTTTAAATTTGAAACTGATTCTTTAAAAGTTAATTTCTTGCCTAGTATATTTCGAGGAAAAATAAAGGTTACTTTTGACTTTTATTTTATCGGTCAAAAATAGCAGTTATTTTGTGACTTTAATTTTTTCGGTCAAAAATATCAAGCAATTTGTGTTTTCTTAAAGGCCGCTTGACAGATTGAACTGTTGACAAAAAAAAAAAAAAAAAAAAAAAACAAATTGGCCATTTCAGCCCTTGAAAGGACTTTGACCGAGCTTCTTATGATCAATTGTGTTGTGTGTGTTATTAAATGTTTGCACACAATTGACCGAGAACTGGACCTACATGTTTTATGCCGACTCCGAACGGCTAAAGTTCATGTTCTCTAGAAACTTTACATGGCATTGTTTACTCTCTGAGGCTTGCCATTGTCTGCAGAGAGGTGGTGACCGATCAGAAAAATTTTTTATTGAAAAAACTTTTCGCCACGGCTGGGGATCGAACCCGGGCTCCGAGCATGCTAGGCCACACACTAAACCAGCATGCCACGGTCACCATAACTGTTGACACCATGTGTAAAATGTCTCACCGATGAGATGAAAATAATAATATCAACATTTTTTTATCGGTAAAAAGACTTGAAGAAATATAAATTACCTGATATTTTTGACCGAAAAAATAAACGGCAGAAAATAACTGTTATTTTTGCAGAAAAAAAACTATAAGGCAAAAAAACTGTTATTTTTGTCGGAAAAAATAAGAGATACAAGTTAATATGTGACACTTTCGACAAAAACCATAGCCGGTACGGTCCCTGGATGCAAATATTGACTCAACAAATTATTATTCCATTTCGTATTGGTTGAATTTCTTTTCAGATACTTTCTCTCTCTATTTCACACTAAAATCTCTCTTATTTCTTACTGTTAAAGAAGTTTCACTTCTGCCACGTGTACGTTGCTGCACGCGAGTTTTTTTTTGTCATATAAGTAAATTGGGTTATTGTACTATAATTTTTTATTTTTCATTTTTATTGTTCATAAGAATCAAGTCAAGGGTTTGGTAGGCTCACGACTGAGAATGCAACCGTCGAAACCGTCACAGTAAAACGTCTGATTTCGACACTTATGGCTATAAGAAAGAGAGCATACCTGTTTTTATTATGCCATGTGCATACTTATTTTGTGTTTTTTTGACAGTTTCGGCGGTCGCTCTCTGAGTCGGGACCTACCTTCCTTTATTGTACCTGCAGCACTTTCGAGATATATAAAAGCAAAAACATTCATGCATTATACTAAAAAACGTGGCAAACAAACGGACGTATAATTTGTAACGAAAGGAAAAATCATGGACGCCAAGTATTTTGTGTCAGTCGTGCAAATTAATATTGTCTGAATGGAGCTCGGGTAAAAAACGATACATGAAATTCGATGCTCCGATGATCTGGAGACAACCGTTTTGCCACCTAAACGATTGCTATTTTTGTCTGGCCAAAGTGACTGGTGTTGGAAAACACAAACGAGTGATATACGCCACTGTCCCGAATGTTTCATTGCCAGTATCTCATTCTGACGATGTTCCATATCCTACATGTCCCGATTCAACACGTGAAAACAATCGAAAATCCGTAGATTCAGTGGAGTCGGAAGGAACCACAGGTGGTAGTACTATTACAACTGAAAACACAACTCACCTTTTATCGCAAGCGCAGCTGAATGATTGGATAAGAGATTTGGAACTGTCAAAGGAAAAATCGGATTTGCATGGTTCTCGTTTGCAACAATTCAACTTTTTGGGACCCGATGTTAAGGTGACATACTACAGAAATCGTGAAAAACCGTTTGCTATACACTTTACTAAGAATGACAGTATCTGCTATTGCGTAGACATTCCTGGCTTATTTAATACCTTTGGTCAGCCGTACATTCCCAAAGAGTGGCGTTTGTTTATTGATGGCAGCAAAGTGAGCTTGAAGGCGGTATTACTTCATATAGGAAACAAAAAGCCATCGATTCCGATCGCATATGCAGTCAACACAAAGGAAACGTACGAAACAATGGCGAAGCTATTGACATGTATTAAATATGAACAACACGACTGGAAAATATGTTCTGATCTCAATGTCGTTGGTATGCTTTGTGGTTTACAGAGTGGCTACACAAAGCACTGCTATTTTGTATGCAAGTGGGATAGTCGAGCACGTGAACACCACTATTACAAAAAGGACTGGCCAGAAAGAATTGAGTCGAAAGTTGGAGAGAACAACGTCAAAAACGTCCCACTCGTCAAAAAGGAAAACATAATTCTCCCACCGCTGCACATCAAACTTGGACTTATGAAAAACACTGTCAAGGCGTTAGACAAAGAAAGCGAAGAATCTCGGTGACGAGAGCGACGAACATGGGGAAAGATTCCACCAACAGATAAAAGTAATTGAGAATCGGTACCAAGGATTTTGGGACAAAGGAATGGTGGGCGACTATTGTTGGTTTCTCATCAGAGAAACCGATCCCGAGTTAAATAAACGACAAAACAAGAATTTAGAATAATCATTTTTAATTTCTGAATGATAAGTAAAAATCATTTACAATGTAAATCACAATATAAATGATTTAAGGGAACAATAAAAATTATTAATAATAATTATATACAATTTAAATAATGTTAATTATTAAAAGAACAATTAAAATTAAGAATATATGATTTTATTACAACAACCTTTAATTCTCATTTTTTTTTATGGCAATAAAATAAGTCCAAATGCATAAATTGATAATCACACAATTTGGGTTCTTTCGTTCCATTGAACACAACTTTTTCATTTCTCAATAGATTTTCTTCAACAATAGCTTATTTTTGTTGGAAAAATAAAAACTTTTAGTAAAAAATATCAAAAGTAATAAAATATTTTGATTTCTTAACGAAATTTGCAACTATTTTGTCTTTTTTTGGAAATTTTTCTGAAATATAAAAAAAATCCCTGAAATTTGAATTTATTCCACCAAAACTAACAACTCGACCAAAAAGTGATGTTTGCATTGTTCGTAAGAAATTTTATTAGCTTTTATTTGATATATCATTTGTTTGATTACTGTTGTTGGTTCTGGAGATATATGCAATTAAGTGGAACCAACTTTTTTTTCGTTGAAAACCCTACAGTGGGCAATATCTCGAAAACGGAGTGACAGAAAAAAAAAAAAATTTTTTCGGAATTAGCGACCGAATTTACATGAGAAAAGAATAGTGGCATTCAAAGTACATGTTGGCTGTAAACCAGTGTAATTGCTTGTTGTATACACGTAAACACGTTGTTTCAACGTAATTTGTAGGTAAAAAAATTTTTTTTTTAAAAAAAAACAAATTTCGGACACAACACATGTTCTTGATGTATCATTCATTTGTTTATTAAAAAAAGAAAAAAAAATATGATAAAATTACTTCATTTGGAGCACAAATAACAAACCTTTTTACTTACCAAAGATAGTAAAAAAAAAATCACGTTTTGTGGCTACTGTAACGATTTCGTTGTCGGTCCAACTTTATCACACAGTAAGGACAAGGTTTACACTCACAGTAAGGACAAACGGCTAAAGCAAACTGACGCGGCTTGGCAGGTGTTCATACAAAGGTTCAAAGTTTTTTTAAGGATGAGATACCAACCGTCACCCATTGCACATGTCCGAGATACAGCTATGTAGTAAAAAGTAGGATGACGATATCGTGGAAGGTTAAGAAAAGTTAAGACAATACAAAACAAGACAAGGATACAAAATAAACAAATACCAAATTACTATTTTAAAACAATTAATAAATATATAAATAATTATAAATCACATATTAATTCTTTATTAAGTATTTAAATAATTAACTTTTAATAAATACAAAAAATAGCCCAAATAAAAACAAAACATCAGTTAACGCATAATTCCCTGAAATAAAAATTACTGCTACAATTAATCACAGTAATCGAAAGTAGCAATCAGTCTGTTAAAAAATATTTGAGTCACAGTGATTGCTACTTCGATATCGAATAATGTAAGGTAATTCACCCTTTCACAAAGTCACAGTAGCAGGCAGTGATTTTTAGTTCAGGGAATACTAGTAGAATATATTATTCAATATTCAAACTATTGGTATCAGTCAATGCTTCTGTGAATAAAACTTTCTGTTTATTAAAAATAAATATCGGCGTAGCAATCAGCATGATTCAAATATTTTAGTAACAGACTGTGAATGCTACTTTCGAGTAGCAGTGAAAAAAATCACTGCTACAAAAATATCGACCCATCTCTAATAACACAATGACACAAAAAACGGTTTTTGGAAAAAATAACAGGATTCTGCGGTAAAGTTTCGATGCTATGACTCAAGGTGAGTTAAACCCCAGCTGGGTTTTGCGAGTTTGGCGACCGTTTTTTTTTTATGGCCCCCAACATATTATGCTCCTCAGTGATTTCGCCCAAAAAAGTTACCATCACTTGGTCAATAGCTCCGTCATAGCTGGAAATATCGGTTTACTATGTTGGGCAATGTTGTAGCTAACAGTCTTATGGTTAAATAAAAACACAAAACAAACTCATCTAATCATTTTTTTCAACACTTTTTTTGAAAAAATAAAAAAAAAAATGATTTTTTTGGCTTTTTTTCATAACTTGAAGGGAATCCAAATTTTTCCTAAACTAAAGTATATTCAACAAAAGTATTGCCGAAGAAAAACTAAACAAATCTTGTCAACATACCTATGTGATCTGAACATGTCCACAGTTCTTTAAAAGCTCCAAAATATCATATAATTTGATAAAAAACTTTTTATTATTGTATTTAAATGTTGTATTTTAGTTTCATATGCTTTATTATGATGCAATAAAATTAAAAGTTTACATCTTAGAAAACGGTAAGCCTAAACGAATCAAAAATTATTAATTTCATGCGAAATCTTAAAAATGGGTCAAGTGCAGTAAAAAAAATGCACTTTTGTTGTTATTTTTTGTTTTATTGTTTCATTTTAATATTTTGTAAAAGTAATTATGGATCTATTCAATTGGAACAATTTCTTGTTATTGTAACTTGATTGATTGTATTTTTCCGTAGGCCAGCATCAAAAATAATTAAGTTTACTGAGTAGTTCTACGAAAGTAGTGTTCGGTAGTGCTACCGAAAGTTTTTAAGAACTGTTACGAGCAACAAAAGCAAACCAAAGTAAAAGCGAAAGCATTTGAAGTTTTAGTTTTTTTAGCACTTGTTGTTTTCGCTGTTCTTTTGAAAGCAATTTAAACCCCGTGCGATACTTATATTGAAAAGAAAAATTAAAATCGAGTGAAAAAATGGGAAAGTGTGAAGGCAACATAAATAGTTTTTGGTATGTTAGTGGAAATTTTACGTCAATTAACGCACAACAAAGAATTCAATATTTATTAATAAATTAATTTAATTTAATTTAATTTAATTTAATTTAATTTAATTTAATTTACTTTAATTTAATTTAATTTAATTTAATTTAATTTAATTTAATTTAATTTAATTTAATTTAATTTAATTTAATTTAATTTAATTTAATTTAATTTAATTTAATTTAATTTAATTTAATTTAATTTAATTTAATTTAATTTAATTTAATTTAATTTAGTTGAATTTAATTTAATTCAATTAAATTCAATTTAATTCAATTTAATTCACTTTTATTCAATTTAATTCAATTCAATTCAATTTAATTCAATTTAGTTCAATTTAATTCAATTTAATTCAATTTAATTCAATTTATTTCAATTTAATTCAATTTAATTCAATTTAATTCAATTTAATTCAATTTAATTCATTTTAATTCAATTTAATTCAATTTAATTCAATTTAATTCAATTTAATTCAATTTAATTTAATTTAATTTAATTTAATTTAATTTAATTTAATTTAATTTAATTTAATTTAATTTAATTTAATTTAATTTAATTTAATTTAATTTAATTTAATTTAATTTAATTTAATTTAATTTAATTTAATTTAATTTAATTTAATTTAATTTAATTTAATTTAATTTAATTTAATTTAATTTAATTTAATTTAATTTAATTTAATTTAATTTAATTTAATTTAATTTACTTTAATTTAATTTAATTTAATTTAATTTATTTTAGTTTAATTTAATTTACTTCAATTAAATTCAATTTAATTCAATTTAATTTAATTCACTTTTATTCAATTTAATTCAATTTAATTCAATTTAATTCAGTTTAATTCAATTTAATTCAATTTAATTCAATTTAATTCAATTTAATTTAAATATATATTTTAAAATTACAATTAAAAAGATCACAATCACAAAAACGAAAAAATGCTGAAATCGCAAAATTCAGAAACTTGAGCTTCATTCATTATCCATTGATTTTCGTTTAACTTACTTACTTACTTAGATGGCGCTTACAACCGTTGGTCGGTTTTGGCCTGGTCTAAGAATTTGCGCCAGCCTCTTTTGTCGTGCGCTTGCTGCCGCCAGTTGGAAACTCCAAGCGTTGTCAGGTTATCCAATGCCTGGTCTTTCCAACGGAGATGTGGTCTTCCTCGTCTGCGTTGGCCACCGCTGGGTACCGAATCCAATATCTTTTTCGCTGGAGCTTCATCGTTCATTCTCTCGACATGACGTAGCCAGCGAAGCCGCTCTATTTTAATACGCTTGACTATATCGATGTCGGCATATAGCTCATACAGTTTATGGTTCCACCGTATTCGGTACTCGCCATTGACGCAGATTGGACCATAGATCTTGCTAAGGATTTTTCTGTCGAACGCTCCCAAAGTCCTTTCATCAGAGCTGCTCAACCATAAGCGCAACCAAAGGGGGGGTTTCGGGGTTTAAACCCCCCCCCCAAAAATTATTGTAGTACCAAGCAAAATAGTATTCAATCAAAGTGAGTCACATGAAAACTAATCACACGTTTAATGAAATGAGCGAAAACCCCAAATGTATATTTCAAATCGATTCTGGTTGATGCATAATCTGCTAAATTAGTCATATTTTATTCCTTCAGACTGCACATTAAGTCGGATCGATTTTGTATGGAGAAAAAAAAGTGAGCCGGACACCGACTAAAAAGTAAAAACTACTCTTAAAAACTCGAAAATATTTTTTTTAAGCACCTATAAAAAAATTTATTTTTCTTGATATTCAAATGCATTTAAGATTATTGGAAAAGTACTGAGCTCTTCTTTCTTTTGGTGTATCGTATGGTGTTGTTTAATCAAAACTGAGTACTATGAAAAATGCGTTTTTTATAAGTGTTAAAAAATATAAATATTCGAAAATCATGAATTTTGTACTGGAGTACTATCTGGCGCACATTTAACTAAAAACTGGTTAAAAGAAATCGATTTGCGTACCTAAAAACTCATATGTACCCACTAATATATATATACCCAGTAATTATGGTAATTACAGTAATTATGGCAATTAAATAATAATTGAGCTGAAGGAAGCTTTTGAATATTGATTTCTCACATTTTAAATAATTCTGGCACTTAGTTTTGGTTAAACCGCACCATACGATATATCAATGGAAAGAAGAGCTCAATAATTTTCCAATAAATTTAAAATCATGTGAATATCACAAAATATCAAAATGACAAAATATGGATTTTTTGGGGTCTCAATAGAGTTTGTAAACACAAAAAATTTCCAAAATTTTTTTAGTGTATTATGAAAATCTTTAGTTTTTTTCTTATCTTGGGTATGCATTCTGAAGAAAAAATTTATGCAAAAAAATTCGTTTTCTGCAGAAAAGACGTTCAGAAGAACCAAAACCGCTTCATGGGGATTTCTCCGATCCAAACAAAATTATACAGAAATTGTTTTTAAGAGTCAGAAACTTTTAAGTCAGTGTCTAATTAATTTTCAATTTCGATTTGGCTTACTACACATGTTTAATTTTTGTTATATTCTGATTCTGACCACTTGAAAGGTTGTTGGCAATACTTCGATTTGAGTTATCTTTTCAACTTCTAGCATGGAGAAACTCGAAATATTTGGAAACAAATTAATTCAAAAGTAATACATAGTAAAAAAGCCTAAATTTGAGGAAAATCGGTTGAGTCACTCGCCACTGAAAAAATCAAAGAAATTTCCCCTTCAATTGTTATTTTTCGTCCTTTTTCAAGTCATTTTTAAACATCGATAACACAAACTCTACAGAATTAAGTTCATAGTGAAGTCATGTGATTCATTATAAAAATAATTCCGATTGACTTCCGAAAGTGGAGAAAAAAATTTACAATTTCTAATTTTCCATCGTAGTTTCCAAAATCCGTTTCATAAAATTTCTCTAAATTTTTAAATATTATCCGATATTAAGGAATTATGGCTTATTGGGAAAAAAATATGTTGGTTTAATTTTTCTTCTGTTCGCTCATCCAGTGACATAATATAGTTATACGCCTTATTCATAATCTTCCATTGGATTTTCAAAATCAGTTTCATGAAAATCCCTCAAAATTGCGCAAATTAAATTAAAAATATATTATTTCGATTTCGTCAGCATTTGCGCATTGAACAAGTAATACCAAACGATTTTTTCAAATTCAGACTCTTTGTTTTTCATCCCAAGATGTCAGAAATTTAGCGGTTTTTACTTTCGGAATTGAGCATAGTAAGTGGTCACTAAAGGACGAATTTTAAAGCTAGTGCCAGCCAATTGGGTATTTTTACAACGAAGTGATGTATGGATGAAAAATTTTCACTGCACTCAGTCAAAAGTTTCTCGGAATAAGTAAAAAGACATAATATTTACAGAAATATGTTATAGAGTTTGCTCCAGAGAATGCTTTTCTCTAAATGTGGTACTAAAGAATCCCTAAAAATGATAAAAAGTTTCCATGAAAGAGGGAAATATATAAAAATATATCGTTTTTAGAGAATACGACTTTTTTTTATTTTTGAAAAAAGACTTCATTTTATTGAAGAAAATACTTCGCACAATGAATTTATCAAAATTTAGTAAACATTTTTCATTTTCCATAAATTTTTCTCTATAAATGAGATTTTGTGCGAGAAAAAATACTTATCATTATTAGAGACATTGCAATATTTCCATTTCCCACAAGTGAAGAAATATTTATTTGAAAATGTGAAAATTTTATCTTATTAAGTTATCGAAAATAGAGAAATTTTTTATCGGAGTAAGGTAGGTATTTTTTCCTGAATGTGTGGGGAGAAAAATATTGAAGTTTTGCTAACCTTATTGGGACCCGAGTAAAAATGAAAATATTTTAGCTCAAGCCTTATAACCTTCGTACAACTGCCAAATAAGAAAAAAATCAATTAAACGGCATACAACTGGTGCTTGCAAAATATTTTAACGGAACAGGTCCTAAACAAAGTTGAAGCCAGTTTATTTTAAAACGACCGCTACCACTGCTGTTCACCTTCTGTACGGATAGAATGTCCTGACAGTGACCGTTTTAATTTAAAAAAAAAAAAAATATGGTGCTGGTCATGACTGAAGTTTGAACAAGGAACCATAAGTGCAAAAATTTAACGCACTAACCCCTACAACTCAGCCGCTGTAATTACGTAAAACTGTTTTTATATTTAAGTTCTCCATTTGATAAAACCCCCCCCAAAAAAAATTCCTGGTTGCGCCCCTGTGCTCAACGTCCAGGTTTGTGATGCGTATAGTAGGACGGGCATGATTATTGACTTATAGAGCGTCAGTTTTGTTCGTCGAGAGAGAGCTCTGCTTCTCAATTGCCTACTGAGCCCAAAGTAACACCTATTGGCAAGAGTTATCCTTCATTTAATCTCAATACTGATGTCGTTGGAGGAGTCAATGCTGGATCCCAGGTAAACAAAGTCCTTCACTACCTCAAAGGAGGTGTTGTCAACAGTGACGTGGTTTCCAAGACGCTGGGACTGTTTGTTTGTTGACACAATATACTTCGTTTTATCTAAGTTCACTGCAAGACCCATTCGACTCGACTCTTTTTCTAGCCTGGAGAATGCTGCACTGACTTCGCGCGTATTGATGTCGATATCATCTGCATACGCCAGCAGCATAACACTCTTATAGAAAATTGTGCCGCTGCGTCTCAGGTCAGCAGCTTGGATGATCTTCTCCATTACTAAGGAATCACCTTGTCTGAAACCTCGCTTGGTATTGAACGGAAGGGAGAGGTCCTTCCCGATTTTCACTGCGCTGCTGGTGTTCTTCAGCGTCATCCTGCAAAGACGTATTATCTTCGCAGGAATACCAAATTCAGACATGATGGAGTAGAGGTGACTCCTTATTGGACTGTCGAAGGCGGCTTTGAAATCGACAAAGAGATGGTGTGTGTCCATTTGTTTTTCGAGGGTCTTTCCCAAGATTTGTCGGAGCGTGAAGATCTGGTCGATGGTGGACTTTCCAGGTCTGATACCACACTGATAAGGTCCAATCAGTTGGTTAACGATGGGCTTCAGTCTTTCACACAATACGCTCGACAGGACCTTATATGCGATATTAAGAAGGCTAATCCTATGGTAGTTGGCGCAAATGGTGGGATCGCCTTTCTTGTGGATTGGGCAAAGCACACTGAGGTTCCAATCATCTGGAATGCATTCTTCCGACCATATTCTGCATAGAAGTCTGTGAATGCATTTAAACAGAGCTTCGCCACCGGTCTTAAACAGCTCAGCCGGTAGGCCATCGGCTCCTGCGGCTTTGTTGTTTTTAAGCCGAGCTATAGCTGTTAAGACCTCGTTATAGTCGGGCAGCGGAACTTCAACGCTGTCATCCATAATTGGGGTTTCCGGGATATCATCTCCACTGGCGGGATTGTTGTCAGCGTCGCCATTTAGAAGACTAGAGAAGTGTTCACTCCATAACATCAGTGTACTCTGGATATCTGTCACTAGATTCCCATTCTCATCCTTGCAGGAAGAGGCTCCGGTTTTAAAACCATCAGCCAGGCGTCTTATTTTTTCGAAAATTTTTGAGTCTCATTCCTGTCGCCATGCATCTCAATTTTCCCGCACTCACGCATTTCCACCTCTCGTTTTTTCGCCTGAAAATGCGTCTCTCTTCCCTCCTCTTCTCTCGGCATCGCTCCATAACAGCACGCGTTACAACCGACTGCAGGGTGGCTTTGTAGGCGGCGTCCTTCTCTGCAGTGGCGTCGCGACACTCCTGGTCGTGCCACTGGTTTCGGCGAGGGCGGTGGTAGCCTATCACCTCTTCGGCAGCCGTACGCATAGAGTGGGATATGTGCATCCACTGTCCGCATATATCGTCGATCAGAAGAGTGCTTTCTTGAAGCAGGAGTGAGAGTCGAGTAGCGACGGCTTCGGCCGTCCGTTTTGACTGCAGCTTGTCGACGTCTAGCTTTCTTAGTGTAGGATTGCGAGCATTCTTAGCTGCGGACGTGTGCGGATCTTGGCTGCGACAAGATAATGATCCGAGTCTATGTTAGCACCACGGATCGTGCGTACGTATAGTACTCTGGAAGAGTGCCTCCCGTCAATCAAAACGTGATCAATTTGGTTGCATGTTTTTTGATCAGGGGACAACCAGGTGGCCTTATGAATATTGAGATGCTTGAATCTAGTGCTACTAACGACCATGTTTCTGGCTGCGGCGAAGTCAATCAACCTCATTCCGTTGTCGGATATGTTGTCGTGGAGGCTGAACTTTCCGACTGTAGGACCAAATATGTTTTCTTTACCCACCTTGGCGTTGAAGTCACCAAGCACGATTTTTAAGTCATGATGGGGGCAGCGCTCGTATGCTTCTTCAAGGCGCTTGTAAAAACTTTCTTGGTCTCGTCATCTTTTTCTTCTGTCGGAGCGTGCGCACATATTAGGCTTATGTTAAAAAATTTTGCCTTGAAGCGGATTATGGCAAGTCGTTCGTTCACAGGAGTGATTCGCAGGACATGATGCCGTATTCTCTTGCCAACTACAAATCCGCATCCAAACTCGTGCTTCTCCGCATGGCCGCTGTAGTAGATATCACAGGATGCTTGCCATAAGCAACCCTGTCCCTTCCATCGCATTTCTTGGATTGCCGTAATATCAGCATTATCAATATCTTTCCAAGATATCAATCAGTTGGATAGAGGCACCATCTAATTTAGGGTTCGGACATTCCAGGTGCATATCCGTAAATCATTATCAGTTTTTCGTTTGCGGTAGTCGTCATCAGATTTGGGGATCATTCTTTTATTCATTCTTAAACTTTTCATTGAAATATTTTTATTACATGGTGGGCTCCAAACCCAACGCACAACCTTTGCTTGATGGCCAAAGGAAGACCGCCGCTCAGATTCGCCGCTAAAGTATATCGGTATGATAGTTTTTTGACGTTTCCAGGAGACACCACGTGGAGGTTTGAGTCGACTTGAGACGATTTCGACATGGATAATGCTGGCCTCGCCAAGTTGAGGCAGTCAGACACGTTGCCATGTGAAGATCGGCCCCTTTTCGTTTAACAGCAACAACAATAACCGGTTTCATGTACAACAACTCTACAATAACAAAATATATGGTAGCCATCGTGGTAGCTGCAGCAAGGGAAAGGGACAGGCAAAACAAAAATAAACGATGCTAGCAACAACAAAGCGCATGCGTCGTAGCACTGGTAGCCACAACAACACACAAACTGACGATAATTTGAAAGTTCACGACAATGTGGTAGCTGCGGCAATGGAAACACGAAGTTACGTTCGTTTGAACGCATGCACGATGGAAGCGTAAATGAGAGTATGGGAGCCATTGCATACAATTTCGATAGAAACATATTTTTATGAGATTTGAGTCCTCTATCTATTATATGCTCAGTGGTATTGCATTGAGTTGAGTTTTTAAGATTTCGCATGAAATTTATTATTTTTGATTCATTTAGGCTTTGCGTTTTCTAAGAAGTAAACCCTTAATTTTATTCCATCATAATAAAGAATATGAAAATTAAATAAAACATTTAATTACAATAATAAAATGTTTTTACCAAATTATGATCTTTTGGAGCTTTTAAAGCACTGTGGACATGGTCAGATCACAAAGGCAAGTTAACAAGATTTGTTAAGTTTTTTTTCGGCAGTAATTTTGTTGAATATAGTATAGAAAAAATTGGGATTCCCTTCGAGTTATGCAAAAAGAATCAAATTTTTTTTTTTAATTTTTTCAAAAAAGTGTTGAAAAAATGATTTGATGAGTATGTTTTGTTTTTATTTGTTACCATTAGACTGTTAGCTACAACATTGCCCAACAACAGTAAACCGATGTCTCCAACTATGACGGAGCTGTTGACCAAAAAGTGATGGTTTCTTTTTTGGACGAAATTACTCTGGAGAATAATATGTTCGGGGCCATAAAAAAAAGGTCGCCAAACTCAAAGCTAAGCCTTTGAGGCTTTATAGCTTTTAAAATTTAGCCATTTACAAAACAATTTATTATAATTATGTATAACAGTTTAGAATATAGCATAATAACTGAAATATAATGATATTTTAACATTGACATAATTTAAAATTATGCTTCAAAATTATACATATTAAAATTGTGAAGCCAAGGCAAACATGGTTGTGTATGTAAAGCATCATGGTGTCGGCTTAGAACGGTGGGAGGTATCAAGACAAACAAGGCCAGTACGCCACACTGATAAGTATAACCATATACATAATACATATCGTCCAGAGCAAGGTGGTATTTCGACAAACAAGGTCATATTTACCACACCAATTTCCTTAGAAACAAAGAAATGGTTGCGAACGCATTGTCGTATTATTATATGTCATACAAATCGTTCTCGCTGGTTGTAGGACAAAGTCCAAAAGATACAACCGGCACAGCTCAACCGAAAAAAATGCGTTTACATTCACCAAGCATGTTCGATTATATTAATTTAGGAGGTCGAAAACAGGTTCAGGTCAGGTCCATTCAGATGTAAATGTTGTATTATGTATATCCATAACCAGGTGAGAATTATGTGCCATTGGAATGATGATCAGAATCACTGTCGGTACTGCAGATAATCTAATATTTTATGTTTTATTGAGCACATGGATTCATTTAAAGATATAACATTTGAAACAGAATTAAAGTCTCCGCATGCGCTTCTTAATGGTTCATTTTGCAAGCAATTTGTTCTACAAAAGTTCATGAAAAGTAGCTCAAAAGATCTTCTAGGACGAAGTGGAATATTAAAGTAAATTTTACTCAATAAATATGGACTGTCTACATGTCCATGTAAAAGCTTAACAATCCACCTAACGTTAAGCATAACTCTCCTATTTTTTAAAGTAGGAAGATTTAATAGCTGTAGGCGATATTCATAAGGTGGTAGATTAAAGTTAATATTGCAATAAAGATAGTTCAGGGAGAACAAAAGAAACTTTTTCTGAACAGATTCAATGTCATCGATGTAACGACCATATCGTGGACACCATACAATCGAAGCATATTCTAAGAAAGGCCTGTAACGAACCTCCCTGGGTTCTTTCTTTAACGCTGAGGTACGCTCAGCGGGATTCCAGGGTTCGTGACAAGAATTAATAACACGTGTGGTTTTTGTTTATAGTTATCTAGGTTTAACAATGTTTTATTGTTTTCTTGTTTAATTCCTATAATATATGTTATATATATATTTTAAATATATCAATTGCTTGTGTTTTCCACTGCTTCTCCTGCTGCTTCGCCGATCTGCTCCGCCGTCGTCTAGCAGTTGGGCCTACAAGCCACCGACACTGCTAGCTGGAACAATAAATAAACACGCGGGCTTACAAGCCACGGACTAGTGTTTAATTTGAGCAGGCGGGCTTACAAGCCACGGGCACTGCTAACAAAAAGGTTTTAAACAGGTGGGCCTACAAGCCACCGACTCTGTTTTCTGCTACTTTGCAGGTGGGCCTACAAGCCACCGACTCTGCTAGATACTGTTTGCAGGTGGGCCTACAAGCCACCGACTCTGCAGTCGCTTCTTAGTTTACCTTCTCTTTCCTTTGTGGTTGCTGCAGCTCCTCGATGCAGACTCTGCTTGTTGTTCTTTTGCTATTTTTTTAACTCTGCTCGCTGTTATTCTGCACTCTGCTTCGCACTGAACGTTAATAATCATGCACTGACTTTTCTCGCACACTGAATCAAAGACTGATCGTCACGAATTGTGATCAAAGACTTCCCTCAGTCCGTGGTTGCGCTGCCTTTTATAGTTGCCTTTGTTGTCAACCAGATCCCGCAATCGAATCTTCTCGGTTGTTTGGCGTAAACAACATACCGTACGCCGTACACCTTGTTGTTGCAACCAGTTGCTTAGATTGGCACAGCACTTTGCCTTGCCCTATGTGCGCTCAAGTTGTTCCGCTACACGACTGCACGAAAAATATCAAGCCAGCATTATCCGTGTGCGTGTGTCGTTCCTCTCTTTCTTGTCCGTGTGTTCTTGTTTATTTGTGCAGAGTTGTGTTATTTTATGTAAGTGTTTGTAAAAAAAGTTTGTTCACTAATGATGGTGGTGTTCACCAAGTGTGGCGCTTTAAATGTTGGCGTCAAAATCGACAACGTCGATTTTTGGCGTCACAGGCCGAACTAGAAAAGTGAATAAAGTTTTAGTAATAAAAGGATCATTAAACTCTTTTGCCCAACGTTTAATAAATCCTAGGGTACTATTTGCTCTATTTATTATTTTATTTATATGAATGTGAAATACTAGTTTAGGATCTATGGTAACTCCAAGATCATGGAAACTATCTAAGGATTCTAATGTGTAGTCACATATTTTGAAATTACACTTTAAGAATGGTTTTCGCGAGAAGGTCATGTGCTTACATTTTTTCATATTAAGATTCATTAGATTTATTCTGCACCAGCTATGAAGATTGTTGATGTCAATTTGTAAGAATAAACCATCATATTCATTCTTAAAAGACAGGAATAGTTTGACGTCGTCAGCATACATCAAGATGTTAGAATGCTTTATGACCGATGGCAAATCGTTTATATAAAGTAGAAACAAAAGTGGCCCAAGATGACTTCCTTGGGGTAATGGTAAATGTAAGAGATAACAGGAAACTCGTATGATTTCACGAGATTAAATAGAACAGATTGTGTTCTGTTACTTAAATACGACTCGATTCATCTTACCATATTTGTGGGAAATCCAATCAAAGATAATTTTAGAATCAAGAGCTTGTGATTTACAACATCAAAAGCTTTGCTAAAGTCCGTGTAGATAACATCAGTCTGTAAACCTTTTCCAAAATTTTCTATTGTCATAGATGTAAATTCAAGGAGGTTAGTGACCGTAGATTTTCCTGAGAGGAATCCATGTTGACATGGAGACATCAACGACTTAACACTGTGTGATAATTGTGAAGTAATAATTGCCTCAAAAAGTTTGGGCAAAGCACTTAATTTCGCAATCCCACGATAGTTATCAATTATAGATCTATTCCCAGATTTATGCAATGGGATAATGAATGACGCCTTCCAGATAGTTGGAAAATAGCAAGCCTTTAGAGAATAGGTAAAAAGCAAAGTGATTGGAGTTACTAATTCTTCACAGCAATATTTCAAAATGCAAGATTGGATGTTGTCGGGACCACTTTTATACGATGTTTTAAGATCTTTTAGATAAGATAAAACTGTGTTGTTGTCAACTATTGGGAGGCAAATATCCCCAGAATGAACATTAAAAGGATAGCTACCATTATCAAAAGATGACGACGAGTAAGTCGACTTGAAGAAGTCAGCAAAAAGGTTACAAATGCTATAATCATTATCAGATTCCACATTTTTAATTTCATAAAAGAAGGATAGGAATCAATCTTACGTTTTATATTTACAAACAGAATGATTTTGCATCAGACTTAATGTTTAATTTTGCTTTTGTTAGGTATATGTTATAGGATTACTTGCACAACAGCTGATAACTATATTTAGTCGAAGTATAACGGCCGAAATCAATCAAGCTATGTGTTCTTTGATATTTTTTATAATATTTAGATTTTAAGTTTCTCAATTTTCTTAATTCATTGGTATACCACACAGGGCCTGAAATTATAGAAGCTTTTCTTTGCGGAATAGATCTAGTGAAGCAGTCAATGAGCGTTGTATTAAACGCGCAGACCGCAGCATCCAGATTCTGTGAAGATAAAACTTTTGTATTAAGATGCAGTAAAGATGACCAATTTATACTGGACAAACTATTTTTTAACATAACATAGTTAGTTTTTTTAAAGTTGAATTCCATGAATGGTTGACTAGCACGATTCTGTATAGATGGTTTAGGAAAATTGAGACTAATTTTAATGGTTGGATGGTGAGAATCTTCAGGAGTGACCAGAGGATCGGACCTTGACACTGAAGCAATGTTGCTTTCATCAAAAAATACCAGATCGAGCAAACGGTTATTCTTATTCAAGTGACAGTTTAGTTGGAAAATACCTTGACTTGAAAGCTCATTTAAAAAGTAATTATCAGATGAACTTTCAGACGATGGTAAATATATTGAAGGGTTTTCAGAACAATAGTTCCAAGAAACATTGGGTAAGTTAAAGTCACCAGTTATTAAGATATGATCATTAGGATGTAGCAATAAGAAAACTTTACTAATAGAAGCCGAATGTTTGCTTTACACTTCCAAGTTAGAAAAGGGAGGTATATATGAGCATGTAATAAAAAGAATCAAAGAACCGTACTTTGCATGCACACAACAGAATTCTATGTCTGCAGCTTCAAGGATAACTATTTCTTGAGAGAAATGTGTTGATTTAACCGCAATCAGCACACCCCCACCATTAGAGAAATTACCAGGAATAGAGTTTCTATCTTTACGATAAATATTAAATTTGTTACATAGAATTTCAAAATTCAAAGTGTTAGGTCTAAGCCAAGTCTCACTGAAAGCAATTATATCGTAATGAATGTTGTGACTCATAATAAATAAATTAATCAATTTAGTGTTAATACCAAACTGAAGGCAGCAATCTAGTTCTTTTGGTTCATGTCGCGAACAGGTAAAGTAGCAAGTGTAGTTCTTGGCTGCGACCTGGAAACAGATTCATGTACTATAGACCGTACCACCTTCTATGCAAAAAAAAAAAGTGCGCCGTAAACCAGCGAATATGACGCATTTGTGCAAGACAATTACGAAAACAAATTTTTTTTTTTGACCGAACGTAGGGGTCGCGCATTGACATATTTCTTCATATCTCTGGTGTTTACAGTCGGATTTTAAAGTTTGGTACAACAATGTTTTTGTCTCAAGAAGATCAATATGACCTCTTTAGAAGTCATTGACCTCAGGTGTACCGTTCAAGTACTTACCCTCCAGATCTCAGTTCCTACCATCCTAATGTACCATCCTTATATCAAAAAAATAAAGCTCTTAAAATATCATTAATCTTTTGCCCAGAAAGTATATCGAAATTTCTAGCAGAACTATTTTTAAAAAATTTTTGAAAATTTTTTTGCCGAACGTAGGGCTCCCTTTTTTCATTTTCATCATATCTTCGGTATTAAATGTCTGATCATATTGAATGACATATCGATGTTTTTGTTTAAAAGAGACCAATTATTTTTATTTCCAAATAAAAAAAAAAATATTCCTACAAGTCCTTGGAAGGTCTAAAATTGATTTTGACCTCTAAAGAGGTCATATTGATCTTCTTGAGACAAAAACATTGTTGTACCAAACTTTAAAATCCGACTGTAAACACCAGAGATATGAAGAAATATGTCAATGCGCGACCCCTACGTTCGGTCAACAAAAAAAAAATTTTTTTCGTAATTGTCTTGCACAAATGCGTCATATTCGCTGGTTTACGGCGCACTTTTTTTTTGAGGTACGGTCTAATGTACTACGGTATATTTAGGCCAAAAACTTTGATCGATAACTTAATTGTTGGCTTCAGCAGACAAAGATATTTTAAAAGATGAAGTGACACGTTCATGAGAGAACTTGAATTTATAAACAGAAATATTTTTATTCAAAATGTTCAGGTTTGTATTTAAAAAGTAAAGGATGTCATCCTCAGACGTATCAGCTGCAAATCGTGAAACAAATATAGATCTTGCAGGCGGAATTACTACAAGATTTTTGTACTCTGGCTGATTTGAGCTACTTAACGATATTAGTTTAGGTATTGCACCTGTATTATTTGTAATAGGTACCGAATTACCATCACTTGATAAAACGCAAGTTTTAGCATAAGATAAAGCGCCAGAAGTAGAAGGAGAGTTAGTGCTTAAGTTAATTGAAGGAATAACAGCAGAAGCATCAGCCAAAAGTAAATTGGGGTCAGCAAATGCTGGAGATTTTGCAGTTGCCACATCATTAGTATTATGAACTTTGGCTACAACCTCAATTTCAGTTAGTAATGCTTCACCTGAAGTATTTAAGTTGGGTGAAGGCTCAATATTAGTGGGTTCTGGAGTTACATTGGTAGACGGAGAGGCTGCCTTAGCAGTAGCACTGGTCAGGCTCCGGAGATTCTTTTTGCTACGTTTGCGCTTAGGAGAGACAAAAGCCTCATCCATGCACTTAAACGATTTAAACAAATTTTCATACTTCGACAATCTATTCTGAGCCGCCTCTAGGTCCTTTGAGACCTCCAAGAAGCCCTTTCTTGATTGCCTAATAAGCTTTAAAATATCAACATCCGTTGCTCTGCATTCTTCGCATGCCCAACGTAAACCTTTCTTTTCGTTGAGTGCATTGAAAACACGAGCATTTAGTGCTGCACACTTAAAGTGAAAAAAGAATTCACACAACCAGCAATTCACAACACGGTCGGATTCTCCTTTAACAGCACAGTTCCGGAATTTGCAGTACATAATTACTTTTATTAGATTTTAATTTAAGTTTAGTTTTAAGTTAATATTAAATTAAATTTTTAGATTCAAAAGTAGCTTTGGCAACCCTGTTTCAAGAAGTTCGATACGCACTAAAAGTCACCGGTTTGTGTACTAGCTAAGTAGCAAGAACTTAGATGTATACAAATGCCAGAGCAGCTGATATGAATAAATAAAAAAACTTGCACTCACTGAGAACAGATGTTCTGTTAAAGCAGAATGAAAAATAAAAAATTGAAAAGATATAAATGTAAACTAATTTGACTTTATAATAAAAGGATAATTCCAACGCATTCACTGAATGTAACTGCAGAAATCCAACGACGATCCTCAGCAAAATACAGCAAGTTGAATTAGAATTAATTTAAAAAGTTTAAACCGGGTTAAAGAAATAATTTGAAATAAAACTTAAGGAGCTCAAGTAAAATACGAACTTGTAGCAAGTAGCAAGAGTTGCCAGATGTTGTCATGTTGTCATAGTATCGAACCGACAAAATCGTCTAGGCGCGATGGCCGAATCTTAAAACTACAATATTAATTGGCCACATTGAAAGCGGAGATAAGTGCGAAGAAACCACAAGATTTTCAAATTCCTTCTAGAGTCTGGGACTGTGAGCTAGAGCTCGAGATGCTGCTGGAGCAACAATAATAAATACACACACACATCCCGCAGGGGCGGATTAAATTTTCAGATCCTTCGGGCCTAAAAACCCCGCGGACTTCACTTTAGCAAATCCAGGCGCGTCTGTCCCAGATTGGGTGGCTTCCTGGTCTGCGTCTGAACCGCATCAGTCGGCAGTCTTTCTTTCAAACTGTATGTAGGTATAAACGAAAAATTAACTAATTATATTAAAAAAACGAAAAATATTACCAAACCCAAGAGCGTCTGCCAGAAATTCGGCGGCACAGCAGTGCAAAAACCACCCGTGGGTACCCCCAAGGCAGAGGCAAGGATTCTGGAGGCCTCAACCAACATTATGTCCAAGAGAGTAGTATCGGTGACTGTAGGGAGTGGGCAAGCGAGCTCCCACTCATCGTCATTAAATGACAGTAATGCTATGGCGGTGTCTAACTTGGCTGCCGTAGGAGATAATCCTACAAGAAAATATGAAAATGAAAGAGGCGGTACTCACAGTTCACAATATCGCTTGGAAACCCAGACCCCTTCAAGGGAACTCCTAGAGTTGCGCGTTTCCCGCAGAAGACGACGATAAATCGATTGAGCAATCACGCTCATTGCCACCATCACTACCAGCAACAAACCACACACTAGGTATGGCGAAAAGTGATTTACTTACCCTCCCACGCAGAAGCATCCACCAGCCCCTAAGACCCTTCGTGGACGAAATTGCGGTATTTCACCAGAAGTCTTGCAAAGAGCGGCACAAACGGGACTCCGCCAAAAAAACACCACCGGAGCCACCGACATGTAGGAAGTTGATCTCGTCCCTTGATCGTTGTCGGTGTGTTTTGCTGTAGGGGAGTGTGGTACTAGTTGTACCAAATTTGGAAGAACCGCTGTAACTCCCACAAATCAAGCAATAATGGCACTGCAAAACTATTAAACATAAATTCAATCTTTTATTCTTGAATCCTGATATGAAAAACGTATATTATTTTACAATAAATTAAAAAATTTACTTGATAAAAAATGTAACTCGTCTGTGACAAGTTACCCCACTCGTGGGGTAAGTTGTCCCAAAGCGTAGTCCCCGTTGTCACACTTCTTAATCGTCATTGCTGCCACACTCCGAAACACAATTAAATCAGCAATGTATCCAACTATCACTTTCAATGCATTATGTGCACAACGTTTGCATTTTAAGCATTGACGACAATTGTTATTGGATTTGACGCTTGACAACAAACTACACATAGTGAATCCACGTTATCTTCAATGATACTAGCTATATTCAGCTTGCATCATGATATCTGAAGATGTCCGACCTCGGTTTATAAGTCGTTTGCGATTTCTTGGCATATTTCCTTAAATTAAAATAAAACATAGAATACTTTCAAAATGGCTATATGAAATTATATGTGACAACAAACCCCACAAGCGCTGTGACAACCTGTACCATTTGGAAAAAAATGTAAACTATGTTCTGTAAATTTAAATATAAAGTTTTATCTAAAAATTCAGAAGTATTTGCAAAATATAATATTAATTGTATTGGAAATTTATTTAAAGTTGAATATAACACACTTCTATTTGTTTAAACTCAAATTTAAAAAAATATAAAAATACACAAATCCAACTTAGTTTCTTAAATCTCTTTTAATTTTTGCAAAACAAAACTAACGGCACTTAAACTTTCTTGGGTTGCTAAACATTGCAATAGCGTATAGATGGTATTGATACTCAACTCGCTAACGTGTTGAATCAAAAGATATCGGCGTTGAGACAACTAGTACTTGAGACAACAAGGACGACTCTCCCCTACTGTGTTAATAACGTTTTTATAATTTTTAGTTTTGTGTTTTTTTTTTAAATCAAAACGGACGGCCGAAGCCTTCGCTACTCGACTCTCACTCCTGCTACAAGAAAGCACTCCTCCCATCGACGATATATTGTTGTGTTGCGTTCTCCGTTGAACCCACACAACTCTGTTGTGTAACGTTACATCGTTACAACTGTTACATCGTTATATTTATACTCACCAAATAATCCTTTCCTTTATCGGTGGAACCTGAAAGTTTAAAATTAAATTGCACTTCTTTATTGTTTAATTAACACTCTTCTTTATTTATAAATTTTACTCTTATTTATAGCACAGTTTTAGTTTAAGATTTATAAACGATTTAATATACAAACTTACTTAAATATACAAACATACGTATTATATTATTTACAAATATACATTCTTCGTTTAGTCACCTCGATATTTGACATCGTTGGCACCACGAATTGGCTAATTCAGCGTGTTATATTTCGACACACATATTTTCAACAACAGGATTTATTAACCTAGAAACAATACATACTTCATTGCAATTCAATCCACAAGAGTTCATTTACTTCCGCGATCAATTTCGAGCTATGTTAACAGAAACGCAGCTCAAGTAGCTGGCCCGTGCTTAATAGCTATTTTAAGCTGACCGTTGCACTTTTTAATTGTTGGGTGCTTGACGGTAAACTTAAATTGGCAAGCATTACAAAAACGCTGATCGCTTCATTATTATTGAGGTAATTTATAATATAAAAACAACTCAACTTCGCTTGTGACGAATGAGTCACAACAATTATTATAATTATTATTATCAGTATTTTTATAATTACTATTATCATTTTTATTATAATTATTTTTATTGTTATTATAATTATAATAACACCTAATTATAATAACACCTAAATCGAGGGTGGTAAAATATTGGCATCTACCCAATTTTTCTAGTATTTCATCAATGTTGGGGATAGGATATTTGTCGTCGATCTTAACAGCATTGAGTTTACGATAATCGATAACAAGTCTCCATTTACTTTTCCCGCTGGCGTCTACCTTCTTAGGCACAATCCAGATAGGGGCGGAATATGGAGAGTTACTGTGTCGTATGATCTGATTGTCAAGAAGTTCTTGAATTTGTGTTTGCACTTCCTCCTTATGGACATAAGGATATCTATACGTCTTGGTATGTTGTCAGTGGTCCGTATTCTATGTTTAATAACATTCGTAAAAGTCAGGTCTGAGTTGTCTTGATAAAATATATCTGCATATTTGTTTATAGTTTTTAGTAGCAGATTCCTTTCTTCTGCATTAAGGTGTTCTGTTCGAATTTGCTTGGATATTTCTATTCCTTGTTCATTTTTTCGATAACGCTAAAGTTTTAATTGTTAACTTCTTCAGAGATTATCGATCCATCGTTTGGGAATATGCTTAAACAATCTGTTGTCTCAACATTACATTCGATGTTAAAATTTTGAACGTTATAAATTCCCTCCTTTATAAGACCTTCCTTTTGTTTTATTGGTATCGATACTTTTAATGTATTTTTGTTTCCAAAAATGAGGGGTAACCGATTCTTATTGATGGTTAAAATATTTTCTTGGTAATTAATAATTGCTTTAAAATGTTTTAAAATGTCATTTCCTATTAGTCCGTCATATTTGTCATGAAATTGAAGTACAATAAATTCTACCATATTAGAGGAATTTCCTAATTCATTGAATAATGGTATTCTTACTTTTTCTCTAGCTGTAATGTTGTTTTGTAGGGTTTTAAGGGTGAACGTATGAGAAGGTATTTTCCATTTTGGGTGGCAAATTTCTGGGTTTATAACAGAATCTGTTGCTCCGGTATCTATGATAAATTTTAATATTCCTAATTTAGTTTTAATAACTATATGTGGAAGTTTTCCGCTGAGGCTGGAGGCCGAAAATTTTCTCTTACCTCTAACTTCCCAATTTCCATCGGTTCGATGATTGGCAACGGTTGGTTATTGAAACTGCTTTGATTTGGGGAGTTGTATTGTGGTGTAAAATTAGTTTGATTAATCTGAGGTCTAAAATGATTATTAAAGTTAGGATTTGTTTGCCTATTTTGAGGTATAAAGCGGCTTGGATTGTTGTTTGTTTGCCTATTCTGAGGTATTGAACGATTGTTTTGTTTGTTCTGTGGTGTGGGATAATTATTTGTTTGCCTACTTCGAGGTGCAAACTGGTTATTTCTGATTCTATCATTATGTTGACCGTCATACCTATTGTTTTGGTTTGTTGTATTTTGATTTTGCCTTAAGGGATTGAAATATGTATACTTTGCGTCATGGAGTATACTGATTGCTTCCTCTAATGTTCCCGGGTCCCTACAATATAGTATAGATTTCATTGGTTCGGGTATTTTATATTTGAACAGCTGTAAGGCTGTTTTTATATTTAAATTCAGTGAGTGTTTTAATTCGTCGTCGCTGACTGCGTCTGTTAAGTCCTGTTTTGTTCTCATGTTAAAACGTCTTAACGAGCTTTTTATGTCATTATAGAGGTCCATGCTATTTGTACGGAACGAAACTCCTCGTAATTCGTTGTTAAATTCGTCAACTGATTTTCTATCACTAAAGTTGTTGTAAAGTATAGTTTTTAAGTCAGTTCATGAGTCGACATGTCCGTTAATTTCTACTGCAAAGGGGGTCAATTGTTAAGGTTGCCATTCCGTTTGTGTTTTCTAGAAGATTCCTTACTCTTTCTGAAAGTAACAGTCTATTTTGTCATGCTAAGTTCTGTTGCAGTTCTTCTAGGTTTTGTCCTAATAACCCTAAACTTTCTTCCATATATGTTTAATCAAATTCTAGTTTACACGAATAAGATAAGGTCACTTTTAAATTTTACAAAAGATAGTAAAGAAATTTGCACTTTTTCAACAATTAATTAGCAACAAAAAACAATTTATTTAATTTTGGGGAAAGTATTATTAGGTACTTAATTGTGGGTTTTTTTTTTCTAATTTATAAATTACAAATAATTCTTACTCTTCTCGTACGTAGGGCTTTATTATAGCTATAGCTGTGGGTTTCGGCCTTTGTAGTTTTGGTAGTTGATTTTTCCTTGGTATCTGATGTTGTTCTTCTTTGTATAGTGTTTGATGATAGACGTCGGGATATGGAAACACGATGATGTCTTCGTCGTCCGTGAAGTATGAGTTTTCAGTTGCCCTTCTCAAAACTATCTCACTGTAGATGTCCACGGTTTCCTCGTCGTCGTTAAAATAGGAAGATGTAGACATAGATGGCCAAAGTTTGGTTTGGTGGTCCTTCACAATTTTTGCGGTAGTTTTGATTGTTGCGGTAACTTTGATCTTCCGAAGTTCTTTGTAAAGAAGTAATCTTTCACGTATTAATTTGTTGAAGTAACTTTGATCTTCCAAAGTTGTTTGTAGACAAGTAATCTTTTACTTAATCAATTTGTTGTAGTAACTTTGATCTTCCAAAGTTGTTTGTAGAGAAGTAATCTTTCACTTTTTACACAGTACGCCGTTCAAGCATTAAAATGCAAGTAAATATGTATATTTTTTCTTAAAAACTTTTATATTCACTCGGCGTATCCTGCCGACTGCGCCAATTTTGGTTTGAATAAAAAACTTGGTTTTTTTAAATTAATTTTTATTATTATACCCCCACGCGTACTGCGTAAGGGGTATATTAATTTTGTCACGATGTGTGTAACACCCAAAAGGAGGCGTGGTAGGTATGGAAAAGTATATATATTCTTGCTCAGCATCACCACCTGAGTTGATTTAGCCATGTCCGTCTGTCTGTCCGTCTGTCCGTCTGTCTGTCGACACGATTACAGCATCAATTTTGAAGCTATCGTAATGAAATTCGATATTTAAGCTTTTTTTAAAAAAACTAAGGTCAAGTTCGAGAATGGGCTAAATCGGATGAAAACCACGCCTACCTCCCATACAACCCAAAAATTGAAAACTCTACAAAGAAGCTAATATTAAAGCTACAATGTTAAAATTTGATATATGTGTATTCTATGTCAAAACTGAGATTTCTTAGAAAAATGGGCGTCATCGACCTACTAACACGCCCACCTCCCATACAACCCCAAAATTGAAAAATCTATAAAGAGGCTTATATTAAAGTTACAAGACGGAAACTCGGTATTTGTGTATTCAATGTCAAAACTGAGGTGTGCCAGAAAAATGGGCTTCATCCACCCACTAACACGCCCACCTCCCATACAATCCCAAAATTCAACAATCTATAAAGAGGCTACTATTAAAGTTAGAAGATGGAAATTCGGTATTTGTGTAATTAATGTCAAAACTGAGGTGTGTTATAAAATTGGGCATCATCCACCTATTAACACGCCCACCTCCCATACAACCCCAAAATTGAAAAATCTAAACAGTGGCTAATATTAAAGCTATAAGACAGAAACTCGGTATTTGTGTATTCTATGTCAAAACTGAGATATGCTAGAAAAATGGGCGTCATACACAATCTAACACGCCCACCTCCCATACAACCCCAAAATTTAAAACTTTATAAAAAGGCTTATATTTAAGCTGCAGGAAAACAATTTGATATGTATGTTTTTTAGACACATAAAAATAATAATATCTCTCAAAATCTCATACAAAAAGCTCTCCAATTTAATATTCTTCCACCTTTAAGAATCGGCAGTGGGGGTATTTTAACTTCGGCCAAGTCGAAGATATACCTTACTAGTTTTCATTTAATTTAATAAAAATACAAATTTAATTTTAATTTAAATTGCAAGTCGATCTTTCGACTTGCAATCTTGAATCAATATTTTTTACTGACTACTATATTATTTTACGGTGGTATTTAAAGGAGCTTCGTCGATATCTTAAACTAATTCTCTGCTCTTCTAACAGAGTTTGCTTGGTGGGAAAGAAAGTGACGCAGAATTTGTATTAGCACTTTCTTTCCATTTTCAAAATATATTCTTTAGTTTTTTTATTGATTTCTTTTTCTTATGTGGTTGCTGATTGGTCAGCATATTTTCGGTCACACAAGTTTGCCTGCGCTTCTTTCTAAAGAAGCGCACTAGGTCAGTAAGTGACTTACTTGCGCAATTCTGCCTGCACTGCTTTCTTTAGGTCAGTAAGTGAGCGATTGGTTAATTGTGCAAGCGTGGGTTTGTTTGCACAATTATGTGTATGCTCACTTTTCTGTCCACAGAATTTTGTTAGGTCGGCAGAATACACTTGTGCCAACTGGCTTAGTATTTGGGTTGCTCAAGTGGATTCGGAGGAATTCGCTTGAGCAATCTTTTAAGCGCTTGGTGTATTGAATTTTGTTTAATCTATATTTATAATTTACTGTGTCACAAAGTTGTGACATAAAATAGTTTACTCAAGTGGATTCGGAGGAATTCGCTTGAGCAATCTTTAACTAAGTTGGTCTATTGAAAAAGAATTCTGTTTAATTTTGTTTATAATTTACTATTGCCACACAAGTTGTGACATAAAATATTGTAAAGTGTACTTGGGATTACTACAAGTACGTTTTATTATTAGGTATGGGTAGGGTTACAGGCTGTATTGAAACTATGAGCCTAAACATAAATTGAAGAAAAGAACGAGAAAGTATAATGAAGCAACAAGCCAGCTAAGAGACAAGCTAGCGAGCTATATATTTCAGCTACACACAAACATAGCACAAGATAGAGACACGTAAGAAGAAGCACGGCAAGAATGCGACGGTTAAGCCAGCCATGAATAGCAAGCAGACAGTCAGTCAAGATCAGACCATTGAAGACGACAGTCGGCATCCGCCGGCATTAGGTCGGCATTAGGTAGTAGGTCTCAAATGATATCTTAAATATATATTAAGAATTATTAATGTAGCGGGTCTCAAATGATCTTTTTGAAATTTATATTAAGTATCATTAAGGTCACAGGTCTCAAATGATCTCTTAAATATATATTAAGTATTATTAATGTAGCAGGTCTCAAATGACCTATTTTGAATTATATTTAGTATCATTAAGGTAACAGGTCTCAAATGATCTTTTTGAAATTTATTTTAAGTATCATTACAGTAGCAGGTCTCAAGTGATCTTTTGAATTATACTTAGTATTATCAGGGTAGCAGGTCTCAAATGACCTTTGATGAAGTATTATAAGTTTTTTTTTAAAATAAACAACCGACTTTGACGACCATACACCACACCTACGCGTGATCATCGGTAGCATAACGTCGAGCAGAGTGATTAAGGCCACGTATTCTCATCACCGTCTAGACGTATTGGCCTAAAGACCCAATAAAAAACATATCAGTTAAATCCCACACGTCTCTTTTTTTTCTATTAAAATTGTTCCGAACCTTGGAATCCGGCGAGCTTACCTCAGCTATAGACCCGGAAGACCGGGAGCTTCGTTACAGCGTTCGAGAGAAAAATTCTTCGCAAGATCTATGGTCCAATCTGCGTCAATGGCGAGTACCGACTACGATGGAACCACGAGCTTTATGAGCTATATGCCGACATCGATATAGTCAAGCGTATTAAAATAGAGCGGCTTCGCTGGCTAGGTCATGTCGAGAGAATGAAAGACGAAGCTCCAGCGAAAAAAGTATTGGATTCGGTACCCAGCGGTGGCCAACGCAGACGAGGAAGACCGATATCTAAGTAAGTTAGTACGTTTTTTTTTAATATCAAAAATAATACAATTGACTACCAAGTAATCGTCGTAAGTAATTGTGTTCAGTATTGTGCTAGTCGTTTAATTTAATTTAATTTATATGTTGTGTTTTGCAACGTTGCAGATAATAAATAATAAAATTATATTTCTTAGCGCACTTAGTTTGCTGCTTAATTTGTGCTTGCTTTGATAGATTTTTGTGTACTTCTTTGTGTCTGGTTCCCAAGTTATAATGTTCATGTAGAACGAATAGAGAGGATCCAAAATTGTTTTGTTAGGTTTGCTCTTAGGGGCTTAAGTGGAACTGACATTTTAAACCTTCCTCCTTATGAGGATCGTTTAAAACTAATAAGAATGCAGACACTAAGTGAGAGAAGGAGGTCTGCAGATATAGTATATTTACACCAACTCATGACCGGTGTTTTCGCTTTTCTCCGGAAATTATTTCTCTCATTAATTTTAATTCTAACCGTAGAAGCAGTAGAAACGCTAAAACTTTAATTTATTTACCTTTTAGTTCAACGAACTATATGTTAACTGCTCCTTAAAACCGCATGAGTACCTTTGTTAACAACTGTAGCGTTTTTGATGTTGACTTGTCAAAAGATCAATTCATGTATTCTGTAATTAGATCTATGTGTGCATGGTTAGTAGTTACGTACTGTGTTGTCCTGGGGCCCAACCCAAAAATTGGTGGGTAAATTTTTTCCACATTAACTTTGATTTGAGCCACTTGTATCCACATCATTATATTTTTGATGATATAGAGTAGGCAGTGGCCCTCAGGAAGGAAGCTGGCTCTTCCAAGAGAGCAAGGAGAGACTAGCGCAAAGGAAGCATAAAACGCCCCCTCAAGGCCAAGGCGCGGCTTAAATTACTGAGGAACAAACCCTTGGCTGGCCAATCAAAGGTGAGTGCGATCGCGTAAAAGATGAAAAAGCTCCCACGTGAGAGAGTGATGAATCTGAATTTTTATAATTTAAAGTCAGGCCCTAAAGATTAACAAAGAATTGTTGCAAGTCAATATTTCGATTGGGCCTATTGACGCAACCAATAAGAAGACTTAAATTACCTTAAGGTATACTTAGGAAGAGATATTCTATGGTGTTATTACTATCTGACCTGCTATTATACCTTCCCTAACATAGATTGCTACTCCCAAAGCGTGACCCTCTCTATTGCGAAAAAGATTATAACCACGAGCTTGAAATAAATTATCGTTCATTTCTGATATAAACCAAGTTTCCCCTCAAAGGAAACTTTCAAGTGAACCCTCAAATAAGGACCTTAACTCATCAATTTTCTTAACTAAGCTCTGAGCGTTGATATGACAAGTTTTAAGACCAGACTGGACTTAACTCAGTATACGAATCATATTATAATTGCTATCATAGGAACCCGCACTGACACTTATTTGTGCTTTCATCTGTAAATTTCAAGAAGGCATTTGTATGAAAGATTAAAGTAATAAAATGCAAAAAATATTTTACTATTCACACAATTTCTATTTCTTTTAAAGAAAGAAGATAAAGAGATATAATCAGTAGAAAGAAAAGGTAAGATTTTGAGATGAGTGAAAAAGATAAATTTTAAAGACAGATGCTGCGGAATCCTCTGCCCCGAAGAAGAGTTCAGTTGCTGAAACGACTCAATTAGTGTACCTCTTTCATTAACCGCTCGCTTGATATATACCAGGCCACAAGAGTAAACACAGCTGGCAATCGTTTTTGTTTTTTAAAGCGGATTGCAGCTCGCATAATCTCAAAGTTTACCTTGATCAAGCATTCATTTAAGTATATTGGAGTCTTTGAGTCGAATCCAGCGTTTTCTAGAGGAAGAGAGTCCCTGTTAGTCCGCCTGAATCTAGAAAAGAACTTTAAGCCGAAGTTTTTGTCGTAGGGTTCTGCCAGTCGTATGCGAATTGGTGGACAGTCAGCATTGCTTTGTTTGTTGCTGTACTTCACGCGGTACGCACTCTTTACTTCAGGAGGTGTTATGCCAATTGAAGTGCAAATCTTGTTAAATACACCCAATTCTTCTTCCTGTGGACTACAGGGAATACCACAAATACGCAGGTCACAAGCAACAGCGTCATTATCCTGCTTGGCGAATTGTGATTTGAGCTCTGTAACTTCTGCCTGTAGATTAAGTAAATCCCTCAAAATCATCGTATCCATCATTTTATAACGGTTCTGCAGTTCCGTAAACTTCATTTTTTCTGTTTTAATATCCAGGCATAGATTTTCGACTGCTGCCACCCTTTTTTCAAATATTGATAGCGTCGATTTAATATTCATAATTTCAGCAGATGTCTCGCTAAGTTTCTGCATGACTCTATCCTCAGAGTCTAGCAGTGCCGACCGTAGCTCACTTATAATGCTCTCTTCACTTCCATTTATTTTTGTATATTAGTCATCACTAAATCGGCATGCGGTGATGTTGATGGGACTGGATGTGAGGAGAAAGGGGACGAAACCTGTTTAAGCGCAGCCTTTGCTCCTCTTGTGCTCATTTTTTTTAATTTTTTTTTTTTATTTTATAAAACTTTGATTAGTTTATTTTTTAGACTTGACAATGTTTATGTTTTGTTTCCTTTTGTTGCTTCACTAATTGTTTATGTTTATATGTTGTATTTGTAAGTCTTATTGTTTTAAACTTAATAAAACCACTTTTACAGAATTGATGGGTTCTATGTTATTAGATATTTTTAAAAAATGTTGGAGCGAATAAAAACACGTCTGTCTGCAATGAGTGCAATGAATGCTTTGGGCCTTTTTTGTCCCTTTTTTTACAAGGGACAAGAAATATAAATACACTGAGTTAGAGAATTAAAATGTTCTATAAAAATGTTCCTCGTAGTTTTTTTTTAATATACATTTTGCAAAGACATCCCATAGCTAATAGTTTTCCTATTACGATTAACCATAAGAATTCGTAAAAAGGGGTAAAATTAAACCCTTAAATAAAATTTCGATTTAAACTTTGAAAACACGGGTACATGCATATTTTTGTTTTTTTTTTCCTCTCTAACAAAATTCGTTGTCGGAACCATGAAATTTTTCTTTTTTGTGTTGGGCAGTGTAATTTGAGTATTAAATGCATCATGTTGTATTCAAATTAAAGGGCATTCATTTCATATTCTAAATATAATATTTTAGTTATATCTTAAAAACTTGTTTAACTTTAATTATTTAAATAAAAAAATAATATAAAGTAGTACAAACCGTTATAATTCACAAAAGTAATTGGTTAAAAGAAAAGCTTCTTAACCGTGATTAAATAACCTTTCATAATACTAATATTGATTCAATATTTCCTTAACCGAAAGGACACTACTTCCGGCTTCATCACTATTTTTGTACCTTTTTAAGTGTCTGGCTTAAGGAACCCCCTGCCAGGTGTCTGGCAGTTGGTTTTTGTGTTCATAATGATGGCCTCAATAACATATATAAAATTCAGCTTTGATGCTATGACGTAAGTAGGAGACTTTTTTTAACTTTTCAAAGCTAAAAGCTTCTAAAGCAAAGCTTCAAGCATTGAAGTAGCTTGAATTGCTTGCCGGCCCCACGAAGTAACACTAAGCGAAAGTTCCGTGGCAACTAGAAATAGCCAAAGTCTTAGATAAGGAACCGTCGTCCAAATAGTTGACGGTAGGTTCTTTTGTTTAAATATTAGTATTGGCTTCCTGTACCAGAGTGGAATTATCCTACACGGAAAATAAAAGGGGTTCATAGAAGTATGATAATACTAACGACAGCTAACTAGTGAGCGATAGGTGCTCAGTCCTCCTTCCGATGCAGTACTTAACGGTGGTTCCGTGGGTATAAGGGCCAGGTGAAGAGATGTTTTTAGCGGATAAAAGTCCCTTTTGAGAAAATCAATGGCGTAAGTATGGGGGTGGTCTACAAGCTAACATCTTTATTAATGAAAGCCTTTCTTATAGAACTAGGTGTCTTTTTAACGAAGCCCAGAAGCTAAAAATAGAAAAATTTTTAATTTATTTGGATAAGAAACGGAAAAATATTTTTGCGCAGAAGGGAGGGTGAAAATGCTGTTACTATTAACTCATGGGAGGACTTAAATAAGATCAATAAGTGCTAGTTTGTTCTAATCACTTTAATTAAACTGTTTATATGAGTATACGTAATGAGAGTTCTCATGCAAATTTATTTTATGTTCCTCTTGCGCAATGCAAAAAATATTATTTTTCAGTCCGTTTCTTCTCACCCAAAAAAAACTAATAGCTTTTATGTAATTCATCAAAATATAAGAAGTTTAAGAAAAAATTTTGATAACTTTATTACACATCTTGAATCGTTTGTTAATAAGCCTGTTTTCATTTTTAACAGAAGTATGGATCTTTGATGATGAAAAGCCTTTGCACAATATTCCTGGTTATAAATGCTTTGCATCTTGTAATAATGATTATGCGGCTCAAGCAGTAATGGCATTTGTAAGAGTAGAATTTAATTGTGATTTTGCTCTTATTACTTTAAAAGCTCGGACGTCCTTAGAATTAATTGTTTTATTGGTAACCAAAAATATTCCTTTCTTTATTTATACAGATTAGAGTCCAACTCTAATCTTGACATGTTTTTTGTGATTTGAATATTCTGCTGTTGGAATAAAAGCCCGAAAATGTTATAATTTTAGGCGATATAAACTTGAATATATTACAAAACTCTTCGTTCGTACATAACTACTTGTTTATGCTTGCGTCTTATGGATTTGAATCATGTATCAATGGACCTACTCGTATATCGGAATTTTCATCAACTTGTATAGGTCATATTTTTGTGAGGTTAAGTCGGTCATCTTATGTATCCCTGTCCAGTGCAATTTCAAATTTTAAATTTTCAGACCATTGCTTGATTTGATTACACTTTAAAAATATTATAAGTCATGATAACATTAATACAGCTTTACTTGTTCAAACCTCATACGACAAAATTGACTTTTCTTTTTTGAACAATAGACTTACATACGAATCTTGGGATAATGTGTACAGTAGACCGTCTCGCCTTATAGGCAAAAAAAAAAAAAGTCGCCGCACACCAGCTAATCTGAAGCATTATTGAAAGGAGGTTTCGAAAAATATTTTTTTTTTGACCGAACGTAGGGGTCGCTCATCGACATATTTCTTCATAACTTCGGTATTTACCGTCCGATCTTAAAGAACGATATGTTTTTCTTTTTGTCTTAGGAATACCTAGCTTTTGTCTTTAGGCATCATTGACCTCAGTTGACCTTTTATAGTACTGACCCACCGGATCTCAGTTTCTACCATCTTAACGTACCATTTTGGTCTCAGAAATTGAAAGCCCGTAAAAAGTCATTAAACTTTTACCAATGAAATTTTTCGCTATCTCCACTAGAAATATTACAAATTTTTGTATATTAATATTTTTGGAAATTTTGGGATTTTTTGTCATATCGTATTATTTTTATAAAATATCCACCGAAAACGTTCTTACACCGAGAAAAAACCATATTAAAATTATCTTAGATGGCTTTTGTGAACAAAAAAATATACTGAATGGAATATGTATATAATGTATAATTACAAAATTTTTTTGTGAGTTGAACATGGTTTTAAAATGAAAAATTTGATAATTTATATAAAAAAAAAAGGTTTAAATTCATAAAGCACAACTTTGTAAAATTAATCAAATTCATGTTTAAAGTATGGCTGGTAGCTAAAAACGAAAATAACACAAACACTGCGAACAAGTGAAATGCAAATAGCTATCAATCCCAAAAACTTCGTCAAACTTTGGACAGTAACAGTCCGATCTTAAGGAGTAGTCCATTTTAATTTGTATTTTTTATCATTAAGAAACCAACTCACAGAAAGCTTAAAGTGAAAAAACTGTTTCTAAAAAAACCTACCTTAAATATTGTTAGAGCTACTTTTCAAATGCTCACTGAAATATCTGTGACATATTTGAACATATTAAATATATTAACATATTAAACATATTAAATTGAAATTGGGTATATTTCACGATTTGATAATATATGTTAGTGTTCAATCCGATTCTAAGTGAGCAAAAAAAAAATTTATAAAAAATGTCTTTTTCCATTAGTGAATTATAATAACAAATTGCCAACAGAGCGCGATGTGATTAATTTTTTATTATATATGCAGCATAACAGTGATCGAAATCGAAAGTTGAGTGCATTTAAACAAGACGCTGTCAGAAAGGTAAGCTTTTTGTGGAAACGCGCGGGCATTCCAATTATATCTGAATCAGGTATTCGTAAACGTTTAAATAAGCTTGTAAATGCATACTATAATATTGCTAAAAGTCCATCGAGACGCAACATAAATCAGTGGAACAGATTGTTCTTTATTTCGCGTTGCAAGTGCGGCATAAACAGAAACATTCAATGCAAATGCAGCGATTTTAATAAAATTCCAGACGCTGTGAAAGCATTATTCATCGATCAGTGCGGTCCACGCTTGATGACTTTTGGCGATGTTGATGCGATGTCGATAGAAAGCAACGATGTACAAATGCCGTCAGTTGCTGAACCATCGAATACGGTACAAAGCGAATTCGAAAGCGTTGAGTACGAACCAGACACCGATGCAGAAAATGAGTTTGAAGAAAATGTTGGCGATTCATCACAGACGATAAAACAAAAATTTGCAGTGGCGGATATTTCGTTGCGTAACTTTAGCTCTGCTTTGGATCGCAGCAATACCTCAGTTCGATTCGGTGCATTGCTTGCGACAATGCTTATCACAGATTTACGAATAGCGATTATTGCTAAAGCCAAGGAGGAGTTATCCGCGGAAACAGCAGAAAATATAAGCCAATTTTTTGACGGGCTCATTATTGACAAAAATAAAATATTCAGAGAGCGTGTAAAATTCCGTAACGAAGCTGTAGTCGCAGCCAGATGCAATGATCTTCTATCTTGTATCTCTTTCGATGGCAAAAAAGAGCCAACATTGAAAAGAATAACTGAGGCAAATATGGCACGCAATATTGTTGTGATGGAAGAGCATATCACCATTGTAAAAGAGCCAAATTCCAAATTCATCGGCTATACTACGCCAACTGACAGCACTGCTTTGGAAGTCCAAAAGAGCATCGTAAAATACTTGAGTAAAGAAAACTTCAATTTGGATCATTTGACTGCTATAAGCTGTGATGGAACTCCTACCAACACTGGCTACAAAGGTGGAGTTATAACGAGGATGGAGCGTCATTTGCAAAGACCGTTGCAATGGTTAGTGTGTCTTTTCCATTTCAATGAGCTACCTTTCAATGCGCTAATGAGATTATTGATTGGCAAACAAACAGGACCTGGGATCTGGCCAGGAAGTATCGGAGCAGGCATTCGAAATTGCATGCAATATGCTGTAAGTTCAGTGAATTATTTTTTAACTGTTTATTGTGTGTATAAAAATTGTATTTATCAATAATTCGGATCTTTTATTGCATATTCCTTTGTCCAGGTTAAGCAAAACTTCAAACGCATTCCAATGGGAGAAATGCCAGAGAACATAGAAGGTTGGAATATTCGAAGAAGCTAGCCAGCCAAAAGCCCGGTGCTATGAGCACAGCTCGATGGCTAACAACAGCATCTCGAATCCTCCGTTATTATGTAACGTGCACAGAACCCTCGCCAAATCTAATGAAGCTAGCTGAGTTCGTTGTAAAAGTCTATGCGCCATTCTGGTTTCTTGTCAAAAATCAACCCCTGGCAGTCCACGGAAGTCGCAACGTTTTCAAATATATATCTTGGATTCGTCACTAGCCGGAAGACGTTCAACAAGCAGTCAGTCCGTTCATTAAAAATAACGCATACTTCTTTCACCCCGAGAATGTTTTGCTATCGATGATAACGGACCGAGATCCGCTAGTGCGTTCAGATGGATATGCGAAGATTTTAGCAGCACGTCAAGAAGCAACAGGCTGTATTCGACAAATGTTCGGTCCAGAAGTAGGCAATTTTATAAATTTTCAAAGTGAATCATACTTCAATATGATCAATTGGTCAAAATTCATGTTGACTGAGCCACCTTGCCTACAGTTCTTCACGAAACACCAACTTGAAACATTGCAATACTCAAATGACATAATCGAAATACCAGGTGAAATAAGCAACTTCATTTGATATTTTTCCTTACTAAACTTAATTATTTTCACAGCCTATCTATGCCATTCTCAAAATACTGAGCGCTTTGTCCATGTAGTACATGAATCTGCCATTGCTGTCACCGATGAACAACGCATGGGTCACATTTAATCTATGCTCGAGAGCCGCCAGAAATACAGTCAACTTGAATCACGTCGAAATTTGATCGCTTAAAACTCGATGAATTTAATATGTGAAAAGTTTCTTAGTAAAATAATAAAAGTGGGTTTTTAACACTTTTCCCACTATAAAATGCTGTGTTTTTTTTTTGAAATTTTTTTTTGGAAGAGTTAATGGTTTTTGAAGACTTCAATTGTATTACTTTAGAATTGTACATGAGGATGGTAAATTCGCAAGAGAACGTTTTCGGCGGATATTTTATAAAAATAATACGATATGACAAAAAATCCCAAAATTTCCAAAAATATTAATATACAAAAATTTGTAATATTTCTAGTGGAGATAGCGAAAAATTTCATTGGTAAAAGTTTAATGGCTTTTTACGGGCTTTCAATTTCTGAGACCAAAATGGTACGTTAAGATGGTAGAAACTGAGATCCGGTGGGTCAGTACTATAAAAGGTCAACTGAGGTCAATGATGCCTAAAGACAAAAGCTAGGTATTCCTAAGACAAAAAGAAAAACATATCGTTCTTTAAGATCGGACGGTAAATACCGAAGTTATGAAGAAATATGTCGATGAGCGACCCCTACGTTCGGTCAAAAAAAAAATATTTTTCGAAATCTCCTTTCAATAATGCTTCAGATTAGCTGGTGTGCGGCGAAATTAATTTTTTCGATACGGTCTAGTGTACAGCGAACTTGATCCATCGAAAGCATTTGACAAATTTGTTGCTATTTCAACTGACCACATTACGAAATGTTCTATGAGAATTAATAAAAGAGACACAAAAAACAAAAAACCGAAACTTTGGATGTCTGGTCAATTATTAAAAAGAATCCATGAAAAAATAAATTGTTTAAAAAATGTAATAAGTATCCGAATAATATAAATCTTAAAGCTCGTTATAAAGACATGTGCAAAGAGATTTCTGTTGAGGTCAAATCATGCAAAACTAATTTCTACGTTAACAAATTTAATACAATCAGAGGTAATGTTCAACAAGAATGGCAGCTGGTTAATAATATATTGAACAAGCGTACAGTTAACGATGAAGTTGTAAACATACATCTTGAAGGCCAGTGTATCTCTGAGGCTTTTAATAAATTGTTTTCTGGTATAGGCAGCAACTTAAAAACAGATGATGGTCTTAACAATTTTGCATGTAATTGTATTGAAAATTAACCATTATATTGTAATAGTTTTTTTGGAACCGATTGCTTCATTCGCACTGTATAAAATAATTTTATCACTTAAAAACTCGAGCTCATGTTCTGATGGCACTGTGTCTAATGTGTTCTTAAAAAGGATTGTCTTTAATGTTGTTGATGTTTTTTGTCATATTTTTAACGCCAGTATTGAGTCTGGAATTTTTCCTCACGAGCTTAAAATAGTAGAAATAATCCCTCTATTTAAAAGAGGTGATAAAACTCTTTTAAATAATGATCGTCCGATCTCTCTGTTATCAGTTTTTTCAAAAGTTTTAGAAAAAACGGTTAAATCCAGAATGCTAAAATACTTAGAATAAACAAAGTTTTTCAGTTGTTGCCAGTTTGGTTTTAGAGAGGGCTTATCAACTGAAGATGCACTTATAAATTTTTGTAGTAATATTTATAATGGCTTGAACGAGAAGAAATTTTGTGAAGCTCTATTCGTGGATATTACTAAAGCCTTCGATACTGTTGACCATCAAATATTACTTAACAAACTGTATAGATGTGGTTTGAGAGGTTCCGTGCACTGCTGGTTTCAGTCATATTTATCGAACAGAATGCAAAGAGTAAAATAAGACGGTCACTTCAGTAATTTTGTCAATGTCAACATTGGTGTTCCGCATGGCTCTGTTCTTGGTCCTCTATTTTTTCTAATTTTTCGATTTTCGATTCGATTTTTAGTCAACCATTTAAGAGTAAAACAATTGCTTTCGCAGACGATATGGCTTGTTCTTTTGCAAGTAACTCTGCCTTTAACCTTTCCTGTGAAATTGATCATGACTTAGGTATCCTCAGACACAGGTTCTCTTCACATAAACTAATTCTAAGCGATAAAACTAAAATAATGAATTTCAGTGTTGTTGGAAATGAGCGAATTTCAAGTAACTTTACCTTTGTAAAACAGTTTTTTACTGTAAGTTGTAAAAAATACTTAATAAGCAGTGATGTATGAAGTTTTTCCAGCTTTTCGAATACTTATAACGATTCTTGTAGTTGTTCCTCGAAATGTTTCGTAATTCACCATGTAAAATCATTGAAATATCTTGGACTCATAATTGACAGTAAAATGAACTGGATGGACCACACTGCCGCCCTCAAAAAGTATCTTATGTGTCCTTTAAGACAATATATCTATTGAAATCATTCTGCTCAATTATAGTACGTTCATATTGTGCGATAATTTTGTTAAATCGAGTTAATGAAGTTAAATCGAAAAACAAGTTCTCAAATGAAGTTTTGATGAAGTTTAATGCGTACAATTGTTGTTGGAAATGAAACGTGTTTAATAATTTAACATGTTATAAAACGAGTTTCAACGAGTTCAAATGCTTGTGTGTGTACTTGCTAATGACAGAAAAGCTTTTGTGTTTTTTTTTTAACACTCCCAAATCTGAAAGAAGCTTTATAATTTGACAAAATATGTCAATAAATTTGTCAAAAAATAAATAATTTAACATTTTAAAAATTTAAAAAAATGTTTCACAAAATTGTATGTTCTGAAGCGGGTTCTCCTCCTTTCCTCCTTATTTACGAATGTTTCCATATGAGCGCACGATTGTGCAAGAATGGGAAGCGTTTGTTCACGGAATTCGTGATCAAAAAAGGACAGATTCGTCATCTGACGAAGAGCGCAGCAGCTGCAGAGCAGAGAATTTTTGTCGTATCAAAACATTTCTGTTTATTTATTTCAAAATGTAAACAAAGAAGCCGTCAATTTTAAACAAGTTTAGGCAATGTGAACGATTGAGTTGAATGAAAAAGCTTTTTTGTTTAACATGTTAAATGAAGTCTATATGAACGTACTATTAAACTGCTAACGTGCGTTTATTATGGAATTTTTCATGCTAACAAAATCAATCAACTACTGATCGCACAAAAACATGTCATTAGAACGGTGTGTAACAAACATCGCTGGGTTAATAGTTTTCCACTATTCAAAAACTTCAATATTCTACCAATAAAACATCTTTATTTTTACAGGGCTTTAAAAGTTTTCTTAAATAGATCTTGTTACTTATTAAGTAAGGTACGCTAGTCATAACTTGAGAACTAATAACCATAACTTGGTTCAGGTGCTTTCTCATAACTTACAACATTTTTTTAACTTTTATTTATGTACGGCTTCGAGACTTTTTAAGGTATTACCTCATAGTGCCCGTTGTATTCGTAATAAAATTGTATTTCTTAGAGAAGTGAAATCATGGCTCTTTAATTTTGATTTTAATGTTGTTGACTCCCTTATCTCTATTCAATTATAATTGTATCATTATATTATTTTTATATTATATTGTGATTTTCTAATTTTTGTATTTTATATGTTTAATCTTAGTCATTCTTAAAACTTATTATAACACTCACTAGACCCCACTACAATACATCTTAATACTATATTATCATGCTTAGTTTAACTGCATTCGCTACTTGTGCTTATTTGTACAATAGAATGTAGTACTTATTATTATATCCATTACATCCATTGCTTTAAGTATAAATGTAAATGTTTAATAATAATTTTATAATAAATAAATAAAATAAATAATAAAAAAATAATAAAAAAAAAGGACGGACCACCCCCAGAGCCATGAGCTAAACATGGAAGTTGTTGTCAATTGATTCTTTTAGGTTAAAAGCTGTTTGCGATTATCGAAAGAATTTCATGATTTGAAAATATTTTAGATGATTTTATAATATTTTTGTCAAAAACAAAACATAACAGATTTGTCATAAAATTTTTAATGGAATCATCATAACAAATATGAGTTTTTAAAGTCTTTTAATAGTTAAAGGACATTCTTCGAAGATGTTGGTGAAACTAGGCAGAATAACCTGTGCCGCGGGTACGGTTTTTAGTGTAAAAAAACACTTTATTTGTGATTTTTTTTAAGAGTATGGATTTAGCAAATTTTTTAATACCTTATGGACATTATAAAGTGAACTTTTAACAATATTCTGTAATTTTTTTTAGCTGGAAATATTGAAAAACAAGCCGGTGACAGAGCTTTTCCCAGAACGTCTTAGAAAAATAGCAGTTTGCGGTGTTCTCGGTCGAAAATTATCTAAAACCAAAAAACCATTACAATTTATTCAAAGTATCATCAAATCCTCCCCCTAACGTTCCTTGATTGTTTATTTTTTCATTTAAAAATTTTTGGAGGCTATCAAAAGAGTAAACTGCTATTTTCCACGAAAAATTGCGACATTTTGTGGGTGGAAAACCCCCTTAATGTAAAAAAACGAAATTTATCTAAACGTTTGAAATAAATCGGTCAAGTAGTTTTTAAATGGCAGTGAACACGGACTTTGAAAAATAATTTTGAGAAAAACGCGTTCAAAGTTTACAAGCTACGTTTATCGACGTTCGAGGTACACTTACTTAAAAATTAAAAAATTGGTTAAAAAAAAAGTGAAAAACCCTACCCCACCCTTAAATATACACGAAAACATTTCAACTACAAATATTTTTCATGAACTGAGCTGCAATGATATTAAAAATACACTGAGGAGGAAACCATACTTCAAATTTAAGCTTTCAAATATATGTTTTAAATATTTAACAGTTTTTTTTTATATTTGTTTTTAATATGAATGTATGTTTAAAAACATTATTGTTTAACAAACAAAAACTTTTGCTTTAAATTTTACTTTAAAAACAGATGTGTATAACTTAAATGAAATTGTTTCAAGCTCTATTTCAAACACAAATTCGTTTGATATGAACACAATTTCATGTAATTTTAACACATATTTTACTTCGTGTAACATTTTGTGAATAAACTATTCTTCTTATTCTTGGTTAAAACCTTGATATCTTTTTATTTAAAGTTGAAATTTAAAGTGCTCCACAAATTTAAATGTTAAAATATATTTTATTTGTACGAAAGAGTGAATTGATCCTAAAAAGATAAATTTTAACAGGACCAGACTGAAAAATTTTGTTCTTTGGTTACTTTTTCAAGAAAGAAAGCAATCAGTTTAAGTATTTTGATGAAGTCATGCCTAGTAGAATTAACTTTATTCTGAAGTTGAACCCTTATTAAATTTTTATAAATTGTTTCGAATTTTATCTGAAAAAATACATACACAGAAATATTACAAGTCAAGATTTTTTTTTTCAACTAGAGCTAGAAATAATTTCATTTAAGTTAAGCACAATTGTTTTTGAAGTTAAATTTAGAACAAAAGTTTTTCTCTTTAAAATAATTTTTTAAATTTACCTACTTGGCACCGTTTCTGTTGTTGCAAAGAAATAATAAGAGATAATTATAAAAAAATAATAAATTTAAAGTTGAAAATTAAACAAGCTTGTTTTAAATATTGTATTAGAGAAACGCATATGCGTTAAATTTTTTATTTTGAAATTTTTTGTTTAATTTTAAAGTGCGTTTTTTTTTCTCAGTATACTAATTCAATAGCTTACAGGAAAAATATAATATTACATTAACGTTGCACGAAGCATAAATGAGTGCATTTAAAAACAAAAATGTAGTTGAATTTTCAAAATAATTTTAGTTTGATCTTTTAACAAGCCATAACCGACATGATAAAGAGGAAAAGTGAGTATTAATAAATCTTACCTGTAACGAATGTTTTATTGTAACATATATTCTTTGTTATTCATGTTAATATTTAACTTTACTTAAAATACTTGTTTGAAATATAATTTGTAATTCTTTGATATTTATTTGAATTATTTCAAAACTTATAAAAGAAAATTTTTATTCAGATTTTTATCTCAAAGAGGATACAACGTTTTTTTATTTTGAAAAGGAAATCTGATTTCAATGAAATATTTTAAGAATATTTTTTAATTAAAAACAAACACGAGAGCGACTGGCGTCCCTCGTTACATTGGCGCCAAACGTAAATTACTAAAATCTAGCCGCAAAATTTAAAATCAGCTTAGGCCTGGCTAATTACTTATTGCCTGCCCAACATTTAATGAACATAAAAAAACTGCGCAATTCTTCTGCAACAACGGCCAATTATTTAATCCAACGTGTTGCAACATAACCCTGGCAATTGTAATATTCAAAAGATCTGTTTTGTGCTGTTTTTGCTCGTCATCAAGCAAATCCTGTCCCTGCCACACCATCTGTATCTGTGCTGTTTGTACTCATCATCAAGCGTAAGTTCTTCAATCGCAGTATTATCATTTCTTGGGCTGCTTGAACGTTTGCTTAACGTGATCCTGTCTGCCGCAGCAACACGAACTGAACACGTACTGTTTAAGCTCATCATCAATCGCTGGCATTAACAGTATATTCGTCGACAGTATATTCGTCTGTCTCCGTGTCCACCTGACGACACCGCTCATGTGAGAAATACGAGAGAAGCCGGTACTGACGCTTTTGCTGTCTTACCAAGTTCCTCGTTACATCTTTAAACCAACGTTATTCATTACACTCGTAGTAACGTCTATTCGTCTACTGTCTCCACGTCCACCTAACGACACCGCTCATTCGAGAAATACGAGAGAGACCGGTACTTACGCTTTTGCTGTCTTACCGAGTCCCTCGTTACATCTTTAAACCAACGTTCACCAATGTATATTCGCCTACTATTTCTTCGTTCATCTAATGAAATCGTTCAATCGAGAATTACGAGAGACAGGTGCTGACGCTGTTGCGGTCTTACCAAGTCCCTCGTCACAACCTTATAATAAGATCTAGAAGCAACCTCTTTCGATTCTCCATAGAATCAGAACGTTTTTCAGAAGCGAGATCATCCTTCTCACTCACATTTGGTTCTTTAACCCCTTTCCACTACTACAACATATTGTTCGTGCTGGTCTTTCTCATTTTATTTAACTCTCAATAAAGATCTCACCCCACGACAACATGCGAAGAAGTCCTCGCAACACTTCAGCTGTTGCTGCATCAACGTCATCCGCTATTGATCATAATACGAGCTGTTCAACAAATATAATCATGACTCGTGATCAATTTACAGAACTGTTAGAGAGTGTCCAATCCAGACCGGACGTTCGATCATCTTTTAGTAAATGCAGTGCTCGTTTTAATGGGGATCGAAGCACAAATAATATTGAGAACTTAATAGCAACTATCCAAGTATACAAAGAAGCCGAGAGCATCAGTGATAGATTTGCTCTTGCAAGCCTTCCACTATTACTTGAAGGCTATGCATCTTCTTGGTGGCAAGGTATAAAAGAAGAAATTAAAACATTCGACGAAGCGATCAATCTTTTGTTGCAAGCATTTTTAACACCAAAGCCTGATTGGAGAATTTTTGCTGAAATAAACAAAGATAAGCAACATATATTGGAATCGACAGATAGTTTCATCTGCCGAAAAAGAAAACTGTTTGCTCAACTCAAGGAAAAATTGAGTGAAAATACGATGCTCAATATTATATACTCTCAACATGGTGCTCGATTTGGCCCAACGTTGTTTTTTTATAAAGATGAATCAAAAAATATTTTTTAATTCAAAATTAAAACATCCGAACCACTAATAAGTCCTGAAGAAACAACATATCATTCTTCAAAACTTGAATTGACAAAGTATAATGAACCCAGGAGTTTAAATTTGACTGCATTTGAAATGCTACTACGTCCAGATAAGGTCACATATCCTAAAAGTAAAGACACTGATAATGTTAATAAATTATTATTAAGTAAAAGGCACATAAAAAGAGATATAACGAAACCTTTACCGTTTGAAAACAATAACATAATCACAGGCGCAAAAGAATCAATTTCATGCCCTCAACATAAATTAAGACTAGTAAAAAGGCAAACGTTTATAACTCAAGGAACTGATATGTCAGACAATAAAATAAATGGAGAAAACATGTTATCAAGTACTCCTTCAATTGAAATGGTTTCGAAAAAGATCAACACAGCCAGGATTGACAATATTTTTCATCCAAATTCCAGTACAACAAATAACTATTTTCGGAAAATACAAGATCTACCACCAGTTCTGAACGGAATGAAAAGTTCATGTGAAATTCGTCAAAAAGGAAATATATTAAAACCATTTGGACACTCAAACGAATATAACTTCACTGAATCGCAAGTTAACTATTTAAAAGTATCAAAGAAGAAAAATGTTAAATGGAAATGTCTATAAGAAGAAGAAGAACGATACTTCAAAGCATTTAGGGGCTGATCAAATGCAGGGGGAGAAATACATATATCACTGAATTTCTGAAAACAGTTTGCAGAAAATTATCGAAAGATGCAATTAATTAATCACAGCAACTCGTTATTTCGGAATTTTTTAAATTTGCTGCTACATCATCGGGTCGATTTTCTGTAGCAGAGGGGGAGTTTGTAACGAATGTTGTATTGTTACATATATTCTTTGTTATTCATGTTAATATTTAACTTTACTTAAAATACTTGTTTGAAATATAATTTGTAATTCATTGATATTTATTTGAATTATTTCAAAACTTATAAAATAAAATTTTTATTCAGATTTTTATCTCAAAGAGGATACAACGTTTTTTTTAATTTGGAAAGGAAATCTGATTTCAATAAAATATTTTAAGAATATTTTTTATTTAAAAACAAACACCAGAGCAACTAGCGTCCCTCGTTACATACCCGATATATTTTGCATGAAAACTTGTCTGGACGACATTATTTTTTACTTACAAGGAAAAGTTATAAGGCAATTATGTTATAAGAGTTTTTGAGAAAATTGTTGAGTTATTTTTAAAATTTGATCTGGTCAAGTTTATTTTTGAAGATCTTGTTTTTAGCACCCATTCCCTAGGAAAGTTCGCGGGGAGGGAAAAAATTGTCATTTTTGAAATTTCCATACACTTCGTGGGTACACTAACAAGTATGTATTAACTTAAGTTTGCGTGTGATAGGTCATTACTTTTCTGCGGACTCTTCCCAGAACCAAAAGCTATCTACGCCGATGGAGACTGAAGTAAAATTGAAGTAAAAAAACTTTAATTCAAAGAAGATCGTTGCTAGAAATTAAACATATAATAAAAAAGTTGATTATATAACAATAAAAAAATTTCAGAAAATACATAGTTATTATATTTATAAGTAAATTTAGATATATCCAACATTCAGGACTAAGAAAATTTGCCACAAATGTCTAAATTCAATATTAAAATGGTAGGTTAAAACCTACAAGTTTTTAAAGGTTATTTTGATCAATTAGAGGACTTTTAAACGACATCACAGCTATTGCATGATCTTTCAAAGGATAGACCCATTTTAATAAAATACGTCTTCTATAATTTTTAATTAACAGCCCAAGTTCGCAGCATACTTGGACCCTCAATTTTAAAAAATAAAAAAAACAAATTGGCCATTTCAGACCTTTAAAGGACTTTGACCGAGCTTTTAATGATCAATTGTGTTGTGCGCGTGTTATTAAATGTTTGCAAACAATTGACCGAGAATTGGACCTTCATGTTTTATGCCGACTCCGAACGGCTAAAGTTCATGTTCTCTAGAAGCTGTACATGGCGTTATTTACTCTCTGAGGTTTGCCATTGTCTACAGAGAAGTGGTGACCGATCAGAGCATTTTTTATTGAAAAAAACTTTTCCACGGGTTGGCTCCAGACATGCAAAGCCACACACTTTACCTGCATGCCACGGCCACCTACTAAGCCCTCAAATAAGCCTGTAACAGTTTTAGAGCTAAAGAATTCGTTGTTTGAACCAGAATTTCCAGAACCTGTTGTGAAATTATCCATTTGAAATTTTTGTACTTACTTACTTACTTAGGTGGCCATGACAACCCGTTGACGGGTTACGGCCGACTTCATCAGTTCTCGCAAGGCGTCTCTGCTTCGCGCGCGCCGTCTCCAATCTCTTTCACCAAGCGCGGTAAGGGCTTCCTCGGCCTGGTCAATCCATCGGAGGCATGGTCTTCCTCTTCGTCGTCGACCCTCGGCTTTCGCCTCAAACACCTTTTTCGCTGGAGCTTCTTCATCCATACGAAAGACATGACCCAGCCAACGTAGTCGCTGAATTGTTATACGCTGGGCTATGTCAATGTCGTCGTAGAGCTCGTACAGTTCGTGGTTCATTCGAATTCGAAGTCGTCGCCAACTCGAACAGGACCAAAGATTTTGCGAAGAACTTTCCTCTCGAACACCCCAAGAGCGGCTGCATCTGTTTGCGATACCACCCATGCCTCAGCGTCATAGAGAAGCACAGGTATGATGAGCGTCTTGTAGAGTGTTAGTTTTGTCGATCGAGAGAGGGCTCTGGAACCTAATTGCTTACTTAGCCCGTAGTAGCACCTATTAGCAATTGTTGTTCTTCGCTTTATCTCCAGGCTGACATTGTTGTTGCTGTTTACGGCGGTGCCAAGGTATGTAAACTCCTTGACAACTTCAAAGTTATAGTTGCCTGCTGTAACATGGGAGCCCAGACGCTGCACTTCCCTATTTGAAGCAGCATATACTTTGTTTTGCCCTCGTTCACCGTCAAACCCACTTTGGCTGATTCCTTTTCGATAGCGGCGAAAGCAGCGGTTACATCGCTCTTGGTTCTGCCGATGATATCGATATCATCAGCATACGCAAGGAGCTGGACACCTTTGTAGAAAATGGTACCATTTCGATGTACACCTGCCTTACATAGGATCCCCTCCATGATGATATTGAAGAGATCGCATGATAGCGGGTTGCCTTGTCTGAAACCTCGTTCGGTATAAAAGGTTTCGGAGAGGTCATTTCCTACCTTGACGGAGCTGCATGTATTGCTCAACGTCATATTGCAGAGCCTTATCAACTTTGCAGGTATACCGAACTCAGACATTGTTGCGTACAGGCAATCCCGAATCGGGCTATCGAACGCAGCTTTGTAATCAACAAAGAGATGATGGGTGTCGATTTGGTTTTCGTGGGTTTTCTCCAGGATTTGACGTAGAGTAAAAATATGGTCTATGGTGGACTTGCCAGGACGAAAGTCACACTGATAAGGTCCAATCAGTGTTTTGGCATGCGGCTTCAATCTTTCACACAATACGCTCGAAAGAACCTTATATGCGATGGAAATAAGACTGATACCTCGGTAGTTGGCGCATATTGTCGGATCTCCTTTCTTAAGTATAGGACAAAGCACACTGAGCTTCCAATCGTCGGGCATGCTTTCTGCTAGCCATATTTTGCTGATGAGTTGATGCATGCACCTTATCAATTCACCGCCGCCGGTTTTAAACAATTCAGCAGCCAGGCCGTCAGCACCTGCGGCTTTGTTGTTTTTGAGTCGCTGGATAGCAACTTTAACCTCGTCATGGCTTGGTGGTGGAATTTCCACTCCATCATCGTCGATTGGTGGTGTCAGACTGCATTCTCCAAGGGCGGAATTGTTGGTATCGTCGCCTGCAAGCAGATTGGAAAAATTTTGTCTCCATAACTTCAATGCGCACTGCGTATCTGTAACCAGATCACCATTCTCATCTCTACAAGTGGATGCTCCGGGCTTGAAACCTTGGGTTAGACGCTTAACCTGCTGGTAGAATTTTCGAGCATCCTTCTTGCCCTGGTACACCTCAATTTTTTCTCGCTCACGCTTTTCCTGCTCTCTTTTTTTACGTCTGAAAAGGCATCTCTCTTCCTTCCTCTTATCGTGATAGTTTTCGTGCATGGCTCGCGTTACAGCTGATTGCAGCGTCTTTTTATATGCGGCGTATTTTGCTGCTGTCGCGTCGCGACACTCCAGGTCATACCATTGGTTGCGGGCGCCGAAAACCAATGACTTCTTCAGCAGCAGTGCGCATGGAGTGGGATATATGCGCCCAAAGTCCGCCAGCGTCGTCGAGGCAAGAGTAAGGTTGGTTGAGCTTAACCGAGAGTTGAGCGGAGTAGGCCTCGGCGGTCCGTTGTGATAGCAGCTTATCGACATCAAGCTTTCGTTGCACACCTGTGCGTACATTCTTCGCATTGCACAATCGCATGCGGATCTTGGCTGCAACAAGATAATGGTCGGAGTCAATATTGACCCCCCGAAATGTGCGCACATCCAGTACGCTTGAAGCGTGCCTTCCGTCAATCACAACATGATCAATTTGGTTTCGCGTTTTTTGATCCGGGGACAGCCAGTTGCCTTTTGGATATCGGGGTGTTGGAATCTGGTGCTACTAACTACCATGTTTCGCGCCGCGGCGAAGTCGATCAGTCTTAGACCGTTATTCGAAGTGGTCTCGTGGAGACTGAACTGACCGACAGTGGAGCCAAAGATGCCTTCTTTTCCGACCTTCGCGTTAAAATCTCCGAGAACTATTTTTATGTCGTGGGCCGGGCAGCGATCATACACGTCCTCTAGGCTCGCGTAGAAGGTGTCCTTGACAGCATCGTCCTTTTCCTCCGTCGGGGCATGTGCGCAAATTAGGCTGATGTAGAAGAATTTCGCCTTGACGCGGATTGTCGCCAGCCTTTCGTTCACAGGTGTGAACTGGGAAACAAGTTGGCGTAGTTTCCGACGAATCCGCATCCAAATTCGCGCTTCTCTGCTCTCTAAGAGCAGCCTTGTCCTTTCCATCGTATCTCCTGGATGGCGGTGATGTCAGCCTTTATTTTTTCGAGGGCTTCCGCCAGTTGGACAGTGGCACCTTCCCTATAAAGGGTCCGGACATTCCAGGTGCATATCCGTAAATCATTATCCGTTTTTCGTTTGCGGTGGTCGTCAACGTAGTGGGGGTTCATATCCGAGGCTGATTTTGTTTTCATTGGGAAGTAATAATGTGGTTGGGAAACAAACCCTACGCACATTCCATTTTTAAGGTCTTGAAGAGACCCCTCAAGTTTATAGTCTAGAGGAGACCTCGCCGCTCAAATTAGCCGCCAAAGTTTTTCGGGTGATAGTTTTTGACGTTTCCAGGAGACACCACGCGGAGGTTTTGAGTCGACTTGAGACGATTTCGACATGGATAATGCTCGCCTCGCCAAGTTGAGGCAGTCAGACACGTTGCCATGTGAAGATCGCTCGCTTGCCTCCCTTAACCTTTAATTTTTGTACTTACTTAACCTTTTGCTCTATATCGTAAAACCAGTTCAGCCTGTACCAGAACCTGTTGTAAAATTATCTATTTGAAATGTTTGTACTTACCAAACCTTTTGCTCTATATCGTAAAACCTGTTCAGCCTGGACCAGAATCTGTTGTAAAAATATCTTTTTAAAATTTTTGAACGGACTTTACTTTTTTAAGCCTGTTCAGCCTGGACCAGAACCTGTTGTAAAATTATCCATTTGAAATGTTTGTATGTACTGTACTTTTTAAAACCTGTTCAGCCTGGACTAGAACCTGTTCTAAAATTATCTATTTGAAATCTTTGTACTTACTATACTTTTTAGAACCTGTTCAGCCTGGACCAGAACCTTTTCCTAAATTATGTGTTGGAAATCTTTGTACTTGAAGACTATCGTCATTTTCCTCAATTACTATACATCAAACATCATGGCTTGCTATTACAGTGCTTCTTAATTAACAGAACCAGAACCTATTCGGTCTGCATAAACGGAACAGCATTTATTATTTTAATTGCTAGAATTAAATCACAATGTTCGGTCTTCTGATCCAAGTTTTAGCGATTGGCTACTCAAGTTAGGAAATGGAGATGAAGATATCATAGAAATTCCCGATCATTTTGTTTGTAAAGGTTCGCTTATTAACCCTTTCAATAATCGATTGCCTATAATCGTGGGCAATTTTTTTGAGCTTATATTTCCATCATTTAAGCGATAAAAAGATTAAAAAACATCCCTCTGATTTTTACATGAGCTGCTTTGCATTTGGCAGGCTGTCTAATATAATGGAGAAAACCACGATAACGTTGTATTATAATATTTTAGTTCAACTGAAACAACCGGAGACAAATGCAAATGCGTTATTTATGCAAATGTTATTATAAAAAAAAATTATACTGTGCACACCAATCACAATAAACACTTCTTTTTTGCAAAATTTATTAACACGCGATATAAAAAAATTGAAGGCTTCTGTTGGGCATAAAATCGAAAATCTAACTAAATATATAACGTATATAATTAGATATATAACGTTTAAAAAGTTAAACATTATATATCTCCCTAAAATTATTTTTGTCATCTTGGCACAACTTCATTTCATAGTACCAACCTATTTGATTTTAGAAAAGACGTTGGAAAATAAAAACAAAATTTTTTCCGATGTGTCCAATATAATGGACAAATCCATTGAAAGGGTTAAATAGATTTTTGGCGATACTTTGATTCCGAATAACATCAACCGTTATTCCAAAATTGCTATCCTGTGCCCCAAAAATTCCAATGTGAACGAAGTCAACGAGCAGGTTCCAAATATTTTAGTTGGTAACACAGTGAGAGATCTGCGCACGGATTAAATTGAAGACAGTGATGATAACGATAAACAAAATTACCCTGCCGAGTTTTTGAATGCATTTTATCCTTCAGGAATGCCACTGCATAAGTTAAACCTCAAAAATGGAAGTATTATAATACTTCTTCGAAATTTCAATACCAAAAGAGATATCTGTAATGGAAGGTGGTTAGTTTTGAAAAACCTAAAAACTTAATTAATCATCGCACAGGTATTGACAGGCGCACTGGCGAACATGAAATAGTTTTCATACCTACAATTGATTTGGCCCCGACAAACACAGATTTGCCTTTCACGACGATTATAGTTTCGCTAAAACAAAAGATACAAAATTTGGCGATATTTCGTTTGATGATCTCTTAATGATAGCTCCGCTACAACACATAACACGATAGTAGTTGATACACCGTTGAAACATTTCATATTTTTTCTAAAATACAAAATTTAATTTTTTATCTTATGGTGTGTTGTTTAGATTCTGGATTAATAAAACAAGACAAGTGTAAAAAGTGTAAAACACCCTGTATCTTAAAAATCCTACCACAACGGTAAAAATTGAGTACAGATTTGGAATCAGCGTTGAAAGCTCATACATAAATTATATTGGGTTTACCGGATCCTACTTTTTTAGACAAGTATTATTTATTCAAGCATGTCTGAATTTTAGAGCACTGCCATTATTTTGAACACAGCTGTATATATTTGTAAAGTAAATAAAATTTGTAATTCATAACAAAACATAAACAAAATTAAGCATATAATTCATGCTTAAAATTAAGCATTTCATTAACTAAACTAACTTTTCATTTAACTTTCATTTGATCATATAAATATAAATAATGAAAATAATATGTATATTGAATTGATGTATATTAAGGCGTAGTGAAATATATGGGATGAGATTTTTGCTACGAAGCGGGATTGAGAAACTGAAAACTTACAGCATTATAAGTAATCTGGCCGAAGGATTCTGCTCTCCAAAGAATTTCGAACCGCCAACTTTTTAAAAATAGTTTTTGATATGAATGCGTTTAAGAAATATTGGTCCATGAGGTTTTTTTGCTCATAAAATATGAACTATTGTTCTAGATCATTGACGGGCAGCTTTGCACACTTGTGATTGTATAAGTGCATGAAAATATGTATTCATCTCACATACAGAACGATCAAAGCTTCAGTATCCAAGCAAACGTCAAGCAGACAAGATCTGCGCTTGAGTGTTCCTTGAATGCATGAAAAAAAATTGCGAGATATTACACTGAATAAATTTTATGTTTAGCAAAATTTTTTATTTTAAGAAAATAACGGCATGGCGCACTGCATGGTGTGTCATAAGGAAGTAAAATTTGCTAATCAAACACTTTTCATTAGCAAAAAGCTGTTTTAATTTTATTTAATATTAATGTTACTTAATGTTAACATATTAGTAGAAATGCCAATTTTTCGTTCCAGATTAAAGTATATTGGTACTTTCGTTTGGTAAAAAGAAATAATTAAGAGTTGTAAAAATTCTACGAATTAAAAATAAAAATTAAAAATATTTGTAAAACTTCACTTTCTGTATACATATTCTAATAATACATATTATCCATCTGTCGGTCTGTTTGCATTTCATTGTCCGTCCATTACAAGTTCATTTAAATTCGTTATATAAATCGAAGCACAAAAAAAAGTCACCCAATGATAAAAGAGCTTTAGCACTGCTTTGTTTTCAGTGTAAGCTTTAAAGCGCTCCTTAATACATACTCAAGATAAGAAAGTATAGGTGTGCAAAGTTGCCCGTCAATGTTCTAGATCAATGCTAGATAGTGATAAGAAGTTACCATTAGAACAAAAAAATCTTTGCGAAATTTTCGCAAACATATTTTTCATCCACTATGGCCCCATCCTACGATTTCTGAAAGCAAAAAACTGATTTTTAGGTTTATTGCTCCGGAACATGAGTACAAATAAAGTGACGTCATATCAATGCTTAGAAAGTTTATAGATAATTTAAATACAAACATTTTGATGTATTCATCGATTGTGTGATATACCTGGTTACTGAGATATATATTTTTGAAGAACAAAAAAGCAATTTTTTCCTTTTATTGTGAATTTTAGAATTTCAAGTTCAATATAAGAGAAATCGAAAAATGTAACTCTTGCTACGCTAACAAATTTGGAATAACGATTGGAAAAAATGACCAGATGACAACAAATTCTGTATCCCGGGAACCAATCTCCATTCCAACATATGCTGCGTTACATAACTTAATTTAAGTGATGGGCACAAAAGAGATTTGAGGTGAGTTTGAGTAAGTTACTCATTTATCAAAATTAAGTGGAGCAATGTCCCACTTCAAATGAGGTGTGTCCCGTGTAAAAAGAGGTTAAAAGTGTTGGTGAGGTTTTTAAAACGGCTATGAGGTTAATGAGGAAAACGAAGAATGAACACAAATACTACTTAACTGAGTTTTGTTTTTGAAAATAAAATTAAGAAATAAAAAACTTATTCCAGCAAACAAAAATTTAATTTTTTAATAAGTTGTTGTTCATTGTAATTAACGTATTAGAACTTGAAACAAAAATTATATTAAAATATCAATAGAAATTCAAAGAAAAAATCAATAAAAAAGTAATATTATATAAAACATATTATAGTTTAAGAACAGTTTTGAAACTTTGCCATCAGTAAGCATTTATTTCTTCTTTCTACAATTACTTGTCGAGACTTCAAAAATAGACGAAGTCAAAAACATTGAATTGCAATTAAACGAACATTTTCGTCTTTACTCGTTTAGTAGCGACTCGTCTATATTGGTTAGGGCTTCAGCTTCTAAATTTGAGTTGTTTTGTGAAAATTGAAGCCGTAAACATTTTTTTTGAGGATATGATACACACAAAGCTCGTGTATGGGACATTTGAGTTGCCTCTTGCATGAATTACCCAACAATAAATAATTTGTACTCACGTTCCGGAGTAATAAGCCTAAAAATCAGTATTTTGCTTTCAGGAATCGTGCGGTGGGGCCAAAGTGGGTGAAAAAAAATTTTGCAAAAATTTTTGCAAAAACTTTTTTTTCTAATGGTAACTTCTTATCACTTTCTAGTATGGAAATAGAACAATAATTCACCTTTTATGAGCAAAAAACCCTCTTGAACCAATATATTTTAAACCATTTATATCAAAAGCTATTTTTGAAAAGTTGGCGGTTCGAAATATGTCGGAGAGCTGAATCCTTCGGCCATGTTGCTTAAAATGCCATAAGTTTTCACTTTCTCAATCCCGCTTTATAGGAAAAAACTTCACTACACCTTAATGTATATGTATATCGAGTCCTATTTATAATAATTTGCTCATGGGAATTATAAAAGGCAGTTCTCATTTTTAAGACAGCAGGATACAGACATCACATGTTATGTTTAAACACTCATGAACATTTACGGTTGATGAACAAATTTGTATTTAAAATTTTCCAACATTTCTTGAGCCTTAAAAATAGAAAACTCCCTTTTCCAATTCCCGGGAGAAAATTTTAAATGAAATTAAAGGATTGAAAAATTTATCACTGTCGTGCTAGGAACTTATATTATTTCAACATGGTTTATATCTCAGATATAATTATTTCCTCTTCATCAGATGAATCAGAGGAACTGCAGCTTGCATAAGCACTACGTGAATCTAACAGAAGTATGAGATCATCAGTTACCTCAGTTTTGACACCATTTTTGTAATCTTTTCAGTGAACATCGAATATAAAGCAACAAGTTAAGCATTTTAATTTTAAATCTATTTCTTTGCTCAGTTTTTACAATTTTCATTGCACTAAAAATTATTTCAACCTCAGCGTTGCTAAGTGGTAAAACTAAGAAACTGAAAACCAAATTGACGAGCTCAGAAAAAGTATTTTCATGCAACTAGTTTCTAAAGTGCTTTCCTTCTACCCAAAACTCAATTGTGACCATTTACGTGTAATAGAAAAAAAATCGATCTTTTGCAGCGTTCAATGAAATGGTACTTTTACGCGCAATGAGTTTTTGTGAAAATAATAATGTTTTTCATGCAACATTATGTCAAAAAAATTCATAGAAACATGCATTTTTTTGTGAAATTAGCGAAACACTAAAGAATTTGCTTCGCTACACGCTTCATAGTATATTAAATCAAATTTCTTTTTAAACAGCCTTATTTTACGTGAAATTCTACTGAAAAGAAGTGCAATTTAGTTTTTATTTCCGACAAGGTAAATGACTGTAAAAATTCAATGAATGTCGGCATAACAAAATTTGAACACTTTAACTTAACAAATTAATTACAAAAAATTGTGACGACATTGAGAAGTCTGACAAGGTGCGATGGACTCACGACATGTTCCTCTTTAAGAATTTCTATAAGGTTTGCTTGTGCTTTTTTAGTCGTCACACCGTGTTATTCTAATTGTTTTAATTCTTCAAAAAAGTTTTTACAATATACTCAATATACTGTCGACTTTTACTATAATATCTTATTACAATTCCAAGCTGTTTTTTCGCTGAAATGTGAGTAGACTAGGCATGCACGTTAACGTTAATTTTAGCGATAACCAAAATATTTCTTTTTTTTCGTTGAAGCGAAATTAAAAAATAACGTCAATTCAAAAACCGAAAAATATTTATTTCGTTTCGGAGAAAACGAAATAAAATTTTTTCGTTCATGTTCTAAAAAAATAAAAGTTCATGTTCTCAAGAAGCTTTACATGGCATTATTTACTCTCTAAGGTTTGCCATTGTCTGCAGAGAGGTGGTGACCGATCAGAAAAATTTTTTATTGAAAAACTTTTCGACGCGACTGGAGATCGAACTCGGGCTCCTAGAATACTAAGCCACACACTTAACCTGCATGTCACTTTCAGCACAACAATACAATACTTAAATGAGTAAGATGAGTTTAAATATAGTAAATATGAAAAAAATGGAGAGTTAAGCAACTGTTATCATTAGTCGTACGATATTCGGTATAAATAAATATAAGGTCACGCCACTTTCTTACATTAGTTATATGTTGTATTTATAATAATTATATGATATATTTAAAACATTGTATTGTAATATAAATGAAATTTGATCAAATAGCTAGCATATATATAAGTCGCCCTCTATTATGATTCGAGTCTCTGCGAATCAACAAAAGAATTTCATCTACTTTGTAATTTATTAATAATAATTTATAAACATTTTTTTTTGTTTTAAGTATGAACTATACTCCTTAAGTTCTACTTTATTAATCTTCTTTATTTCTATTGCTTCTATGATGTTTTATAAATCGTTTACTGGTACTACTGCTAGTATAACCAGTTCTTCAACGTCTTGACAAATGTTATCTGTGTTTTTTTAAATTCGAACAAGTTTGGCAAGTACTTATGCATTTTTTAAAATAAGGATAAAAATATTTCATTTTTATTTCTTCAAAGTTTTCAGATATTTCTCTATGGTTTCCCTCTTTATGTGTACGTTCTAAAATACTTAAAAGATCTTCAGAATTTACGTCGTTCGCAAGTTGATTACATTTTGTAAATTTAATATTTCTGTTGTTAGAAAACAGACTTATAAGCTTTTCTTGAATAATATTATACTGATAATTGTCTAATTTAGAATATAAACCGACTGTTGCTTTTCGTAAGAAACGTCGAAATAAATCGTTTAAATAATGATTGGATGAATAATAATCGTCTAAGTCAATTTCTGTAACATAGAGTATTTTGTACTTTCTATACAATGTTTCGAATTCTTTTCGTTTGGTTTTAATATTCTTATTTGCGTTAAATACTTATTAACTATGGAGTCACTTATCGTAAAGTGATCATTTAATTCTTCGGAAGCTGAATGGACCGTATCTATAGAATTTTCAAAAAGGGACTTAATCTCTAAATTTTGCGTCTCTTCTACATTTTTTGTTTTACTATCCTGTAATCGGCTTAAGAAATCAGCGACTTTATTCTCCTTTCCTTTTAAGTATTCTATTTCAAATTCATATTCGCTCAGCGCAATTTTCCACCTAATAAGTTATGGTTAGGTGGTTCCACATCTGTTAGTTATGTATACTGAATAGACGTGTTTTCACTGGCGTCTGCAATTTTAACGTTATCGCCTGGTAATTTTGCCGTCAATATCGCCAATACTTTCTACGTATTATTTTTAATTTCCAGTGTTTATTTTTTGCGTTGAATTCATAAATTAATAATCCAGTTTTGCCGCGCATCACAAACTTAGGTTGCGGTTATAGTGAACGCGATTCAGACAGGCAGGCTGAAATCTGTGTTAAAAAACGAGATGCAAATAGCTATCCAACCCGCTTGTTCACATTGCCTGTCTGCCTGCTTGTCTGACTCGGCGTTCACTATAACCGCAACCTTACACTGTTGTTGTTTTAATTATGTTGAGCCTGCAACAACAAAAAAATCTACGAAGCACATCAAACAAAATCGCAAATAAACAAATTGCACCAACAACTCCGCTTGGTATTCCCAAAGCGCATGCAGATGTGTCATCACCTTCAACTGCAATGTACAAGTACAATGAACAAGTCAATGTCACTTTTGCTGAGTGACATTGACTGTGGGCGTGATGAACCTTTTTACATGCATGAAAGTCTCACTAAGGCGAATCAGCTTGTTTATCTATGCTGAACAAAAAAATAGAAAATAAGTTGTATGCTGTTTTTTCTCTTCGTGTGCAGGTGTATGTGAAAGCGGATTAAAATAAAGAAGCAATTTGTGTTGATAGCAGAGATAGCGTTGATTGTGTCGCTGGTATGAGAAGTTTGAATGTGTTATTTAAAAGCTAAAAATATTTTATCAAATTGTATCTTTTTATGCTGTACTGATTGTTAATTTTATTATTGCTTTGATCTTATTATTATGTTTAAATTAATTTTGCTTAAATTATTACTTAGTTCTTGGCTTATTACACTCAAAATGATCTTGCTTTCTTGCTCAATCTCTCTTTGGCTAAGACGTATTGCCACAATTTTTAGGTTCTCTAACAATATCTATTTTCTTTCGTCTTTTCTATTTATCTATCTTTTCTCTAATTTGCTTGCTTACGATTGTAATTTAACTATCTGCAAGCATTGGTTACTTCCTGTATATTATTGTGTGAAGTTATATTGTTTTGAGTCGTATATATACTGTCTAAGCGTTCTTTCCATCAGTATTTCTACTTCGATGATGTTTAATGAAAATTTTGATGGCGTTAACGGAAATTATAAAATCTTGATTAAAGTTCTCTGTGCATAGCATTGTGGTCTTAAAGTTTTGCACTTCAATGCTAGGAGTTTAAACTATGATAAGCTGGACTATTTTAAATATATTGTTGAAAATTCTTCTGTGGATGTCATTTGTGTTTCTGAAACCTGGTTCTGTAATGAGGTTTCTGATTCTGTCTAAAATATTGATAATTTTAAGCTATTGAGGAATGATAGAGTGGAAAGAAGTGGTAGAGGTGTTGCTATTTATTGTCGCAGTAATTTAAACGTTAAACTTGTATCTAAATCCAATAGCAATAATAATGTTGAGTATTTAAATGTGTGTTTATTTGATAACCATGCCAAAGTGTTCTTGTCTTGTGTGTAAAATCCTAACAAGTGCAATAACCTTGATTTATTTTTTTCTGAGATAAATAATTATATTATTGATTTTAACTTCTTTGTTATATGTGGTGACTTTAACGTAAATTTATTATGTCGTGATAACACTTCTAAATCGTTTTGTGAAAATGTTTGCTCTACAGGTTCGTCATTTGTCAATGAAACTGTCCCAACACGCTTTACCAGTAATGCTAGCCCCAGTCTTCTAGACTACTTTATTGTGTCAGACCTTGCATTATATGATCAACTTTATTTTTTGTCTGGTGATGATATATTGTATTGTTGTTTGAATGTTAATTTGTCTCGTAGCGGTAGCTCTAATGTTTTCACCTATCGGGACTTTAAATCGATTAATTTTTGGGCTCTCCATAATGACCTATGTTTCACTTCTTGGAATGATGTATGGCTTGTTGAATCAGTTGATGAAAAATTTAATGTTTTTACCAATATAGTAAATAGTCTCTTTGAAAAACATGTTCCTATACGCTCGGTAATGGTAAAGAATACAGCATGCTCTTGGTTAACTAATAATGTACAAAAATCTATTAAAAAACGTAACAAGCTTCACAATTTATGGAAAAGGTGTCCTACTGCTTATAATTGGGAAAAATTTAGAATTGCTAGAACTGCGTCAGTTCAGCTTATTACACAATCTAAACTAAAGTTTTGCTAATCGAAATTAAATACTTCACTTCCCTCAAAGGTACTATGGAGAAACTTGATAGCAATGGGCATTGTGGTGAGGAACGCTTTGATGAATGTAATGTTGATCCGGATATTTTAAATGATTACTTTCCCTCGAACTCAGTACCTACTCCTAGCAACAACTTTGATTTATCTGATTATGCTGAAAATGAAAATTTTCAATTCTATACAGTAAGTGCGAACGATGTGAGAAAATCGTTAGTAAAAATTAAATCTAATGCAATCGGTGAAGATCTTATTTCATTAAAATTCATAAAGCTTATTCTCTTTCAAGTCCTTAGCCCCCTTACACACATCGTTAACCACTGCATTACTACGTCTTCTTTTCCTTCTTCTTGGAAAGTTGCCCTTGTTATGCCGGTGGCAAAAAAACCATCTCCAAATGGGCTTAATGATTATAGACCTATCAGCATCATTTCCTACTTGGCCAAAGTGTGTGAGGCACTTATGGCAGATCAAATTGTAAATTTTTTTAATGACAACAATTTATTATCTCCAATGCAATCTGTCTTCAGGGCTTCTCTGAGCTGTGCCACTGCCACAGTGAAAAAATTTGATGACATAAGGACATTTTATGATGAAGGAAATATATCCCTTCTTTGCTTGCTTGACTTCTCAAAAGCATTCAATACTGTGAATCATTCTTTGTTGTGTTCGAAACTAAAGTTTATGTATGGTTTAAGTGAAAGTGCTATACGGTTTTTGCATAGCTACTTGTCAAACCGGGTCCAACGAGTCAAGGTTGGAAATAAATATTCTGAGTACAAATTTCTGACTAGTGGTGTTCCCCAAGGTTCAGTTCTTGGTCCTCTGCTGTTTGTTATTTTTATCAATGACATATTTAGAGTCTGCAAGCATTAAAAAATGCATGCCTATGCAGATGACGTGCAAATTTATCTTTCGAATGGAGTTGGTCTCCTAGATGATTTAGTGTACAGGCTAAATGAGGATCTGGACTCTCTTAATAAATGGGCAATCTGTAACTGTCTTAAGCTCAATGCTCTTAAATCTGTTGTGTTACCTATAGCTAAAAGCAAAGTTTTTCATGAAGACATTCCGGATTTATTCTTAGGTGCTGAAAAGCTGAAGTTAACTAGCAGTACAAAAAGTCTCGGCTTTTATATAAATTCCTCTCTGACATGCACTGAACATATTAATAGAGTGGTGCAAAAAATGTATTATGTTTTGCGCAACCTAAGAGTGACGCTGAATTGACACCCACCAGCACTAGAAGAAAACTAGTAGTTCAACTTATAGTTCCCATAATCTCCTATTCGGAGCTAGTCTATATTAGGCTAGACTCTAGTTCCCAACTTAAGCTACAGCTGGCTTTCAATCATGCCATCCGATATGTATATGGACTTCGTAAGTTTGACCATATATCTGAATTCAACAAAAGCATCCTTGGTTGTGAACTAATAAACTACCTAAATTTCAGAAACTGCATTTACTTACACAAGCTGATACATTCCAAAACACCTCTTATTTATACGAGAAGTTACAGTTTAGTCAACAACAAAGAAGTCGAATGCTTATTATACCTAAATTCAACTATTTCAATTTGTCAAGATTATTTTTTGTTGACACCATACGATTGTGGAATAGTTTGCCAACTTTTATAAAATCTATTGCTGGAGTCAGAATGTTTCGACATGCTTTTATTTCCTATTTCTCTAATTAATATGCATTGAAACCATCTTTTCACGTTATTCTGTTTATTAATTTATTTCTCCTGATGTCCCCTACACGTTCATTCTAATTCTTATTGTTAACTCTTTACAGTTTGGTACAAAGGACTTAAGTCAGAAAATGTAGTTTTGAGAAAATTGAAATTTAAGACTGTTTTATTAATTGCAAATCAATTTTCAAAAATCAAAAATCAAAAAACTTAAATCAAGAAATAAAACAAAGATCAAGTAAAAAAACAAATTAAAATACGTTTTATTATAAATGCAAAAAATTTCAACAACAAAACATAAAAGATAAAAATAAATATTTAAATTGCTGCATCATAATCAACTTCTGATTCCTCTAAATCTGGATCTATATCCTCTTTGATTTCAGTTACTTAATTAATATAAAAATCATGGAAAATTGGTGGTATTAAATTTGAAATTGAACACAATTCTTTTTCTCCATTGTACCTTTTTTTCCTTTCCCCTTCTTAAAAAAATTAAAATTTTGAGTTCTTTGGATTGGTTTAATGAATTTTTATAACTCCTAACAAATCCTTTCTCCTTTTATTGCAACCACATTTTATTTTTTAATGCCTTCGATATAAATGTCTCTTTTTAAGTACTACAGAAGCCCTTACGTACCGTCACTCTTTCCCCATTTATTGCTGAAGAGTACTCGTATGAAACCGTCCTTTTTTCAGATTCCCAACTTTTCTTTTCCGAGAAATTTGTGTATCCATGGCATGAATATGGCTTGCAATACAAGAAACTCTTTTTGCATACGTCCCAAGCGACCAGCACTCGTTAAAAATTATTTGTCTTATCTCATCATTGAGAAACGCGCCGCATTTCTACCTACACGGTTTTGTGACTTGAAGCTTCCTTGCTTTAACCACCTTTACCTCCTAAATTATGTCCTCTCTATCCTAGAACGCCTACACCACTTTTTTGACATTTGCGGATGGCAATACATAAAGATATCTAATACTTGCGCTGACGCTTTCACTATGACTATTGCTGCATTTTGGAATGAAGTCCCTATCATTCAACAGAAACGTATTCTACAGCAGGCTGCTAAGATATGTTAATTGTATTCTTTTGTATCTTTCCATCAAAAACAACAAACACTTACCGAGGGATTCATGTTCTGTAAAGTGCGGCAACAATTGCTTCAAAGAGTTTTGGGAAGGCATTTGTTTTTTATTGCACTTCCAGATACAGCTTTTAATTAAAAAAAAAAATTTTAAATTTTGTATTTAAATCCGCATTGCATATACATATAAAAAACTAGCTGTAGTTTTCAGTTTAGCGAAAAAATTCAAAAAAATGTTAACTTTTTCAAGCACAAAACTGAATGGCTGTTCAAATCTCAAATTGTGACGACTAGACAATATTGCTGACATTTATTGACACTTCACACAAAATCTACTTTAAAAACTTTTTGAACGCAGTGTTGATGTAAAAAATGCATTGCAATTTAAAAAAAAATTATTTGGAAACATGTATTGTTGTTGACTTAAATGTTTTAGTTATAAAATTTTTTCGAAATGCGTTAGGCGAAAAGACTTAAGTCAACTTAGTTCTTTTCAACTAAAGTCTTTTGGTACAAAAGACTTAGTACCAAACACAAAATTAAATTTTATGACATAATGCCTTGGACCAACCAATTGCAATGGGGTGCAGTTTTAATACACCGAAGTTGTTGACAGCAATCGAAAGAGGAAAAAAGACTGATTAGAACGCAATTAAAAACCCAAAATCCAAGTTTTTGACTTAAGTCCTTTGTACCAAACTCTAAAGAACTTTACTTTGGACCAACCAATTGCAATGGGGTGCAGTTTTAATACACCGAAGTTGTTGACAGCAATCGAAAGAGGAAAAAAGACTGATTAGAACGCAATTAAAAACCCAAAATCCAAGTTTTTGACTTAAGTCCTTTGTACCAAACTCTAAAGAACTTTACTTTGGAACAACCAATTGCAATGGGGTGCAGTTTTAATACACCGAAGTTGTTGACAGCAATCGAAAGAGGAAAAAAGACTGATTAGAACGCAATTAAAAACCCAAAATCCAAGTTTTTGACTTAAGTCCTTTGTACCAAACTCTAAAGAACTTTACTTTGGACCAACCAATTGCAATGGGGTGCAGTTTTAATACACCGAAGTTGTTGACAGCAATCGAAAGAGGAAAAAAGACTGATTAGAACGCAATTAAAAACCCAAAATCCAAGTTTTTGACTTATATCCTTTGTACCAAACTCTAAAGAACTTTTCTTTTTTTTTCGGTTTCTTACTCTTCATTTCTTTCAATTACTTTAGGTGAATTTATTAGTTTTAAGTTTTTATTTTATTTATTGCTTGTTTTATTACCATCTGTGATGTATTATCAAAGAACTTGTTCTTATTTTACAAATTATGTTTTAATCAATAAATTGAAAATTGAAATAATACGGGAGTTTGGTTCTTTTAATGAGAGAAGCCACTTTATGTGTTGATGGTCAGTTGCTACTAAGAATTTTCTGCCATACATATAAGGTATAAAATATTTCATGGACCAAACGATAGCAAGAAGTTACTTTTCTAAAGTACTATAGTAACGCTCATGACCATTAAGTGTCCTGCTAGCGAAACAGATTGGCATACTGTTGTGGCTGAGGACTGCTCCAATGGCTAAATTGCTGGCATCTGTTGTAAGTACAAAATTTTACAGTACAACATACTTCGCAAAGTTCAAAGATCAGCAGAGCTGTGCATTAGCGGAGCATTGAGAACCACTCCTATAGACGCACTCGACACAATGCTCCACCTTATACCACTTGATATCCTAACAAAACAGATGGCTGGTAACACAGCGATACCTCTGGAAACCACCTCTCAATGCAGGGGAGGTACAAGAGGACACTCCAACATTAGGGAATTCTTTCCTCAAATACCCAAAATCGTAGACTACATCACGCAAAAGCATTTCTTCCACAAAAAGTTTGATGTATCCATTCCCTCCAGAAATGAATGGGATACTGGAAACCCTCCACCTAGCAATGAAATTGAAATCTACACCGACGGATCAAAATTGGATGGCAAAGTGGGGGGGATGATCTACTCCGAAACACTTAACATCAATATCGCCTTTAGGTTCCCTGACAACAGCAGTGTCTTCCAAGCGGAAGTCACTGCTATACATGAAGCTGTTACTTGCCTTCAGATGAATGAAAAATCAAATGCATTCTATCTGATAGTCAAGCCGCTTTGAAAGCCTTGGAATCTGTTCAAACAACATCAAAGACAGTCTTAAGCTGCCGCAGATCTCTAAATGAGATGGCAGAGCAGCTAAAAATCTTCCTATGCTGAATCCCCGGGCATAGAGACTTTCCAGGAAACTGCAAACCAGATGAACTAGCTCGAAATGGTACTACCAATACCTTAGTGAGAGAAAAGAAAAGAATTGGTATACCTCTCACAACATGTTAACTACTCACAAATGAGCTTTCCTTCAAAAGAACCAACATAAGGTGGTCTTTGGGAAACAAATGCAACTCGGCGCGTCAGTTTGAACAACTCTGAACTTGAAACGCTCGAAAGAACTAATCGCCCTCAGAAGGGATCAAATAAATACTGTTATCGGCGTCCTAACAGGGCACTGCTTAATTGGCAACCACGCCCGAAGATAAAACATCCTCCATAACGATTTCAGCAGAAGCTGTAGAGATGAGGAGGAGGAAGAAACCACAACACATCTTCTCTGCACATGCCCAGCGCTAGCTTAAAACCGCCACCTCTTTCTGGGGAACTGATTTTATAGTGACCTAGACAGACAATCTGGTGATCGTGGTGACCGTGGCATGCAGGTTAAGTGTGTGGCTTAGCATGCTTGGAGCCCGGGTTCGATCCCCAGCCGCGGCGAAAAGTTTTTTTTCAATAAAAAATTTTTCTGATCGGTCACCACCTCTCTGCAGACAATGGCAAACCTCAGAGAGTAAATAATGCCATGTAAAGCTTCTTGAGAACATGAACTTTAGCCGTTCGGAGTCGGCATAAAACATGTAGGTCCAGTTCTCGGTCAATTGTGTGCAAACATTTAATAACACACACAACACAATTGATCATAAGAAGCTCGGTCAAAGTCCTTTCAAGGGCTGAAATGGCCAATTTGTTTTTTTTTTTTTTTTAGACAGACAATCTCTCCAAATCTTGGGTCTACAGACTACAAAGCCTTATTAATAGCTCCAACTGGTTCAAATAGAGTAGGCAAATAATTAACCCTCTGGTATCACAACGGGCCAACTTGGCCTATGTGTGTCTCACAAGAGACAGCCGTGTCAACTTAACCTACTTACTTACTTACTTAGATGGCGCTTACAACCGTTGGTCGGTTTTGGCCTGGTCTAAGAATTTGCACCAGCCTCTTTTGTCGTGCGCTTGCTGGCGCCAGTTGGAAACTCCAAGCGTTGTCAGGTTATCCAATGCCTGGTCTTTCCAACGGAGATGGTTTTTCGCTGGAGCTTCGTCCTTCAGTCTCTCGACATGACCTAGCCAGCGAAGCCGCTCTATTTTAATACGCTTGACTATATCGATGTCGGCATATAGCTCATACAGCTCATGGTTCCACCGTATTCGGTACTCGCTATTGACGCAGATTGGACCATAAATCTTGCGAAGGATTTTTCTCTCGAACGCCTAAAGTCCTTTCATCAGAGCTGCTCAACGTCCAGGTTTGTGATGCGTATAGTAGGACGGGCATGATTATTGACTTATAGAGCGTCAGTTTTGTTCGTCGAGAGAGAGCTCTGCTTCTCAATTGCCTACTGAGCCCAAAGTAACACCTATTGGCAAGAGTTATCCTTCATTTAATCTCAATACTGATGTCGTTGGAGGAGTCAATGCTGGATCCCAGGTAAACAAAGTCCTTCACTACCTCAAAGGAGGTGTTGTCAATAGTGACGTGGTTTCCAAGACGCTGGGACTGTTTGTTTGTTGACACAAGATACTTCGTTTTATCTGCGTTCACTGCAAGACCCATTCGACTCGACTCTTTTTCTAGCCTGGAGAATGCTGCACTGACTTCGCGCGTATTGATATCGATATCATTTGCATACGCCAGCAGCATAACACTCTTATAGAAAATTGTGCCGCTGCGTCTCAGGTCAGCAGCTTGGATGATCTTCTCCATTACTATATTAAAGAAGTCGCACGATAAGGAATCACCTTGTCTGAAACCTCGCTTGGTATCGAACGGAAGGGAGAGGTCCTTCCCGATTTTCACTGCACTGCTGGTGTTGTTCAGTGTCATCCTGCAAAGACGTATTAGCTTCGCAGGAATACCAAATTCAGACATGATGGCATATAGGTGACTCCTTATTGGACTGTCGAAGGCGGCTTTGAAATCGACAAAAAGATGGTGTGTGTCGATTTGTTTTTCGAAGGTCTTTTCCAAGATTTGTCGGAGCGTGAAGATCTGGTCAATGGTGGATTTTCCAGGTCTAAAGCCACACTGATAAGGTTCAATCAGTTAGTTAACGATGGGCTTCAGTCTTTCACACAATACGCTCGACAGGACCTTATATGCGATATTAAGAAGGCTAATCCCACGGTAGTTGGCGCAAATGGTGGGATCGCCTTTCTTGTGGATTGGGCAGAGCACACTGAGGTAACAATCATCTGGAATGCATTCTTCCGACCATATTCTGCATAGAAGTCTGTGTATGCATTTAAACAGAGCTTCGCCACCGGTCTTAAACAGCTCAGCCGGTAGGCCATAAGCTTTGTTGTATTTAAGCCGAGCTATAGCTATTAAGACCTCGTTATAGTCGGGCAGCGGAACTTCAACGCTGTCATCCATAATTGGGGTTTCCGGGATATCATCTCCACTGGCGGGATTGTTGTCAGCGTCGCCATTTAAAAGTCTAGAGAAGTGCTCCCTCCATAACATCAGTGTACTCTGGATATCTGTCACTAGATTCCCATTCTCGTCCTTGCAGGAAGAGGCTCCTGTCTTAAAACCAGGCGTCTTATTTTGTCGAAAAATTTTCGAATCTCATTCCTGTCGCCATGCATCTCAATTTTCTCGCACTCACGCATTTCTGCCTCTCGTTTTTTCGCCTGAAAATGCGTCTCTCTTCCCTTCTCTTGTATCGGTAACGCTCCTTTACAGCACGCGTTACAACCGACTCTAGGGTGGCTTTGTAGGCGGCGTCCTTCTCTGCAGTGGCGTCGCGACACTCCTGGTCGTGCCACTGGTTTCGGCGAGGGCGGTGGTAGCCTATCACCTCTTCGGCAGCCGTACGCATAGAGTGGGATATGTGCGTCCACTGTCCGCATATATCGTCGATCAGAAGAGTGCTTTCTTGAAGCAGGAGTGAGAGTCGAGTAGCGAAGGCTTCGGCCGTCCGTTTTGACTGCAGCTTGTCGACGTCTAGCTTTCTTAGTGTAGGATTGCGAGCATTCTTAGCTGCGCACAGACGTGTGCGGATCTTGGCTGCGACAAGATAATGATCCGAGTCTATGTTAGCACCACGGATCGTGCGTACGTCTAGTACACTGGAAGAGTGCCTTCCGTCAATCAAAACGTGATCAATTTGGTTGCATGTTTTTTGATCAGGGGACAACCAGGTGGCCTTATGAATATTGAGATGCTTGAATCTAGTGCTACTAACGACCATGTTTCGTGCTGCGGCGAAGTCAATCAACCTCATTCCGTTATCGGATGTGTTGTCGTGGAGCCTGAACTTTCCGACTGTAGGACCAAATATGTTTTCTTTACCCACCTTGGCGTTGAAGTCACCAAGCACGATTTTTAAGTCATGACGGGGGCAGCGCTCGTATGCTTCTTCAAGGCGCTCGTAAAAATTTTCTTTGGTCTCGTCATCTTTTTCTTCTGTCGGAGCGTGCGCACATATTAGGCTTATGTTAAAAAATGTTGCCTTGAAGCGAATTATGGCAAATCGTTCGTTCACAGGAGTGAATCGCAGGACATGATGCCGTATTCTCTTGCCAACTACAAATCCGCATCCAAAGTCGTGCTTCTCCGCATGGCCGCTATAGTAAAGGGTGATTTTTTAAGAGCTTGATAACTTTTTTTTTAAAAAAAACGCATAAAATTTGCAAAATCTCATCGGTTCTTTATTTGAAACGTTAGATTGGTCCATGACATTTACTTTTTGAAGATAATTTCATTTAAATGTTGACCTCGGCTGCGTCTTAGGTGGTCCATTCGGAAAGTCCAATTTTGGGCAACTTTTTCGAGCATTTCGGCCGGAATAGCCCGAATTTCTTCGGAAATGTTGTCAAATGTTGTGAATCGTGTTGTTGTTGTCAGATGGGGCTACGTCAAGTCTAAAGTCTACAGAAATAAGCCAGCAACTATTCCAGCTTTGGAAGACAACATTTCCGAAGAAATTCGGGCTATTCCGGCCGAAATGCTCGAAAAAGTTGCCCAAAATTGAACTTTCCGAATGGACCACCTAAGACGCAGCCGCGGTCAACATTTAAATGAAATTATCTTCAAAAAGTAAATGTCATGGACCAATCTAACGTTTCAAATAAAGAACCGATGAGATTTTGCAAATTTTATGCGTTTTTTTTAAAAAAAAAGTTATCAAGCTCTTAAAAAATCACCCTTTAGATATCACAGGATGCTTGCCGTAAGCAACCCTGTCCCTTCCATCGCATTTCTTGGATTGCAGTGATATCAGCATTATATCTTAACTTTACCATGGTCTAATCACTAAAACAAGTGCAAAAACATATGTTTTTGATGATATCTCAAAAACTATTCTTAAGAAAAAAGCTTGTTCAGTTTATTTGTGGTGTAAGCTATTGAAATCGATTGCCAGGATACAGCAGTAAAGAAGATGGCAATACACTCTTTTGTTAGTCCATTATTACTTTTTTTACATTCTCAATTATAAATTAAAAATTGAAAATTCATATATTCAAATGTAATTTTTTGGTTAAAAAAAAAATATTGTTAACAATATTTGTGAAAGTCAGAAAAATTGGTCCTTTACTTTCATTTTGGTATATTTTTTTATTACTTTTTGGTCTCGAATAAAAATTTAGTGACAACCGTGCCTACAATTTTTTTAGGTGCCATAGACCTAAAACATAAAATTCGTAAAGTTATTTCAGTTACACAGACTTCTAGCCCCAAAAATGAAAAATTTATTTCATAAAAAAAAAACCATTAAAAAATCAGTAAACTTTGTACTTGAAAGTATTTAAAAAATTGAGAATCAAAAAATTGACAGTCGATCAAAGCTTAAAACGGTCAAATTATTCGTCGGAAGTGAAACAATGAAATAACTGTGATTTTTTATATTATTTTTTACCCTACAACCACAAACCTTCAATTTTTGTTTTACATTGCAGTATAAATCAGTATCCAATGAATCATATGTTGAAAAGCAACAAATCATTTACTTATATATCGCACACCTTGTTCAAAAGAGACACAACTCAAAATTTTTCAATTTTGACTTTTTAATATAAACCAATTCGTAATGCACATCTCCATCGACTGTTAAAATTTTGTTTTAATCTGATTGCTCTTTTATTTTAAAAAATCATTTTGTGTCCCTCTTTTGTATGAAGTTGCTTTGAAAAAGAAATAGTTTTTTGCCTCTCCTGAAAATTTTAAAATTTTGAGTTGTGTCACTTTTGAAGATCGTGTGCGATATATTATTTCAAAATACTATCTAAAGTAGTTCTTTCCAATAATAATGTTTTTCGTCGCGTGTGATATTAATAAATCGAAATTACCGGCAAAATGCGATATAATGCAATATTTATTTTTTTCTAAAACGTAAAGGTACAGCAAGTGTATCAAAGAAAGAAAAATGAATGAAATATTTCAGTGAAGTGATATCAGTACTTTCTATGTTGTGGCACCGCTCAAGCATTCCAATAGTTAGAAAATCATAAATACGAAGGATAACATAAAAAAAAGAGTATGCATTTCATTAATATTTCGAAAAGATTCTGAAATGAGATATAACGACTTCCGAATATGAGTGTAGATTTTGAATTCAAAATACTAAGTCTAAATTTACTTTTACGATGCATTGTGTCCGAGAGTCAAAAGAAGAAGGAATCTTAATGTCTAACACGTTCGATGATGTATGACAGCAGTCGTTCAGTTAATATGGTTGCAAATAGTAGAGTTGCCAGATTGACAACAAAATTGCTGACATGATCTCGAAAGATTATTTTTTTAACAAGAATGACGTCGAGATACTTCACATTATCTGACCAGGGAACTTTATAGCTACCAACGCAGCTACAAGTTGGGATAGTCGCAAGGATTTATTTTCTCGAGAAAGAATGGCTCGCGTCATGTTGGCATTTAACTTTATTTTTCATTTCGTAAAATAGGTATATAGTTATATACATATTTGTTAGTTATTTAATTATATATTTTTTCACAATATTTTCGCTAAAAGATGCAAGTGGAAAATGCCCGTATCATTAGCTGAAACCTCGTAATCATACCTTGCAAGTTTCGGCATTATATACCCTGGCCTGTTTAGGGTATAAAAATAGCATTATACTTACTCGATTTTTGTCATAAGGAATAACTAAAGCATTCCGATTTTTGCTTATATTTTCTTCATTTCTTCCGACGGTACACGCCTTATTTGTTTCATCGAAAACTGACTGAAGTTTCTGAAAAATTTTTAAAAAGTTATTTTTATAAAGAATTGCTTTAGAGGATGTTCTTATATGTTACCTCAAACTCAAGTTCCAGTTTGCTTTTGTCCTTTGCATCGTTAAGCTTTATTTTTAAATTTTCAATTTTTGTTGTTAAAAAGGCAGCAGAAAGCTCAGTATTTCCAAAAAAAGAACACTCTAATAGGGCTCGGTATAAAAAGATGTATTGTTTCTAAAGAAAACCTGTGTTAATAATCTTCAAAAAAAGTCAATCAACGGTTCAATATTCCTTACCAAAGATTGAACTAGAAAATTTCTTTGATGACGTAAATCACAAACAGTATTATAAATTGACACTTGCTCTTCTTCTTCAAGTTGTTGCATTAAAGTATCTAATGCTACAAGCGTACCAGTCCGACCAACACCAGCACTACAATGAATTAATATTGGACCACGCTGGACGGAATAAACCATATTTATTGCCCGTATGAACTTGAGAATACCATGTGGATGTTCCGGAGCCATAAAGTCTTTCCATACTAAGTAATGATATTGCGTGATTTGTCTGCGCTCTTCGTCAGTATTATTCAACAGAGTACGTTTAAATATCTCAATGTTGCGGATAAGGTATTCACCAAACTTTTGTTCAGAAACATATTTTACAGCTATATCACCGAAATATTTACAATCAGACACTTTTTCTGGCCAATATTTAGCACATTTTGTTTTATTATACTCTTCCAAATTTGTTAACATAATTATTATTTCCAAATGTTGTTCCCATATCATACGCCAAAAATCAATAATAGTGGATTCCATGGGTCCTTGTGCGCAAATGAATTTTTTTCTTTCCTTGTACCCAATAACAAAGTTTGCATTTATATAATCAGAGCTAGGAATGTTATTTATTTGTGAAAGCCTCACTCTTGTTTGATCATAAGCTTTTATATCAGGGTAGCGATTTTTTGAAGCATTATCTTTTAAATCCGAGTTTTTTGTTGTTCGGTCGTTAAATCTACTAGGCAATAATTCATATTCTCTGAGAAATCCATAGTCAGTGTCTTTATGACGATTTTTATATGCTTGTTCTAAATCAGATTTGTGAATTGGGCCAATATCTGATGACTTCGCCGAAGCAGTACCGATAAAGTGCCTATGACTACTCGAACGTCCTCCACAAAGTGCTCTGCTGTAAAACAATCAAAATTAAAGCTAATAGATTTTAAATAAAAAAAGGGGTATTGCTTTCCGAACCCAAGAAATATAACAATAGCTGCGTTCGATTCGCCAGCCTATACTCAATTGATGTAGCTTATTTCAAAATTTATATGAGAAAACAACAACAAAGTCTCCAGCTAGTTGAGCATAGAGAAAGTCAACTACCGATTGAGTTGAGTAAAGTTGCGTTGCCAAGTTTTTATTTTTTAGTTGGTTTGTGTACGGGATAGGGTGAAATGTCATAGATTCAGACAAAATGTGATGTGAGTACCAAAACAAAATTAAATTCCTTCAAGCAATCAACTGTTTAATTTTCAAAATATTTCAAAATGTCTTGTCGATTGATTTATTGTGGTCGTCATAACAAAAGTGCTGCCAACTATTGAACAAATAAAAGCAAAATGGGTAGACTTTTTTTTCACAAGCGAGTTGAGCACTGGCGAATCGAACGCAGCGAATATTGATAATTTTGAAGAAAGCTGAAAGATTTTATTGTAAAAATGTTTTTCAACAATATCGATAAACGTGTCAATATTATAAAAAATGTGGTCTATTTTGCTACTCTCCGTCTCATGAAGGTGCCAACAGAAACTCTTGTCCGTGATAAATTTATATTTTTTTTTTTTTGGTTTAAAGTAAAGATGCATAAACGATATATTTAAATGCAACACAATCAAACATTAAAGAGCAGGTATGTGGTTATATGATTGAGAAAATATGTTAAAGAATATACCCGAAATTAAATTTGAAAAAACCGGGATCGCACTATAGGCCCAAATTAAAACGTTTCAGTCGTTTCTAAACTATGTTTAAAGTAAGTCGTGTGAAAATGTCGTTGGTGAATAATTACGTGAAATGTTCGCAAGTTATTGACACTAGCCTCGAGTTTAAATGCTTTTTATGGAAAGTCATTATCATAAAAACTGCATAGAATTAGTTGATGAACAATTAATTGACAGTGTGCTGAACAGTGAAAATTTTTTTTATAGGTGTTCTAATTGTGTTTCGAAAAATGGCACCATTCTTGAAATTCTGTCGAATTTGGTAGTAGAAGTTCGTGATTTAAAAAAAAAATGTATGTTCTCTTGTCTTATAGAGCTCATAAGACTGATGATGTGTTGAATGCTAATATGCAAACTGTGTCTTTGTCGCAAAAAGTAAACAATGCAAAAAAAAACTAAACATAATTCGAATTAAAAAATTTTTAAAATATGCGTTGCACTAGGGCGCGCGCTCGTGGTCCTGGTTCGTCATCTTCGTCATCTTCGCCTTCTTTGCTGCCAGAAAACCCTGTTTCTGATGAGTCTGCTGCGGTTCCACTCAAAGTTGCTGCTGCTGCTGTTTCTCGTTCATATGCTTCTGTTGCAGCTAATACAAATAACATCGAAAAGCTTTCGTTCTCGCCTGAGAATCTGTTGGTTCTAATACTGACACTCAAGTTGAGTAATCTTGCTCTGCTGCTACTACTGTTGTTGATGCTACTGTTGTTCCAAATTCGTTTGCTGCTGTTGCCGCTAATATAAACTCTTATAGTGCTTACTCTTCATCTGAAAACTTATCCTCTCATCAACAAGAGAGTGTAAGTCATAATTGGAAGCAAGTGAAAATGAAAAAACAAATTATGCAAAAATCTATTGTTGTTCAATGTTCTAATAAACAACTATAAGTTGTGGACCATACAAAGTGGTTGCATTTATCTTCTTTTATGCCTAATGTTTAAGCTGAAAATATAATTAAGTATGTTGTAAGTTTATCAAGAGTGCAAAAACATAATTTAGTGTGCTACAGTTTGACAAAAAAGATGAACCACTCAATCGTATTTATAGAATCAATTTTAAATTGGGTGTATGCGCTTCACTCTATGATGAGGTTTTTTTACCATCACTCTGGCCAGTGAATGTTAGGGTGGCCCCTTTTAAGTTTTTTCGAAATCCAGTAGAACTTCAAGAACTAGTATAGCCGCTAATGAGTATAATAATAATGGAAATAATGTCTAAAAATCTTCTACCAAAATGCCTCAAGAATGCGTACAAATATCTCATCGAATCATCTTGGGAATAATCATCTCTTGGCGACTTCAACCTAAGTAAATTATCTTGGACCTACATGTTTGATGATGCTTTTTTAACACCTCTTAATATAAATTCTGAAACTGAAATTTATTTGATTGATACTTTTTCTTACCTTAATTTACTGCAAATTAATGGCGGTTTTAAGTTGTTAAATAAATTGATAAATTTAGTATTTTTGAGTAATAGTGTAAATTTTAAAATTTGTAGATCTGATTTTCCCATTACTTGTTCGGATATGCATTAATGTGGAGCTCTATAAGTTTTATCGCATGATGTGAGTAATTATTGTTCACCTTGTCTGGCGAAAAATTTTAGTCTTTTAAAATATAAAGTTTTAAAAATATGTAATATGTAAATATATGCCGCTTATCCATAAAAGGAATTATAAAAAACCGTGATACACAGCTGGTTTAAAAAAGTTAAAGAATTTAAGAAACAAATTTTATAAATTGTAAATTCAAACTAAGAGTAGTATTGACCATATTTTGTAAAATATCGGCAGCATATGAGGGAATTGAATTTTCTCGATAGATATCTCTTTAAGCAATATGTCTCTAAATTTGAGTCTAAAATTAAGACTAATCCGAAGGAGTTTTGGCGGTACCTAATGTTTTTAAATAATAATGTATCTAATATGCATTGGAAACAGCTAATTTCTTCGCAAAATTTTTTAAATCTAATTTTTTATTGGGAACCGATTCTACGAATAATAACTTTGTTAACTCTTAACATTTTATTGATTTTGGTACACTTTCAATCTATGAAAATGAAGCCATTGAAGCTATTAAAGCACTGAAAACGAGTACAAAGTGTGATTTTGATGGTTTGTCGGCTATTCTCATTAAAAACTGTCATTTATCTCTAGGAAAACCTCTTAAATGAATTTTTAATAAATCAATTATATCTGACACGTTTATTGATGACTGGAAGGTATCTTTTGTGACTCCAGTCTTCAAATCTGGTAATATTAATAATTGCTAAATACAGAATATCACTAAGGTCACCACAGTGAGTAAAATTTTTGAATACATTATTAAAGAAAAAATATTTTTCGCTATAAAAAGCTATATTTCACCAAATCAACATGGTTTGGTTGGAGGAGGCTCTACAGTTACAAATCTATCTTTGTTTACTGAATACTGTATTGCGTCATTTAAAGAAGGACTTTAAGTGGATGTTATCTACACAGATTTCGCCAAGGCTTTTGATAAAGTCTCACATGGTTTCGTATTCAAAATCTTTCTGTCTATTTTGACGTCCTATGAGCTAAATAATTTGCAACTCAATCGGGTGACAGTTTTTAAGGACCTTGTTCGCTAAAAATTAGAATATGCATATTTTATATGGCGTCCGTTTTAGGCCTCACATATTATACGTTTAGAGCGTGTACAAGAATGTACAAATTTTAAGGTTTGCTTTGCATTTCTTTACTTTTGAGGAACCTATTCCATCCTATGATGCCAGATGTGGTATTTTACATTTGAAAGCTTTATATAAAAGAAGGACTTTATTATCATTATTACTAATTTATGATGTTGTAGTTGGTACAGTATTCAATAATCTGTGTAAAATATGTGATATTGATTTTACCTCCTCAAAGGAGTCTTTAAAATATATATTACAACTGCTATATAATGTTTATACTATATATATATAATATAGTATTATATTTATCTATATAATATCTATATAATGTATGTTTTATGTATTTGAGTGATAAATATTCGCAGTCATTAAGAATTGTAAACATTCAAATAAAACAAGCTGAAAAAAATTCTAAGTAAATAAATAAATAAATAAATAAAACAAGCTGAAAAAAATTCTGAAATTTTGACTGAGAGGTATTTAGGTCTGCTGAGTTCGAATTTTTACTTAGTTTTTGGAAAAACAATATGAAACAACAAACAAGAAAAAAACAAATTGCCATTTCAAACCTAAAAACGACTTTGACCTAGCATCTTGTGTTTTGTGTGTGTTGTTTAATGTTTGAACACAATTGATCGATAACTGTACCTACATGTTTTATGCCGACTCCGAACGGTTAAAGTGCTCAGGATGCTCTACATGGCACTGCAATTTTCTGCGTCAAATGTTGATTCGAACCCGGGTCCGCCGAGATTTGTTGGCTCATGGACCATGGACAAAAATCAAAATTTTTTGCGACTGAAACCTAACAATTAACCATAACATAATTTTATTCACTGTTAATTGGTATCAATCAACAGGCAATTGCATCAGTAAAATAAAAACAAACATTAAAATAAGGGGAAAGACACAGTTTTGGCTATGCTGTCACACTTCAAATTTAAGATATTAAAATAAAATCATGTTTTGTTCAATTCGTTTTGGGCTCTCTTAAACAAATAATTATAAATAATTTGTGTTTTGTCTAAACTAAGCGAAGCAAAGGTTTTTAGTATAAATAATATTTGAGAAAAAAGAACTAAAAAATTTTAGAAAATATATAATTTGGTATATAAACGCAGAGAAAAAAAACGTTTATCGCCAGTTTGCTGCAAACGAACTTTCGTTTGTCGTGCTTCAAATCATTTTTTGTAAACGTTTGAACAGTTGGCATAATAATGGTTAGTTGCAGGAAACATGTTATTTAGTTGAGAGAAATTAATTTTGTTTGTCACAAGCGGCAGTGATTTTTAAATTGCAGCAACCGAAAAATTTGTTTTTTCCAACTGAAAACTTTGTTTGCAGGAAAAAAAAATTAATTTGTTATAAACGAATATTTCTCAACTGACAAAAAAAGTTGCTTGATTTCGTTGATGAAAAGTGTTTAATATTTACCATCAACGAAAAGGTAGTATTTTAAGAGTGTGAACAAACAGACACACAACTGTGAATCACATGCGCAGTCACACAACTGCTACACAACTCGCTTTCGTTAATGACAAATGTTACATATTTGCCATAAACGAAAAAACAAGAATGTGTTACAGTTTAAGTAAGCGCAGCCACACAATAGCATCTCGCTTGTACCTTTGCACTTTGTCTTAACAAAAATTTTAGTTGTTGTTGTTATAATAATAGTCTGATTGCCATTAACGTGAGTTGTTTTTCAATTGCGGCAACCGAACAATTTTTTTTGTTCAACTGAAAACTTAATCTGTAGAAAAAGCATAAATTTCTTATGACATACACATTTGTAATCTAAAAAAATTCATGCTACACAATATCTCACAATAGCTCAATGAAAGCATGCTAGACTGTCGCGCGGAAAACGTGGGTTCGAATCTTGGCTGTGTAAGTATCAAAAATTTTAATTTAATTATTGAAATTCTAATTCTGTTTCATTAACTGCTTCGTTAAAAATAGCCTTCAAAATAATAATAATAAAAAAAATAATAAAAAACATTAATTAAAAAAAAAATATTTGGTGTTCCTGTTGGGAATTGAACCCAGGTCACTCAAGTTCCTAGACTTGAACGCCAGCACGCTCGGCTAAACTTGAACTTCCAAAACAATGATAAAATTTCATTAAGTTCGATGTTTTTTCGTTTCAAGCAAGAATATTTTTAAGTTGATAACAACTGAATACTCGTTTGCAGCAAATACAGTTCTCAAACGAAGTATAGTTGGTGAATTTTTCAGTTACGGTAAACGAAAAATTTCTTTGCGTGTATGTTGGTGATTTTAATATATGGAATCAAATGAAAAACTTCAAAAATTGACAAATTTTGATGAAAAAAAAAAAACAAATCCTATAAAAATATGTGCCGTCTATTTTTAAATCTACTAGTACGGATTTTCATAACCAGAAACTGCAAATAACTTTTCCCACTTCCTCATACAAACATTTTCTTTTTTTTTAAATGTAAAACATTAAATATAAAATCTATGTTGACAAGTTTTTTTTTTATTAACAAAAATAATTTTAAAAGTACAAAGTACAAACATTAATTCTACTACGTATATTTAATTTGTTATATTAAACATTACTTTTTAATTTTATTATCGAGTACTGTAGTTGAGTATTCGAAACAGATTTTGTGATGGACAAAATTACAGTTTTTAATACTCTATCGCTTCAAGTAGGTTATATTAATATCTTGGACGGAAATGTTTCCACTCCGATCTTCTATCTCTTTGTTTTGATAATTTTGCTATGTTACAGACCCATCAAGTCAGGGTCGACCGAAATTACGTCTTAAGCCTAACCAAAATAGACGAAACGAGACGATTGCAACTCGACGAACGTGTACACTCGTTACGGCAGTTTTGCCATTTAACGATTTTTTTAAAAATCGGGGTCCTAATTCTATTTTGAAATTAGTAGTTAAACTGCCTGTTTTAAATTAGTAGTTAAAGTGTCGCAAACTATATATCGGGCAGAGACGAAAGTGGCACCAATGGACAGTGCATTTGCTTCGCCTTCTTTTCAACTAAGTCAATGAACTCAACCTCAACCAAGCTTAACGAAATGATCGAAAAAAATTTGACATTTTACTTGTTTCTTTTTGCTTGCTCATTTTATCATGCTTATTTTCAACGTTTACTTTGTTTTGGTCTCGATAAGAAGTCCATAATTGAGTGTTATTTATTTATCTTTTCATTTTTGGAAGATCAATAAAAACTACGTGCAAAATGGACAAAACAATCGAACCAAAGAGACAAGAGAAAGAGGTTACAACTTAAACGAAATTCTACGTCAGCACTTACGATACTATCGAAACTATTAAATTTTTTTTAAAAACAATTTCAGTGTTAAAAAAATTATATTTATTATGGTTTATACATTAAAAAATTCTGATTTTATTTAAGTTTGGTTTGATGCAAGTCGGAATACAAAGATTGAAATGATACTTGCAGTAGCAAAACTTAAAATTGGCGATCACCCGCAAAGTGAAAAATTGATACTCAGAAAGCTATCGGATTTTAACTCTTTTATGCTAAAACATTTTCGGGAGTGCAATTACAGAAAAGATTTCTTTTTAGAACCCTTTCATCCTGACTAAGTTGGCAGTTCTTCGCAACTGAGGATCCTGATGTACGCTCATTTGTTCGTATTAAAATTGTTTCAAACTTTTATGCAGTGATAAATATTTTACAGAAAGACCTCAAACAGATTTTCAAAAGTGTACCAAGAAAACAAAATTACGAAGAGAAGAGCAAGTATTGAAAAATCACACACATGAAGAAATTACATTTGCATCCGAAATATTGGAACTACGAAATAAACAACCGCAATGCCCAAGAAAAAGACAAAAAAATAAACTGTTTGACTTATTTTGAAACCCTAGCCTTGACCTTCAACTTAGATCTTTCTGAACAACAATATTTGCTGCTGCGAAAAATTGTAAACAATTTGGGAAATAACTGTTTCCCGAGCTTATATGTGATAAGGAACTTAAAAACATTGTTAGTTCCACCAATTATTGCAACAAATGTATCAGCTGAAGTAGATTTTATAATTCTAATGCGAACGACTGCAAATAGAGTACTGGAGTTATTACAGAAAACTCGACGTTTTTTTGGAGACCCATCAAATTTATATTTGCAAAACACAATTCTACGGTAGAGTGATTATTAGGGCACGGATTCCCATGCAAATCCATGATTTTTTAGATATCTTAAAAGTGATACACACAGAAAAATAATCTTTGCTATCAAGAAATTTTTTTAAAATGACAATCAATCGTTTTAGCATATTTTGCAATTCTTTACTTAAAATATATATTTTTTGTATATTTTAAAAAATTTTGTAAAGTTCTTTATAAATTAAAAGTTTCGTGCATTTTTCATCTCAAATCCATTTAAAAATTTACAATTCCTCTTTAATATTTGAAACCACATCTGTTGGTGGAAAGAACTTGTGGAATTTTCTGTCTTACATAAACGTTTTTGGGAAATTTATGTTTTTACTTTTTCGCAAACTCATTATTTTCGTTGAAAGATGTTACATTAGTTTGATTATATCTGTATGGAACATAACTTTGAGGTTTATAAAAGAAACCTTCGTGGACTTCAAATAAATCAGATTAAATGTTGCACTTGAGCGCACATGACATGCAGCTTCGGGCTTACAATTAAATTACCCTAGTCTCTCCATACAAAATTAGGTATGTATGTATTTTATGTCAAAACAAAGACTTTTCAAAAAATGGGAGTCATCCGCTAACGGACACGCCCATCTCCCATACAAACCAAAAATTGAGAACTCAATATATAAGCCTCTTTTCAACCTACAGAGATAAAATTTGGTACGCATGTTTTTATTAACAAAACTGTAAAACGTATGTTTTTGAAAAATGGACGTCATCAGCCTAGATATTGAAAACTGTATAAATATGCTAATGTTTGTCTTACAGAGATCAAATTTAGTATGTGTGTATTTTGGACAAAATCTAAGACATGTACAAAAACTGGGCGTGATCCGTTCACAAACACGCCCACCTCCCATACAACCCACAATATTGAAAATACCATAAAAAGTTTTTAAACGTGGCCTACTTGGTATGGGAGGATCTACGAATACGCCCACCTCTCATAAAACTCACAATATTGAAAATACTATAAAGGTTTGTATATAACTTACAGGGATTAAACCTTGTATGAGAGAATTTTATATCAAAACTAAGTTGCGCACAAAAAATGGGCGCCACCCGCCCACGAACACGCCCTACTCCCATACAACCCACATTAGTGAAAACTGTAAAGGAATACATGGACTTTGAAAATATTAGAATTTATTCATGTTTGTTTAAGTATATCAATATATATTTCAATATGATAGGAGGTTTAGGGTATTCCATAGTCGGGCTAGACCGACTTTAGAGTTTCTTTACTTGTTCTTTAATGTGATAGACAGTCAAATATATAAATGAAATATTTTAATTGCATATTTTAGCAGCTGTAGTGTATTATTGTTGCATATTTTTGAGTTTCAAGTTTTCATAATATGCGCATATTTGAGGGTTTTTAGTGCATGGCAATCCGTGCCCTAGTGATTACATTAATACAAAATTTAATAATTTGAAATGCGAAGTAATTAAATTACTTCTATTACGAAACCGAAATTCTGCCATTTTTGCAATATTCGGCAGAAATCGAAACCGACATGAAAATTTTATTACAAATATTTTTTTTAATTTTTTTTTTTTACAAATATTTTTAAACAGATTATAATAACGTTTATATGCGATAAATATTCTTTGAATAATAGAGTTAAACTTGAAAAATATAAATAAAGAGATCATTTTGAATCCCACTTTAAGGAACTTTTTAGTATTAAAAGTTAAATAACTTAATATTGTAATCTAAAAAAGCGCTTGTCTCCTTTTTAAAAATCAAACAAAATATATATCGTCGCTGCGCATAAAAAATCAGGCATGTGATTTTTTATGATTTTTTTTTTATTGCATGATTGAGTAACCATACTCGATGTCCATCTACGCGTAGAACGGTTTTATGGTTGGTGTAAACATTGAATACATTTTTTATTAGTTGTGCAATATATTCCTTGTAAAGTTTTTGCAATTTTCAATTAAAAATTTGAAAAATCAGGTATGTGCTCGAAAAATTTGCCCATAGTAAAAATAAAATGCCCATAATGCGTAACGGTGAACCTTTAATGTGTAAAAATTTTAATAAAGTGCTTTTGTAATTTTGAATTGATCATGATTTTATGGCAAAAAAATCAAACAAGATCAGCATTTCTTTGTCATAATGGCATTTATTGTTTTATACTCAATGAAATAAATTTATAAAAATGAATTTATTAAAACATTTTTTTACTAACAATGATTTTAAATTCATATTAGGCCCTTAAGTGCCCAACAACACCGATTTCATTAGAAAAAAATTGTGTTTTGCTAAATAATTCCTTGAACACGACCTCGTTTTTATTTTTTTTTTTTAAAACGAGTTATTAAAGAAAATAATAATGAACACTGCCAGAAATTTTTTTCTCTAAAATTGTTAATAGTTTAAAAGATGTTTCATGTCAAAAAGCCAACATTCCGTAAAAATGAAAAAAAAATATTTTTTGAATTTGACGGTCAATATTTCCCAAACCAACAAAGTTATGCCAATAATTAAATTTTTGTTTTATAATGCATGTTTTTGCATTATTGTGTTGAAAATTAAACATAGGACAGTTTCAACTTTTACACACCAGTTGTGTAAATCGTTAAACATTTTGTATGTAAAGGGTGATTTTTTAAGAGCTTGATAACTTTTTTTTTAAAAAAAACGCATAAAATTTGCAAAATCTCATCGGTTCTTTATTTGAAACGTTAGATTGGTCCATGACATTTACTTTTTGAAGATAATTTCATTTAAATGTTGACCTCGGCTGCGTCTTAGGTGGTCCATTCGGAAAGTCCAATTTTGGGCAACTTTTTCGAGCATTTCGGCCGGAATAGCCCGAATTTCTTCGGAAATGTTGTCTTCCAAAGCTGGAATAGTTGCTGGCTTATTTCTGTAGACTTTAGACTTGACGTAGCCCCATCTGACAACAACAACACGATTCACAACATTTGACAACATTTCCGAAGAAATTCGGGCTATTCCGGCCGAAATGCTCGAAAAAGTTGCCCAAAATTGGACTTTCCGAATGGACCACCTAAGACGCAGCCGCGGTCAACATTTAAATGAAATTATCTTCAAAAAGTAAATGTCATGGACCAATCTAACGTTTCAAATAAAGAACCGATGAGATTTTGCAAATTTTATGCGTTTTTTTTAAAAAAAAAGTTATCAAGCTCTTAAAAAATCACCCTTTATTATTCAACAAAAAATGTTTAAAAATGTGGATGTGTAAATTTAGACACTTTTAGTCAGAAAAGCGTTGCCTACGATTATCGTCGTAAAATTCAACAGAAATAGCTTAGAGTATAGAAAGTGCTGAAGAAGATATTTTTAACGAATATAAATGTTTTCAAATATCATCTCCTGAGGAAATTCAATTGAACAATATTTTAATAAAGTTATAATTAAGTTATAATTATATAAGTTATAATTAAGTTAAATTCTTTCATGACTATCCAGTCACTTGAAACAAAGGTTTCGGATGGCTGTCCAGTCAATAATCTAAATAACTTTGAGGCACATCATACCAAAAATGCAAACTTGCATTTTTTGTTATATTTATAACATTCAACAGTGCTCTTAGCAGCACACAATTTATTTTTTTATACAACTACAATGTATATAAAACTGTTCATCGCGTTATTTTTGTTTTTGTCTTTGTACTGTATGTAAAAGACATTTTGGGCTGAAGCAGTTGACGCTGCTCCGCTATTTAGTTTGTCGCTTTTCAACCGTTTACTGTAACAGACGTGTAATATTGCCATTGAAGTTAATAAACTCCTTTGAATATCTTTTTGTTTAATAAATATTTTTAAGTAGAATTTAAAACAAAGTGGTTTTCTGTTATTTATTTGAATTGATTGTTGAGCGAACATTTTTTCGTGCCGAAACCCGGGAACTTAACTGAAATTTAAATGCATTCAAAAGCTTTTGTTTGCATCTTCATAACAACTCTGCTATATTTAATTGGAATATCATCTTGCACTTCCTTGCTGCCCTGCTGTGCGCTACAATTATCTTGCTGTGCCGCTGGTCTACTGTATTTCTGTGGAACTCTAGTGATTATCAGCACTGTATTTTGTATCTGAAAGATCAACAACGATGGAAAAATTAATTGAAGAACAACGCGTTGCGTTTGACGATTTGTCACGCATGACAAAGATGGTACGTGAACGAAGAAGCAAATCTAAAGGATACTCTACCACCGTGTTAAATGAGCTGAACAACAACTTTGATAAGGTAAAGAAAAATCATTTCGATATATAAAAAATAGATCAAGAAACATCATTGGAATCAAAGGATATTCCATACATTACAGAAGATATATATTATTATTATAGAGAGTTAAGCTTTGAATTAAAGGGAGAACTCTTAGACATTATTCAAACTGAAGGCATTATATATCCATGCACACCACCCCATTCTAGCACAGTGTATGTGCAACGAGAGGACACAATTTTGGGAGCAGAAACAAGGCTGCCCAAAATTGCTGTTCCAACATTTTCAGGTGATTACCTAGAATGGTTTTCATTTCGAGACCTGTACACATCTCTGGTTCATAACAATAAGTCATTGAACAAAATTGAGAAAATGTTCTATATAAAGAGCTCCGTCAAGGGAGAGGCAGAACATTTAATAAGACATATATTTGCAACTGAAGCAAATTATGATCTAGCTTGGAAGACATTGGAGGACAGGTTTCACAATAAACGCATTATTGTAGACACGCTTCTCAAAAAGCTCTTCGCTATTCCTAAGTGTAGTAAGCCTTCGCACTCAGCGATCAAAACTTTATTAGATACTACCAAGGAATGTCTATCTTCACTTGCTAATCTGAATATCCCTACTGATAATTGGGACCCAATGATTGTACACCTTACGGTACAAAATTTTGATACAGAAACTAGAAAAGATTGGGAGCACACCCTCAGAGCTTCAAATGAACTTCCAGAACTTGAAAATCTGTTTCAATTCTTGGAAAGTACCTTCCGAACGTTAGAAACCTTAGGCACAGCTGAAGCTGCCTTTTAACCGAAATCTATGAATGGGCCACGTCGCTCTCAGCTTAAGACAATTAGTCTTAACAAATCATCACTTTGCCTCTGCTGCAAAAAATCTCATTCCCTCTATTCGTGTTGGGCATTCAAATCTAACTCATTGGAAGATAAGATTAAGTTCGTGAAAAGCCAATCAATTTGCATGAATTGCTTAAATAGCGGACATAAGGCTTGTGATTGCAAATCAAGCTTTACTTGCCAAGTGTGTAATCAGAAGCATCACACTCTCCTACTTAATACCTCTCCAAGTGAGACAGCTAAAAATATCATAGTCAAGCAAAGCTCAAGCAGTTCACAAAACCATCACGTTTCACTTGCAACACTTTTGCTGAAAATTGAAACCCCGAATGGTAGAGTTTGGGCAAGAGCACTTCTAGACCAAGGATCTCAAGGATCATTTATCACTGAACAGTTTGTGCAAACATACAAACTTCGCTGTCATTCTACTCACCTCAAAATTCATGGGGTAAATCCTAATCAAGTCAATTATGCACGGAAGTCCACTACTATGCGACTATATTCAAACCATGACACATTATCTGTTGCTGTTGAAGCTTTTATTTTGCCAAATTTATCAACATATTTACCAAATCAAAGCATTTCGCCTTTAAAAACAACATCAAGCTTACCATTCAATCTTGCTGATCCTCAATATTTCGAATCACGTCCCATTGATATTATATTAGGCGCTGATGTATATGGTTTAATCTTAAAAGAGGGCCAACATAAAAATGAAAATGTACTACTTTTCCAAGAAACTTATTTCGGTTGGATACTCTCTGGACCAGTTAGTACTGTGAATCAAGAGTTCACTATTAGCACTCATTTTTGCAAAATAGATGATCAATTAAGGCGCTTTTGGGAACAAGAAGAATTAACCCAAACACGGGTACCTACATTAGAAGAAGTTGCATGTGAGAATCATTTTATTTCGAACTATAAAAGAGACGACAAAGGTCGGTATATAGTATCATTGCCATTCAAAGCTGAAATTGAAGGGAAATCAATTCAAGACTTTGAAGATTCTCATATTGGTGCTAGCATCAGGCTACGTAATATGGAGAAAACTTTTGAGAGAAAACCTGAGTTGTATAAAGAATACAGCAAATTCATGGATGAATATCTTCATCTTGGACACATGCAACTAGTGGGCGAGTACCCACATAACGTAAAGGAAAATGCGTATTATCTTCCTCATCACGGAGTTGAAAAACAAAGTAGTACGACAACAAAACTTCGTGTTGTTTTCGACGGGTCTAGCAAATATCGTAATAAACGGTCGTTGAATGAAGAGTTAGCACCAGGCCCTGCTCTTCAGTGCGATTTGTCTCAAATAATTCTACGATGGCGCAGACACAAAATTGCGTTGAGCTCTGACATTGAGAAAATGTTCAGACAAATACTTATAAAACCAGAACACCAATGGTATCAGCAAATATTGTGGAGAAAATTTAAAAATGAACCAGTTCAAATATATAAATTAAACACTGTAACGTACGGAACTACTTCCGCACCGTTCTTATCAATTCGAACTCTTCAACAACTAGCTAGAGATGAATATAATCGATATCCCGATGCAGCGGATAAGCTCTTGACTGATATTTATGTGGATGACATCATGACTGGAACTGATGATGTTCCAGAAGCCCTCGCTTTACAACAAGAACTGTGCAAATTACTGAATGCTGGTAGATTCAATTTGCGGAAATGGGCCTCAAATTCAATGGATTTACTTCAATTAATACCACATGAGCTTAGGGAATCATCAGATTCTGTTGAACTTAATCAAGATTATTTTATAAAAGCATTAGATTTATATTGGAAATCATATACTGATTGTTTTTCATTTATAGTTAACTTTCATACATCATCGACTCCTACTAAGAGAAGCCTGTTATCTGATGCTTCGAAACTCTTTGATCCACTAGGATGGCTGGCACCGACAACAATTATTGCTAAACTGTTATTCCAAAAATTATGGCTCGCTGGCATCAAATGGGACGATTTGCTCCCCGACAATATACGAATAGAGTGGATGGAGTATCGAAACTCACTTAAGTACTTGGAAGAGGTACAAATTCATAGATATATTGGTATTTCTAAACACAGAAAATGTTTATTACACGGATTTGGTGATGCTTCACAAGTTGGATTTGCCGCAGTCGTTTATTCAAGGACTATAATGGAACTATAATGGAAAATGGATACAAGCAAAAACAAAGGTTGCACCCCTCAAAATATTATCAATACCAAAGCTTGAATTATGTGCAGCACAGTTATTGGCAAAACTAAAAGACAAAGTATCAGAATCACTCGAAGGATCCATAGATGAAGTAATTTTATGGAGTGACAGCACAACTGTGTTAGCCTGGATAAGAGCACAACCAATTCGCTGGACTGTTTATGTAGCAAATCGTGTAGCTGAAATTCAACGATTGACTTCAATAAGTCAGTGGCGTTACGTACCTACGAAGGATAACCCAGCTGACTGCGCAACAAAAGGTGTTATGCCGCGAGACCTAGTTAACCATGATCTATGGTGGCATGGTCCACTTTGGCTGAGAGATGTTCCTGCCTCTTGGCCGTCCGATATTGATCCAGCAGTAAACACAAACTTAGAGGAACGTAAATCCGTTCAAGTATCGAATCTTGTTTCGAAGTCATATCCATATATATTAGTAAAATACTCTACATTGAGAAAAACACTTATCATTACCAGTTACCTGCTTCGATTTCATCATAACTGTCTCAACAAGGAAGATCGCCGTATAGGGTTTATATCATTTCAAGAAATACAAATGGCAACTAATCATCTTATTCGAATAGCTCAACGGATAGATTTTTCTAGAGAAATCGAAGAGATATCCAATGGTTGCCTACAAAAGGGGCATGCTATTGCAAACCTGTGTCCTTTCTTGGACAAAACTGGAATTTTACGAGTTGGTGGTAGACTTAAACTTGCAGACATTCCGGCATCTATGAAACATCCAATTCTTTTATCAAATAAAAATCCACTTACATTTCTAATCTTTTCAGATGCTCATGTTAGAACATTACATGGTGGCATTCAATTGATGTTGAATTTCGTTCGTTGTAAATACTGGTACCAAATGCTCGACAAATCGCACAGAACATCTTGAAACGCTGTTTAGTATGTTTTAAGTATACCGCCAAAACTGCTGAGCAACTTATGGGAAATTTGCCATCAATTCGACTTAAGCCAGCTCGACCATTTCTACATAGCGGTGTGGACTATGCGGGACCCATCGATGTTCGACAGTCTTCACTTCGAAATTCGAAAATTTCAAAGGGATATATATGTATATTCTTGTGTATGGTAACTAAAGCCATCCACTAAGAAGCCGTATCGAGCCTTTCCACTGAGGCTTTCATTCCTGCATTCCGAAGATTTGTCTCAAGAAGAGGTAAATGTAGTCAAATATATTCAGATTGCGGCACGAACTTTGTAGGTGCTGATACTGCATTATAAAAAATGCATGCAAAACGTACTTCTGCCTTAACGAAAGATCTGAGAGAACTTTTGGTTGAAGAAGGTACTACTTGGAATTTTATTCCTCCTGCATCTCCCCATTATGGTGGTTTATGGGAGGCAGGCGTGAAATCTACCAAGCATCATTTGAAAAGAATCATGCAGGACCATGTTTTAAACTATGAAGAACTAGCTACGCTTCTAGCTGAAATTGAAGCGTGTCTAAACTCACGACCACTAAGTCCACTTAACGAAGATGTTGAAAACTGCGATGCGCTCACACCCGCTCATTTTCTAATTGGTGAGCCTACAATCAACATACCAAATGAGGATCTCCTCGATCTTAAAACAACCGGCAACAATCGCTGGCGATTGCTAGAACAGATGAAACAACATTTTTAGTCTAGATGGCGCTCAGAATACCTGAGTCGAATGCAATCGAGACCAAAATGGGCAACTACACGCACGAATGCAAGAATCGGAGATCTGGTTTTACTATACGATGAGAGATGTCCACCTGGAAAATGGCCTTTAGCACGCATTACAGAAGTTCATCCAGGCAAAGATAACTTGGTCCGCGTAGTTACCTTAAAACACATCGGCTGCGAGTCGAGGCGCAGCCAGTCAACCAGGCGACTCATCAATAACCTCCATCGGCTTACTCCTCATCCTTGAGGTCTACTTACCTAAGCATATCTTTCTGGCTAAGCACATACTTGAAGAACTATCGTCCTTGGAGGGCGGAATGTTCAATGCGAATTATTATAATTAAGTTATCATTAAGTTAAATTCTTTCATGACTATCCAGTCACTTGAAACAATGGTTTCGGATGGCTGTCCAGTCAATAATCTAAATAACTTTGAGGCACGTCATACCAAAAATGCAAACTTGCATTTTTTGTTATATTTATAACATTCAACAGTGCTCTTAGCAGCACACAATTTATTTTTTTATACAACTACAATGTATATAAAACTGTTCATCGCGTTATTTTTGTTGTTGTCTTTGTACTGTATGTACAAGACATTTTGGGCTGAAGCAGTTGACGCTGCTCCGCTATTTAGTTTGTCGCTTTTCAACCGTTTACTGTAACAGACGTGTGATATTGCCTTGAAGTTAATAAATTGTAACTCCTTTGAATATCTTTTTGTTTAATAAATATTTTTAAGTAGAATTTAAAACAAAGTGGTTTTCTGTTATTTATTTGAATTGATTGTTGAGCGAACAGTTTGATTTTTAAAAAGGAGACAAACGCTTTTTTAGATTATAATATTAAGTTATTTAACTTTTAATACTAAAAAGTTCTTTAAAGTGGGATTCAAAATGATCTCTTTATTTATTTTTTTCAAGTTTAACTCTATTATTCAAAGAATATTTATCGTATATAAACGTTATTATAATCTGTTTAAAAATATTTGTAAAAAAAAAAAATTAAAAAAAATATTTGTAATAAAATTTTCATGTCGGTTTCGATTTCTGCCGAATATTGCAAAAATGGCAGAATTTCGGTTTCGTAATAGAAGTAATTTAATTACTTCGCATTTCAAATTATTAAATTTTGTATTAATGTAATCACTAGGGCACGGATTGCCATGCACTAAAAACCCTCAAATATGCGCATATTATGTAAACTTGAAACTCAAAAATATGCAACAATAATACACTACAGCTGCTAAAATATGCAATTAAAATATTTCATTTATATATTTGACTGTCTATCACATTAAAGAACAAGTAAAGAAACTCTAAAGTCGGTCTAGCCCGACTATGGAATACCCTAAACCTCCTATCATATTGAAATATATATTGATATACTTAAACAAACATGAATAAATTCTAATATTTTCAAAGTCCATGTATTCCTTTACAGTTTTCACTAATGTGAGTTGTATGGGAGTAGGGCGTGTTCGTGGGCGGGTGGCGCCCATTTTTTGTGCGCAACTTAGTTTTGATATAAAATTCTCTCATACAAGGTTTAATCCCTGTAAGTTATATACAAACCTTTATAGTATTTTCAATATTGTGAGTTTTATGAGAGGTGGGCGTATTCGTAGATCCTCCCATACCAAGTAGGCCACGTTTAAAAACTTTTTATGGTATTTTCAATATTGTGGGTTGTATGGGAGGTGGGCGTGTTTGTGAACGGATCACGCCCAGTTTTTGTACATGTCTTAGATTTTGTCCAAAATACACACATACTAAATTTGATCTCTGTAAGACAAACATTAGCATATTTATACAGTTTTCAATATCTAGGCTGATGACGTCCATTTTTCAAAAACATACGTTTTACAGTTTTGTTAATAAAAACATGCGTACCAAATTTTATCTCTGTAGGTTGAAAAGAGGCTTATATATTGAGTTCTCAATTTTTGGTTTGTATGGGAGATGGGCGTGTCCGTTAGCGGATGACTCCCATTTTTTGAAAAGTCTTTGTTTTGACATAAAATACATACATACCTAATTTTGTATGGAGAGACTAGGGTCATTTAATTGTAAGCCCGAAGCTGCATGTCATGTGCGCTCAAGTGCAACATTTAATCTGATTTATTTGAAGTCCACGAAGGTTTCTTTTATAAACCTCAAAGTTATGTTCCATACAGATATAATCAAACTAATGTAACATCTTTCAACGAAAATAATGAGTTTGCGAAAAAGTAAAAACATAAATTTCCCAAAAACGTTTATGTAAGACAGAAAATTCCACAAGTTCTTTCCACCAACAGATGTGGTTTCAAATATTAAAGAGGAATTGTAAATTTTTAAATGGATTTGAGATGAAAAATGCACGAAACTTTTAATTTATAAAGAACTTTACAAAATTTTTTAAAATATACAAAAAATATATATTTTAAGTAAAGAATTGCAAAATATGCTAAAACGATTGATTGTCATTTTAAAAAAATTTCATGATAGCAAAGATTATTTTTCTGTGTGTATCACTTTTAAGATATCTAAAAAATCATGGATTTGCATGGGAATCCGTGCCCTAATAATCACTCTCCCGTAGAATTGTGTTTTGCAAATATAAATTTGATGGGTCTCCAAAAAAACGTCGATGAAGGTGTTTTGTTTACTCACAATTTATTTCCTGATTCATCAATTAATCTACAATAAAACGAAACAAAACGTTCACATCTCCACTAAATCTGTTAAGAAACTTTTACCAATTTGGTAATTTCCTTAGAGGCACAAAAGCAATGAAAACAAAAATCAGTTTGGTCTTCCGAATCATACTTCATCTTGTACACGCTATGATTAAAACTACCATCCATACCCCACTTGCATATCAATAATACTTTTCTAGATTTTTCTGTAATAACTCCAGTACTCTATTTGCAGTCGTTCGCATTAGAATTATAAAATCTACTTCAGCTGATACATTTGTTGCAATAATTGGTGGAACTAACAATGTTTTTAAGTTCCTTATCACATATAAGCTCGGGAAACAGTTATTTCCCAAATTGTTTACAATTTTTCGCAGCAGCAAATATTTTTGTTCAGAAAGATCTAAGTTGAAGGTTAAGGCTAGGGTTTCAAAAGAAGTCAATCATTTTATTTTTTTGTCTTTTTCTTTCGATCCGAATATTTCGGATGCAAATGTAATTTCTTCGTGTGTGTGATTTTTCAATACTTGCTCTTCTCTTCGTAATTTTGTTTTCTTGGTACACTTTTGAAAATCTGTTTGAGGTCTATCTGTAAAATATTTATCACTGCATAAAAGTTTGAAACAATTTTAATACGAACAAATGAGCATACATCAGGATCCTCAGTTGCGAAGAACTGCCAACTTAGCCAGGATGAAAGGGTTCTTATAAAGTATGGTCGCGAAATTATTTTTACAAACAGAATAACTAATATTTTCTTAACCATATTAATTTAAAACACAGTTTTTACAAGTTGCTTTGAAAAATTTATTGAACATTAAATTACATAACTGAAATTATTTTGCCAATTTTGATTTAGCAAAACGGCGCACTTTTTCTTTACAATTTTCATTAAGCTCTGACGAAATGTTTTTTATTCTCTTCGTACCACCTCAGCGTCTCCTTCGAATAGTGGGAACTAGCTAATTCTGGCCAAAATAGTGGTGAAATAGCTTGACGTTTATAAAGTGGCAGTAAAAGCTTTTTTAGACACGCATCGATATAAATTCTGCTATTCATAGTGCCGGTTGTGATAAACGACTCCGTTCTAAGTCCACATGTGCAAATTGCCTGCCACACCATTAACTTCTTTGGAAATTTGTCCACATTTTAAATTTAATTTGTTGTCCACACCGCCCTTGGTATTTGCAACACAAAAACTTTGCCCAGGAATTTGGTTGAAGTCAGCTTTAACGAAGGTTTTGTCATCCATTAATACACACCCTTCAAATCCGTTCAAATTTTATCATGAAGCTTGCGTGCTCTACTTTTAGCCCTTTTATTAACTTCGTCATTTCGATTTGGTACTGTTTGGGATTGGTAAGTTTTTAATGAGTTTTTCACTTTGATTTTATGCAATATAGTCTTGGAAATGTTAAAAATTTTTGCCAAATCGCGTTCTGAGAGGTTCGGTCTCCGTTTTCAATCAGAAAGCACCCTTTTCACCAAATTGGGATCCTTGAATCCAATTTTGCGGCCAGCACCTTTTTTATTTTCTGTTGTTTTTTCACCACAAAATTGATTATAGGATTTCTTGCAGTTGCTCTTGATGTTCCTGCTCTTCTACAAATTTCCGCGTATGAACATTGCTTATTTTTCATAAAAATGTCAATTTTATTATCGTGCATTTTTTTTTAATTGATGACATTTCTTACAAGCACTTACTTTAATATCATTTTTGACTGAATGAATATTTGCAATCTGTTAACTTACCAGGCGTCACGGTAAAGTACCGTTATTTATGCCGCTTGATCCAGCAAAGCTAAAAATAATTGTAAAAATAATTTCGCGACCACACTTTATCATCTCCTGAGGAAATTCAAGTGAATAATATTTAAATAATTATTGAAATATTATCTCGTACAAAATAACAGAGATGGGGGTAGTGCACTAAATTTTCACTATCAGCTCACTTGTAGTGAGAGTGGAAAATTATTCACAACTTCACTATTGTTGTTTGGTGATAAATGGAAAAATTTAAGCATCACTATGCATTAGTGATAGTGATAGTGATAAATTGTTCACTTAAATTCATATAAAAATTTTAATTTAAATTTTCATAAAAAATTTCTTCAGCTTACAAGGAAATGTCCCCAGGTGACAGTCTCCGATTTGAATGATTTTCGGATATGTGATAGAAGGCAAAAATCTAAGGTCGACGTATTTTTTTATATGTGCTCAATCGATGGTTTAGGGTGTCAAACTCGCGTTCCAAATCAGCGAAAATTTCGTTTTTTTGCTTTAATTTCGCTATTTTCCATGGAAACATTTACAAATTTGGTACCAAACGAAAGCTCTTACAAAACCACACACGATGGCATCAATTTTACATAAGAAAATTTTGTTGTAATTTTGTTGTTGTAATTTTTAGAAATGTTTAGTCGATATCATAGAAGTATGTTGACACAATTATTTCATATTAATTTATGTTGGATTTAAGGCAATCTGTAAACTTACCTTTTTTTTTGTTTTTTTAAATTTGTTACTATTTATAATAAAATTTTTGTTTTATTGAAATGCATTAATTTTGTTTAGATAAATAATTTTATTACATTAAAAGTACCCAATATGGGTATCAAAAATTGTATTTTCTTATGGCCTATTCTTATGTTTAAATATTTTATCAAAAAAGTTGACATTTCATAGGGCTTCCATACAAAATGTGTGTTTTTTCTTGTAAGTCTCATCGCACCAGTAAACAATAGTTTTAATCATCCAAAGTACCAAATATGGACATTTTTACGATATGCAAAAGAAATGGAATGCATTTTTTCATATTTCTTTCAAAAAAAATTTTTTGATTTTTAACAGTAAAAATCTTCTTCTAATTTCAAAACATCAACTTTGTGAATGAATAACTCATCAGATATGAAAATAATTTTTTTTATTTAAATTTTATAATAAAAAACATTAATTTTAAAATAAGTCCACGTCCTTCAAAGTGCATTTCGGCTTAAATTCGATTTGATATGGTTTTTTTAAAAAAACATTATATTTTTGATAGACAAAAATTATAAAAAAAAATTATAAAAAAAATTATAAAAATTATAAAAATAAAACAAAAATTTTATTATAAATAGTAACAAATTCAAAAAAACAAAAAAAAGGTAAGTTTACAAATTGCCTAAATCCAACAAACTAATATGAAATAGTTGTGTCAATATACTTCTTTGATATCGACTAAACATTACAACAAAAAAATTACAACAAAATTTTCTTATGTAAAATTGATGCCATCGTGTGTGGTTTTGTAAGAGCTTTCGTTTGGTACCAAATTTGTAAATGTTTCCATGGAAAATAGCGAAATTAAAGCAAAAAAACGAAATTTTCACTGATTTTGGAACGCGAGTTTGACACCCTCAACCATCGATTGAGCACATATAAAAAAATATGTCGACCTTAGATTTTTGTCTTCTATCACATATCCGAAAATCATTCAAATCGGAGACTGTCACCTGGGGACCTTTCCTTGTTAGTGCAACTTTTTTTTCCCACTTAAATGAATTTTTTTTTTGCAAATGCCTGCACTAATGGTAGTATAACACAGAAAGTCTTCACTTAATTGAAAGAAAAGGTAAAAAGTTTATTTTTAATATTGAGTATTCGATCATTCCACGGTGAAAGTTGGGACATTTTTACTAATTTTTGAGTACATTTTCGCAATACACTTGGTTATTAGGAACAAATTTCGAAAACGCTTTATGCAATTTCATAGCAAATTAAATGTTTTAAAATACGGCACCCAAAAAAGTTCGAGTTTATGCCGCGGGTGTGTTGAATTCACTTCCCAATCAAAGTGATAGTCGGGACACGCACAAACTTACTTTCCCTACATAAGAAGATAAAACGTTGAAAATCAGTCAAACCATAAGTCTCATTCTGAAACTTTTTTTATATGTTAGGCAGCGTTGCCAGAATGTGAAAAATTTACCAAAACTGGTAAATTTTTTTTTCGATGTGAAAATGTGAAATTAAGTTTCATTTTGGTGAAATTTCTAGTGAAAACGAAAAACATTTTTATAAAAATTTCTCAAAAACTTAAGGGCGAAGTAAGGGTTTCAGCGTAAAAACACTTTTTTTGTGAATTTTTTTAAGAGTATGGATTGAGCAAATTTATTAAAATCTTTTGTACATTATTGAGAGTACTTTTAACTATACTCTTTTTCTTTCTGAAATATTGAAACACAAGCTGGTGACAGAGATTTTCCCAGAGCGTCTTGGAAAAATAGCAATTTGCGGTGTTCACTATGTCTCGGTCGGAAATTATCTGAAATCAAAAACCATTAAAATTTAGTCAACGTTGGAGGAAAGTATTTTATATGTAGAAAATGTGTACCAAGTTTAAAATGAATCGGTCAAGTAGTTTCTAAAAGACTGGTAGTGAACACGGACTTTGAAAACACAAACTGCGGAAAAACTGCCGTTTGTACGTTCGAGGTACACTTACTTAAGGTACTATTACAGTGTGTAAAAAATGAAAAATTTTTTTTTTTTTTTTTTAGAATCTGGTTCCTTAAGGTCTTAAGAATACGTGTACGAAATTTTAGAAAAAAATATTAAATAAAAAAAAAGATATAACATACATTATATTCGTATCAGCGCATTTTTTCATATATTATCGTTCATAGAAGAAAATCTAATCGCGATTTTCTCAAAACAAGTTTTTTCGAATTGGTAATAGTAAAAGACCATTTTCTCACGTGTTGCTTGCCGATTTTGATTAATTTTTTTTAAATGAATCAAAGTGCGGAGAACGAGTGCACCGATTTTTTTTTGAAAAAATTGTTTGCCAAATTTTTATGAAGAACATTTGTTTTTCACATTAATTTTGTATCGAGAGAATGAAAGTGAAAAGGTGGAATTTCGGCCACTATCGAACTCCAATTAGTTTTAAAAACGTAATAAAATTATTGGCCTTCATCATATTGGAAAGAAAACTCAATATTACTCGTTTTCTTCAATATCATCGCAACAAAAATAAAGCGCTTTTCAGAAGTTGAATTTAAAGTTCCAAACACTGTTAAGAAAAGTAATTGGAAATTTCTCGGCGTACCATAATATCTGCTACATGTTTTAAAATATTTGAAACCTGAATACATGAATACTGGTATACAACAATATTAGTTGTGTTTGATGACAAATACTCAGTGCCAAAAGCAAACAAATTAAGGAAAAAGTCAAAAAAATTACTTGTTTTCATTAAACTGTTGAAATAGGTAAGGAAAGAACCTATTTAAAGCTCTTTCAATTTTTCGAATTTTTCAACAAGAACCAAAATACTTGATTTATTTAAATGTTACTCTTACTTACACCACAAAAAAAACTAAGCGTACAAAAGAGCTGAAAGCGTAACTTAGAGCAGCTTCAAAAAACAAAGAGCAATATCAAGTAAGTGGAGGTAAAAAGAGAAAAATGTCCTCAATAAATAGTTTTTACTGATCTGTATTAAGGAATCTAAATCTAGAGGAGTCATCAAACACAGCTTTGGTTATTACAATTATATTGGATGAAATATATGTCAAAAAAGTAAAAATATTTCGTTTTTTGATTGATCACACATATTTGATATTTTTTTTGTGGATGTGAAATTTTTTTCTTAAATGTGAAATATTTTTGGGAATTTTGGTAAAAGAAAATTTTAGGCTGTGGCAACCCTGATGTTAGGCCTAAAAAGTGCAGCAATATTTAACTGTAAGATTTGCTCATAAAGGACTGCCATATTTTTTTGTATGTATTTCCAAAGTTTGTGCTGGTCGGGACAAGGAGTTGTGATGGTCGGAACCAGTAAGAAAATCATTCAAATAAGTGCAAATCAAGTAAATGTTTTATTTAAACAAATTATCCGTTAGCAATTTTACTGTAATAAAAAAAATTAAAAACATTCAAATTCAAAATTAAAATTAAAATGCCATTTCTCACAAAAAAAAATATTTTTAAATGGGCTACCAATTTTAGTGATTTTCCGGTGTTTCCATGTCCATTACGTTGAACGTGTTGAAATCCTTGCATTCAATTGAAGGATGTTTCTGAATCAAAAGCAGTTTGTTCTTTTTAGTGGAGTAAGATGTTATGCCAAATGCTATAAAGTTGTAACTGAGAGCCCGAAAACTATGTTTTTGGTGAAGGTATGGGATAGGTTGTACGCGGTCCCACCTGTTTGAAGATTTTTACGGACAACAAGTGTTAAGTCTTTTGAGACCCATTGAATGACATAAAACGTATTTTAACGAAAAAAGCTTTTTTAAAAAAATCAAAGCTTTTTAAGATCAATATTTTTTACTGTTTTTCTCAAAAAACAACTTTCTCCTTGCGGGGGAGGAAGATGTCCTTTTATTTTCATAAAAAAATTTTTTGCAGATCTTGACAACCACATGCAACTTTTGAGACCTCTAATAATGTGAAATTCGAAAAAATAATGTAATTCGATACGCCCTAGTGTACATCAATATCTGCTATAGAAATAAAAATTATGTGCATTTCAATGTCTTTGGACCTTAAATAATGAAAGCCTTCCTGCTCATTATAGCTGACCACAACATACGTTTTGCTGTGGCCCCGACACCATCGACTTGCAAAGAAATTCCACTCTACAGTAGTAGAGTATCTGATCTGTATCTCTCTAAACTATCTGACCCCAGTAAGATTTCGCGTGGCATATATAAGACAAAATAAATCTATTTTTGAATTAAGCAGCGCAACTGTCTGTATATATGCAAATTTTTTCGAGTTCCGGGTAATGTGTTTTTAAATTCTGTTTTTCGAGTTCCGGGTAATGTGTTTTTAAATTCTGAATTATTCTTTTTAACAATTTCTGCCTCTAAACCTCTGGATTTTCATTTTCTCCACGGAGTGGAGAGTGACATTTTGTCATACTATTTCGTTAGCTCCAACCGCTGTGAAACCTCGTTATCGTTCTCTTTACTTAAGTGCACCTGTGTCGGCCACCCACGCGGCTCACAAAGCATTATAAGCAAAAACAAAAACTAAAAAACATAAATAATAAAACTAGAATTAAACCGTAATTGCTAAGCAAAACAAACATAACAATTAGACAACTTCTAAAAATAGATCGTCAATGCACTCGCAATGAGTGAAGCGGGCGAAGAAAGTGACGACAGTGCAACTAACTGGCAAGTATACATGCCAAGAAGTGTTAAACGTAAAAATGTTGTATCACCAATACCCAAAACAAATGCGAAACGCTTTCATACTGATAACACTGTGCGACAATTTAAGGCCCAATTGGAATAACCTCAAAAATCGCAATGATTTATAATAGTGCATGGTCTATAGATTATGCCCTCATACTCAGTTTTATCGGATTAGGTCAAATAAGAGAGAAATTCAAGGTCAAATTTCACCTTTAAGTCACAAATTTTTTCTTATAACTCTTAAACTAAATTCAAATCCTGTGTAGTAACTGTCTCTAAGTATTTGCAAGGGATGGTTATTTACATTTTGAGACAATTTTTTGCTCAAAGAGTTAAGTAAGGGGGGTATTATTTCTTCGAAAACAGGCCTTTTTATAATAAAAAACAAAATTTTCAATAGTTCAGTTACTTTGTATTTGTCTTCAAAAACAATCAAATTTTCCTGAATTTTTGCACACACCTTAGGTAAAATAAAATAAACCACCTCTGAAAAGATCAGAACAATTACATGTGCGCATCCAAAGATATTCGGATTCAAAGATTACCGAAGATGGTAACTTCGTTAATGTAAGGCCTAGAGTAAAATCATTCAGATGAAAATTATTTCAATTTTCTACAAAACTGTTCTTAACATCTTTACCGAAAGAGTTACCGTTTTAAAGATATGAGCGTAAATATGTAATTTCAACATACATGAAAAATTAAAACGGTAAAAATAAAAATTATTTTTATTTCTATTTCTTCCCAAGATCAAAATTTTTCATACATGTTGTTATTATATATTTACGCGTATATCTTTAAAACGGTAACTCTTTCGGTAAAGATGTTAAGAACAGTTTTGAAGAAAATTGTTGGGTCTATAATTTTCATCTGAATGATTTTACTCTAGGGATTACATTAACGAAGTTACCATCTTTGGTAATATTTGAATCCGAATATCTTTGAATGCGCACATGTAACTGTTGTGATCTTTTCAGAGGTGGATAACTTTATTTAACTTTAGGTGTATGCAAAAATTCAGCAAAATCTGATTGTTTTTGAAGACAAATACAAAGTAACTGAACTATTGAACATTTTTTTTATTTTAAAAAGGCCCTGTTTTTGAAGAAAAAATTAACCCTCTTACGAAACCTTTTGAGTAAAAAATGGTCTCAAAATGTTAAGAACCATTCATTGCAAATATTTAGACGCAGTTACTACACAGGATTTGAATTTAGTTTAAGAGTTATAAGAAAAAATTTGTGACTTAAAGGTGAAATTTGACCTTGAATTTCTCTCTTATTTGACCTAATCCGATAAAACTGAGTATGAGGGCATACTATATAGACCATGCACTACTAGAAACCATTGAGATATTTGAAGTTATTTTTTCGTGTCGCACTGTGTAATCAACAACGAAATCAAAACCGATTCTCTGACTTGGATAATGAAGATCAACCGCAACTTACTAGCAGTGATGACGAAGATGGAATTGACAACGAACCCAAAGAAGATCAACCGAAACCACCTCCTATTTTTATACCTCAAGTAGTAAATATTGTAAAAATGATTAAAAATTTCCAGACTGTAATAGCTAAAAATAGCTTTATGTATAGTTCATCGAATGATGGACAAATAAAAGTAACAACTAAAACAATAGATTCTTATAGAAAGCTTATTACATATCTAGACAGTAATAATATTGTATTTCATACATACCAAGTTAAGCAAGAGAAAGCCTATAAAATTGTTATTAAAAACCTTCACCATTCAACTCCCTTATCTGATATTAAAAATGAACTCAGCCAATCAGGGCATAAAGTTAGAAACATAATAAATGTAAAAGGACGCATAGCGAAAAATCCCCTATCTATGTTTTTTGTTGACCTTGAGCCAAATATTAATAACAAGACTATTTACGACATTAAATATTTAAACAACGCAATTGTAAAAATAGAACCACCGCATAAAACAGATGACCTTGTGCAATGCCACCGCTGCCAGCAGTTTGGACATACCAAGAGGTATTGCAAAAAGCCATTTACCTGCGTCAAATGTGGTCTTGGGCATCCAACAACTGAGTGTCCAAAAGAGAGAGAAACTCCTCCAAGATGCATACACTGCTTGCAGAGTCACACTGCCAACTACAAAGGCTGTAGAGTTTATTAAGAACTCGTTAACAAAAAAAGCAATAATAAAACACAGCTCAACAATTTTCCTTCAGTTAGATTCAATCAAAACACCAATTTTCCCAATCTTATAGGTGAACCCTATAGCCATGCTTCAAATGAAAATAACAACACTTATGCCACTGTTGTAAAGAATACTTTAGGTAGAGCCATTGAAAATAATATTATGTCAAGAATGGAAGTAATGTTAAACAAGCAAATTGAGCTCACCACTACCCTGCTGAATATGATGTCAGCATTAATGGCAAAAATATGCAATTGAATTTACGCATAGGAGTATGGAATGCTAATGGGCTTTCCAATCATAAAAATGAAGTTGAAATTTTTGTACAAAACCACTTTATCGATATCCTGCTAATATCAGAAACCCATTTTACTTACAAATCGTATTTCAAAATTAAAAATTATGATCTTATACTAGCAAACCAACCAAATAACAGAGCGCATGCTGGTTCAGCAATCCTTATTAAATCTAATTTAAAATATGAAACCCTCGAAGCAATAAGACAACCCAGCTTGCAGGCCGCAATAGTTAAGCTTAAATGCAATAATTACGATTTAATAGTGAGCGCAATTTATTTTCCGCCACGATTTAGTATTAAAAAAAAGGATTACATCGAATTTTTTAAAAAACTTGAACCAAAATTTATTGTAGGAGGGGACTTTAACGCCAAACACCCATGGTGGGCTCTAGGCTGACTAACCCTAAAGGCAAGGAGCTCTATACATGCATATCAGAAAAATCTTACAATGCAATCTCCACTGGCAGTCCAACATATTGGCCTGCTGACCCAAGAAAAATTCCTGACCTTATTGACTTTGTCATAAGGAATGGAATTTCAAGTCAAGCAATATCCATAACAGACTGTGAAGACTTGAGCTCAGATCATTCTGCCCTCATCCTCAACGTCGCTACTATACCACAAACGACTACAACATCAAAACGTATTTTATCAAAAAATACAAATATCCCATCGTTTTAAAACTGGATAGATGTACACACGGATCTTAGCATTTCTGTTGAAACAGGGGCTGACCTAGATACCGTAGTTGAAAATTGTACTTGCCTTATACACGATGCGGCTTTTATCTCGACCAGACCACACTACAGGAAAATATTATAACTCAGTTGAAATAAGACAGCTAATCCAGCACAAGAGATCTCTTAGAAGAAGATGGAAACTGACTAGAAGTCCTTTTGACAAAGCCGTTTTGAATAGAACCACTAAGGAACTTAAACAAAAACTAGCAGAACATAAAAATAAAAGCATAAATGACTTCCTTTCCAACTTAGATGCTTCAAGCAACGATGAGCATTCTCTATGGAAGGACACAAGGTACCTAAAACGACCAACTGAGAGAAATGTTCCAATCAAGGATGCGAACAATCTCTGGTGCAGAACAAGCAAAAGCAAAGCAGAAGCGTTTGCAGTTCATCTTTACAACACCTTTCAACCACTTAACCTAAATTTGAATACGGAAAGTATCTCAGACTATCTAGACAGCCCGTGTCAGATGTATTTACCCATCAGGCATGTGACACCAGACGAAGTTCAAGATGAAATTGCAATGTTGCACACAAACAAATCACCTGGATATGATAATATAGACGGCAGAACAGCCAAGCTTTTACCAAAAAAAGGAATTCTATTTCTCACTTGCAACTCTCCGGTTAAATAACTTTCCAACACAATGGAAATGCGCAGAAGTAATCATGCTTAAAAATCAAATAAACCAGAAAACATTGTGTCGTCCTACAGGCATATTAGTCTCCTCACTGTTTTCTCCAAAATATTTGAAAGAATATTTTTGAAACGAATGCAGCCGGTACTAGAAGAGCAAAATATCATTCCTTATCACCAGTTTGGTTTCAGACGTGAGCATGGAACTCCAGAGCAGTGCCATCGTATTGTTAATACTATACTCAATTCAATAGAAAATAAATAATATTGCACAGCAGTGTTCTTAGACGTTCAACAAGCGTTTGATCGCGTTTGGCATGCAGGTCTACTGTACAAAATAAATAAAACGTCTTCTTCCTACTCCATATTACCATACCTTAAAGTCGTATTTAACTCAGCGATATTTGTATGTCAAAGTGAAAGATGAGAGCTCACAAATTTACGAAACTCGAGCAGGAGTGCCACAAGGCAGTGTACTCGGCCCTATACTCTACACACTTTATACATCAGATATGCCTACTAACAATGAGGTGCTAATTGCAACATATGCGGATGACACAGCTATACTGGCTTCATCGGAGTCGCCTGAAATAGCATCAAATTTAGTCCAGCAACACCTAAATCGGCTGGAAAACTGGCTAAGTAGATGGAATATAAAAGTTAACGCCAGTAAATCAATGCATATAACTTTCACACTCAGAAAACAGGAATGTCCAAGACTTACTTTATATCAAGATGTTATTCCAACGGGTAGCTGCGTGAAGTATCTACACTAAGAGAAAAATCGCAACTTAAAATCAAAGTGAACCGTAGTTGAATTTAAAATTTTTCAACTTTGAGCATTTCAACGTTAATTTAAGAATGAACAACGGTGAAATGAAGTAAAACCATTTTAAATCAACAAAAAACAACGTAGAAATTTATATTTGTCTTCAAAACAAAAATGTATTTTTTAATTTGAAAACATTCTTTGTTGAATTGAAAATGAACATTTTTGATTTCTTCATCAACTTTATTTTAACAAAGTCTACTTTGAACTGAAAATGTTTCACTAATAATTCAAATAAACAAAATAATTAATTTAAAAACGCACAACTTTAAATTAATAACCAAAATTATTGATTCAAAATGGCAGCATTTATGAAATTATAATGAACATTGTTAAATATGCATTTATAATGAAACAATTTTAAATTAATAGTGATGCGTATTCAAATCAAAAACGAATTTTTGATTTGAAGTGGTTCGTTTTTAATTTAAGATTGTGCATCTGTAATTTAAAAATGTGCAAGTTTACATTAATGTAGAACGTTATTGAATCGAGGTGGCATAACTATCAATACACGAAGTAAACAACGCATGCTTTAATTGTTTGCGAACCAAGAAGTGCTTAATACCGCGGAATTTAATATAAAAGTTATAATAATGGATAACGTCGACGTTGTTACCGATAATGAAGGTGGGATGAGTGTATTTAATACCTCAGAAGGAATAGAGGAAATTTTTGTGATGACACCTGTGGTATATGAGACCACTGAAAATTGTTCGGAGTGTAATGACCACAATGAAAAATTAAAATCCTTACTAAGTGAATTCCACTTGATTCAACTTCTGCCTGCACTACAAAGTAAGTAAACTTATTATTTATTATTATTGGCGTGGTCTGATACTTCGTTGATTCAAAGGTGCTAATGTGACATACAGATGTTTGCAATATATACAAAAGGAAGATCTTGTTGAAGCTATCCCACATTTGGGACTTCGAGTAGAGTTTCGAGAGAAATTATTTATGTGGCGTAAAAAAGAGGTTCTTTCTGGATTTCACTCGTTATTCCATTAAAATTTAAAATTTTATTCCATTGCAGTTCGCAATCGATGACGAAACTATGTCGAACCAGAGCAAAATTAAGGACTGGCTCAACAGGGATTCCTCAAATGTTTCTTCGCCTCCCTCTTTCAATTCATCGGTGAAACGTGTTTTGAATATAGTAATTGATAATTCTATTTCATATATTAATTTAATGGTTTAATTTAAAACATTATATATTTATCTTTAAGAACTTAGCAGATATATTAAACCACACCTCTAAAGGACAATCCTGTTTGGAGTTATATAAGAAATTTCAAAAACTGTCAAATAGTAACCGGGACGACATTATTATTATAATGGAAGAAATAATTGTTAACGAAATTCCGCTTAAGCCCAACGACTTTTTAGGCATAGTCGATATTTGCGAGATTTTTCCAAGCGAAATAATAGCAAAGGTAAGTGACTCTATTTTTAAATAAGAAGAAGAAAAAGATGTGTTAGACTTTAAATTATTCAAATTCAACAGGAGTATTATTACATTCCAAGTCAGGGAAAAAAAAATCCAAGCGGTAAGTTGTACTCCAAATACGTCAACGCACGAAGCAAAAAGACGAAAAAGTCTGATGAACCTGCAGCTGCTCCGGAATGTAAAGAAAAAAACGACGAGGCGATTGAAATAGATGATTCCATACCTTTGCGCTTAAGGCATCTCTTAATAGAAACAGTTCGAATTGGCAGGAAGTCTGCGAGAAATGGAAGAAGACTCATTACTTAAGACAAAATGATGTTAAACGTCTAAGCAATTACGATTTTCTATATGCTTGGCCTAAATATATGGATTCTCGAGCACCAGAACTTGTAAGTAAAAAATTTGATTATATAATAAAATAAACAATGTTTAAATTAATTGTTTTTTAAGATAAAAATCGATTTAAATATTCTGTATCCAAATAAAGAACATATGTTGTATTCAAAGTGGGACAGTTTTAAGGAAAAAATAAAAATATACTTCGAAGATAACGTTCACAGCCCTTATTGCAAGCAACTACTATCCCTCGCAAAAACTACAATAAACAAAGGTATGTTCAAACATAAAAAGTATATGAACTTTTATTGATAGCTTAAATTTTTTGCAGAAGCTGAAAATTACATACTCGCAACACTGCTCACAAGAGTTTTACTATCTTCAACACGTTTTAAAAATTAGCAAGGAAAATCTAGGAAGAAACTAACAATTCTTGACGCACAGTAGAGTTTCGTTCTTCGTCTTATATCGCTCAACAATTACGAAGCAGAAGTTGCAGAACGTATGAGCAAGTATTATTCTGTAGGACTTACAATTCAACCGTTTATAATTGTCGAGGGACCTTCTGATGATACAGTTAAATCTTTTTTTGTTTATTTTGACAAAACTCTTTATAAGTTAAATTCGTTCATTGAAAGTTTGGATATATGCTTCAAAATTTTTCATGTATTTTCACTTAAGACCCACAAGCGTGTGAAGCTTCTTGGGTTTTTATACAAAAATTCTTTTTCGACATATCTACAGTTTATGATATCAAGACTTCTAAAATTACATCACTTTTAACCTTCATGAACAGTCAACCAGATCAAAATTAAAAATGCATATATGTTTCAAATGCCTGCACGAATTTGCGGAAGTGGAGTCATTAATAAGCCATCTAAAATCAAATCAGTTGTTAAAAGGAAAATTACTTAAACTTATTTGTAAACAAAATAATTGCAACCAAACATTTACAAATTATACTTGTTTTCGTAAGCATTTGCAGACACAACATTCGCACTCTTTGAATATTATTCCTGCAAAAGCTTCAGTAAAATTTAAAAGTGTATCGGATGAGAAATTATATGAGTCCAATGAAGCATCAGTCTCTTATTGCTTATCAGACTCATTTCAAGAAAACAAAGCGACTCAAGATACATTTGATAATACAACATCAAAACCCGAAATAATTAGTGTAGTTAATAACTTCAAGGGCAATGTATTGAATAAATTGTTAAGCTTACATGCAAAAAATGTCATGTCGAGTAAACAAGTAACTGAAATTAAAAATATGATGTCTTCAATATTATATGATTTGTCTTCAGCAATTGCAAGTATATTAAATTTATATCAAGACTCTGATGTAAAAAGAGATCTTGACTTTCTTCTCGATTTAATCAAAGAAACATTTTTTAATAATTTATATATTTTGTGCTATCCAATAACATTGAACGAATTTTGTCCCCATTTTCAATCATATGAAATAATTAAAGAAATTGATAAAATTCATTTATTTAATATTAATTATTTTCACACTGGTCCAATGCATATTCTTTAAACAATGGAAAAATTTATATCCGCCCAAAAATGTTATTTTCAGTTCGTTTTCAATAAAACCATGTAAAAATATTTTGTTATGTTTTTTGGATTTTCAGTTATGGGGGTACTGTGCCATTGTGGTGACTTGGGTTACAACTTTAAATCAACATTGACCGTTTTCAAATCAAAGAAGCAGCATTTGCAAAATGAAGTTGCGCCACTTTGATTCAAAACCGTCCATTTTTGATTTAAAGTTTTTTGGCTTTGAATCAATGTGGATAATTTTTGAAATTATAATGCGCATTTTTGATTTAAAAACATAAGTTTTTTGATTTGATGTCGGCCAATCTTGAATTGAATATGAGCATTTTCAAATCAATGACGTATCTACTTTGATTTCGGGTTAAAGTTGTTTTTATAATGCACGTTGTTGATTTGATAATTTCCCACTTTGGTTGCTTTTCAAAAGTGTTTTTTATTGATTCAAAGTGGAAATTTTTGATTTTAAGTTGTTTTTTCCCTGGGTGTAGGTCTTCATATTGATAAAAGACTAACCTGGAAAAATCACATTAAAACCAAACGTACACATTTAGATATTAAAGTTAAGAAAATGTATTGGCTTCTTGGTAAAAAATCCAAACTGAGTACCGAAAATAAGCTTATTTTGTACAAAACCGTTCTGAAGCCTGTATGGGCATACGGCATACAACTGTGGGGAACTGCAAGTACGTCAAATATAGAAATTCTACAGAGATTTCAGTCGAAAATGCTCCGCTTGATTTTTAATGCACCATGGTATGTTTCCAACAAAGCTTTGCACAAAGACTCCAATACTCAGTTTGTTAAGAACAAGATCAAAAGGCTAAGTGAAAAATACATCCAACGCTTAGGACACCACCCAAATCCGTTGGCAAATAATCTATTAGGCTGATCGCACAGTGAGCGCCGAATCAGGCACTACAGCGAGAAAAGTGGCTTCATACATTTTCATAGAAATCTGCTCGAAGTCCGCATAGTGACGGCAGGCAGACCATAGCAGGTACAGCAGGTAAACAGGTCAGTCCTGGTTTCCTGCCGCTGGTTTAGCATGTTTGTGTTATTTTTGTTAATGTTTGAAGAAAAAAAATTTTTTTAACGCAAGGAAAAATATATACATATTTTATGCATTTGATATTTATTTTAGTATATTTTTAATAAATACGTGCATATATTATAAAAAAAAAAAAAAAAAAAAAACAAAAACAACACCATGCACACACAACATAGCAACGAGTGTGAATTTTGTTTTTGTTCTTGAGCACACACACAAACAACAGCAGCCACTGAGTCGGCGCACATGATAGAGTGAGGGTTGTTTTTTTTTGGCGGCAAATGCGTGAAATCGACAGCAGTGATTGTTTTTGTGCATCGATGTTGTTGTTGTTGGCGATCGTCATCTTTTCAGTGAATGTTTTGCGTCGCTGCTGTTGTTGGTAAATTTTTCGTGGAGAAGCATTAATAACAAAAGAAATGTGAAAAAAACAAACTACATATGTCGCACTGAAACAAAACGAAACTGATTGACCAGTTATTTATATTGACCAAAATAAAAAAAGTTATTTTTCAATCTGATCTGATTTGAACAATATTTTATGCATTGTTCAAGCATCAGCGCACGTGGATATTTTATGATAAAAATACAAAAACCACACCAGGCAAATACAACATAGCAACGAGTGTGAAGTTTGTATTTCTTCTTGTGCACCTATGTTGATGTTGTTGGTGATCGTCATCTTTTAAGTGGAAAAATAATCAAAACAACAGAAAATAGACAACATAAACAACAGAATAGATACGAAAAGAACACCCATACAAACAACAGTAGCGGCTGAGTCGGCGCACATGATAGAGCAGGGGTTGTTTTGCTTATTGAAAAAAACAAAAAAAAGGCAAAATTGCAGTATTTGTCAACAAAAAAAAAACAACCCTCGCTCTATCATGTGCGCCGACTCAGCCGTTACTGTTGTTTGTATAGATACGAAAAGAACACCATTCTGTTGTTGATGTTGTCTATTTTCTGTTGTTTTGATTATTTTTCCACTTAAAAGATGACGATCACCAACAACATCAACATAGGTGCACAAGAAGATATACAAACTTCACACTCGTTGCTATGTTGTATTTGCATGGTGTGGTTTTTGTATTTTTATCATAAAATATTCACGTGCGCTGATGCTTATTAAGTTTGTGTGTGTGTTTCGTTCAACGAAAAAATAATAAATAGAAAATGCATAAAATATTGTTCAAATCAGATCAGATTAAAAAATAACTTTTTTATTTTGGTCAATATAAATAACTGGTCAATCAGTTTCGTTTTGCTTCAGTGCGACATATGTAGTTTGTTTTTTCGCATTTCTTTTGTTATTAATGCTACTCCACGAAAAATTTACCAACAACAGCAGCGACGCAAAACATTCACTGAAAAGATGACGATCGCCAACAACAACAACATCGATGCACAAAAACAATCACTGCTGTCGATTTCACGCATTTGTCGCCAAAAAAACAACCCTCACTCTATCATGTGCGCCGACTCAGCGGCTGCTGTTGTTTGTGTGTGTGCTCAAGAACAAAAACAAAATTCACACTCGTTGCTATGTTGCGTTTGCATGGTGTTCTTTTTGTGTTTTTTTTTGTTTTTATAATATATGCACGTATTTATTAAAAATATACAAAAAACCGAATTAAATATCAAATGCATAAAATATATATTTTTCCTTGCGTTAAAAAAATTTTTTTTTCTTCAAACATTAACAATAATAACACAAACATGCTAAACCAGCGGCAGGAAACCAGGACTGACCTGTTTACCTGCTGTACCTGTTATGGTCTGCCTGCCGTCACTATGCGGACTTCGAACAGATTTCTATGAAAATGTATGAAGCCACTTTTATCGCTGTAGTGCCTGCCTGCCTGCCTGACTGTCTGTCTGCCTGATTCGGCGCTCACTATGCGATCAGCCTTAGACAACAGCGAAGAAATACGCAGACTTAAAAGACTTCATGTTCTAGACCTTCCACTGAGACATTAGAGAAAAAAAAAAAAAAACAAAACCCACAAAAAATGAGACATTAGGAAAACAAAAAGAATGGAAAAACTTAACCAGAATTAAATTAAAAATTGATCATTTATCTATGTATAGCGAATAAATTAACATATATTTACATTATTAAAAATATATATAACTAGCAGGCCACAGTCGTCCGAGGCTACGCCACGGACATTTTCTCTTTATCAATAATACCTTTGTATATTTGAAAAATTTTAATAATTAGAAAAGTTAAAATATGTGCATATTATTTGTATTTGAAAGCAAATTATACTAAATAGTATAATGATAATAAAGTGAAGATATTTTAATTTAAGTTATTTAATAATTCAGTATTAACAACGTTTTTTGATTCATTGGCATTATCAGAAATAAGAAAAATCTGCTTTTCTGCTGTACCGACTGGTTTACCATAATCTACTTCTACGTTTTTCAAAGTTTTTTATTAAATATGTATTATACTCCACCCGCAAAGCGTAGCGGGCACAATAATTTTGTCACAAAATTTTTTTCACCACCATGAGTCGATTAAGCCATGTCCGTCTGCCTATCTGTTCATTCGTTTGTCCACACGATTACAGCCGTCTCTTTATTGCAAATCTCTTTAAAGTCCATAATGAAATAATTTTCATGATTTGAGATTTGTCGTACAGTGGTGCTCCAGTTTAACGAAAGATATAATGTCCAGGGTCGTTCGGTAAATCGAAAAGTTCATTAAATCGGAATACTTTTTTCGAGTTTTTTATCATATAACAAAGCTAATAAATTTGTTAACTTGAAACAAATATCCTTACATTTTTTGTTTTAATTATGCACTCCAATAAAGTTGAATTTTTGAACTTGTTTTAGGTATTATTAAATGTTTAGAAAGCTGCTGATTAAAATCTGTTCACACTCCAAATGAAAAATCCAAGATTATGTCAATACATTCCAATAATGTTTTTTTAAAAAGGAAACTCTTCAATATGTATATTAGCCCGAAGGGACTATTTGAGAATAAGATAAGTAAATACATATTAATGTTATTACAAATTCAAAAACAAACGAAGCGAGCTCAGAGAAGCAAATGTTGTTAAATAGAATACCTATAATTTTAAATGTTCGCAATATAGAGTCAACAACATTAAATAAGGGTTCGTTATATTGGAAGTTCAAAACCTTCATAATTTATACAAAAATTAATGTGTTCAATTGAAAGATCATACATAAGTCTTGTTTCTTGTTAAATAAAACGTACTCTGAGTTTGAAATATGAAAAATTGGAAAAAAAATATAAGACTTCGGGCAAGTCGAAGATAATTTTTTAATGGTTTTATTTTTTATTTGCCTTTTATTCATCATTAAAGTGATGAATTAAAGTATATTCCTATGTATATATTCCTCACTTTATATTCCATAAAGTTTTTTAAAAAAGCTTTTGTACTTCAAATATTCATCTTAAAACGTGTTCAAACATGCTAGTTCAGGAGACATTTCATCCAATATCCCAGCAAAATTTTTTGTTAGGTCTTGTTTTTTAATCGATTCTAAAATGCATTACATAAATGCTAATGCAAGAACTTAAATTTAATCCGTTATAAATTCACGGCAATGCATTCACATCAACTTGAAAGTTGTTATTCAAGTATTAATTTCGTGAAATCAATTATAAACCAACCGTTTTAAGCGCTTAATCTTTTCAAGTGACAGGCTTTCGATTACCTCTAATGACTGGCTATATAAAAATAATGGGTTTAGTAAGCGAGAGGGTAAGCGATGAATGAAATTTTATTAATTATACTTTATAATTTTGTGATTACTAAGTTCTAAGACTATACATCGACAAACAAACCTTATATGCAGCTCATAACCTGGACACAATTTTTAATAGTAATATGTTTTTCGGTGTCCTGTTACATAAAACAATTTAAAAGCTCAATTTATTACTTACTTCAAAATTTCTAAAAAAAAAAATGAAATTGATTAAAATTCATTACATTTTGTATTTAAATTAAATAAATGGCGTTTTATAACAATTTTATGGCGTTCTGATGTATTTTCAATTTATTTTGAAAATGTCTATTTAAAACTCTAAGATGGTTTCCTAATTCCTTTAATTTACTAAAATACATATTATTTACATATTATTCTGTTCAAATCAACTAACTAAAACTGTCAAAAATACAGTTTTTAAGAAAAAACTATTCTAAAAATTATTCTAATTTTCATGACTCTTGACCTTGTTCTCCCAGAGCAAGTTTGCTTTGGGAATTATGTAGATAATGACTATGAAACAAATTTCTGATATCAATTTGTTATCACTGTGATTTTGTGATATTTATGGTCGAGAATAAGGCAGTCAAATGTTACAGACCTCAGTCTTGTCTATTAAAGTCGAAGCTAAAATGTATAAAGAGTACTATAAAGAAATTTATAAAAATTAGAAAAAAAGTTTTTTAATTTAATTTTAATATTTTGTTCTAATTTTCACTTAACTTTTATATAGAAGACGTGGATTGATTTCGAAAAAATGTTTGAATTGATAGTTATTCAGGGTCACTGAGGGAAAATTTGTTAACGTTTTACTTCCCGGTCCTATTTTTTCATTTATTATGCAAAATTATTCAAAATATTTCTTGGGGATTTAATCACTATTGCAAGTCAAAATTTTGCGTAAACAAAACATTTTTGAATAATTCCTTGATTGCGGAAAATTTTTCAGTTTTGTATAAGTTACCAAATTATTTTTCAAATGATATCAAATATATTAATATCGATGAGATTAATTTTTAACTTTGTATATTGTTACCGACTTTTATAAATAATACAATGAATTAAAATATATATATGTTTACTCATTTGCACTTTAACAAAATAATCATAACAGTAAACTATTATTTAAAAAAATTATATGTATTTCGTAGTACTTTTTTATATGCAATTATATGAATTTCGTAGCATTGCTTTTATGAGGTTAATTATAACCTTCTTAAAGGGTGCACAATTTAGTTTCGGCCCCAGGTGCTAGAAACCCTAGCTATGCCACTGATTCACTCCAATCGCAGTCGTGTAAGCAAATAATTGCATGCATAATTTACCAACAATTTTCTCTTTGAGTCGCTGCTCTTGCTCTCCTAGCGCGGAGCATCGCTCTTGCATTTTCTGTTAAACTTGTCAAACTTGTTTTACGTCGAGGCATTTATTTGTAGTTAAGGGAAATACGAACACTTCATTTTTCAAACTTTTAATTTATCTTTAATCTATACAAAATATGCTATCACACTTGTGAATGCCGTATTTTGAAATATTAAAAAATTGGAAAACTACAATAATAATATGTGTAAAGAAATTGCATGCGGCGAAACAAATATGCACACATTGGTTTGCAGCTCATCATTCTACAGCAATAACAGCACAGCAAGGTTTATTTAACTTGTATTCCCATCACGTCAAAGAGCGCCAACTGCTTTTGGTTACTCTTCGAATGAGTGTGGAGAGCGAGATCAATAAACTTTAAAGAGAAGGGTTGATAGCAACATGTAGTTTAAACTCTCGTAACACAGACGCGTGAAAAGCAAGCGACCAAGCAATGCTTAGCATCGGTGGTAATTTCCTAAAAAACTTAACAACTTAATTAAATATATTTATTATTAAATTTTCTTAAATAAACCCCACCTATGGCATTCTGTAGCACAAATATGATATTTTACAATTTTTTTCATAAAAATCGGTCCAGTAGTTTTGGAGTCATTGCTGCACTTAATATTTCCACTTCAATTTTATATAATAGTATAGATTATATTATATCAATAATATGAATTAATTACTGTATATTAAGCCGGATCGATTTTGTATGGAGAAAAAAAAAGTCATCCGGACACCGACTCAAAAGTTAGAGGGACTCTTAAAAACTATTTCTGCATCATTTTTTTTTGGATCGGAGAAATCCCCATGGAGCGGTTTTGGTTCTCCTGAACCCTTTTTTTGGCCAAAAAATTAAGTTTTTTGCCTATAACTTTTTTTTTTCTTCAGAATGCATACAAAAGGATGAATTTGAAGCAAAAAGTTTCGCTTAGTATGTTAGTCTTAGAATTAAAATGTAAAATTCGATTTTAGTGAAAATTTCTTTGATTATTTTGGTGGCGAGGGTCTCAACCGATTTTCCTCAAATTAAGGCTTGCTTTTGAATGAATTTTATCCCAAATATTTTAAGCCGCCTTAGTAGGTTCCATGCTAGAAGATGAATAGACAATTCAAAACGAAGTTATGTTAACAACCCTTCAAGCGGTCAGAATCATAACTTAACAATAACTGTGCAGTCTGAAACATGTGTAGTCTGAAGGAATAAAACATGACTTGTTTAATAGATTATGCATCAACCAGGATAACTTTGAAACATACATTTGGGAAGTTCACTCATTATATAAGACGTGTGATTACTTTTCATTTGACTCACTTCAATAAAAACCTATTTTGCTTGGTACTACAATAATTTTGGGGGGGCTGGGGTGGTTGTTAAGCCCCGATACCACCTTTGGTTGCGCTTATGGAACCAAGGGTGTTAATTTCGCTCACTTTTTTAAATGCATTAGTGTGCACTCAAAATGTGACAACATTTTAACCGATTTGAGCTTATTTTACTTCCAAAAAGTAATAAGATATTTTTTTGTGCGAGCTCAAAAATTGAGCTGATCAGAATGTGAGCACGGTCACTTTTTAACAAAGCTATTATCTTTGGTTTGAACATTAGGTCTTTATCGGGTAATAATAAATTTGTTACCACAATGTGAAATTATCAGTCAAAAGTTAACGCCAGAGCAATGTACTGGATTAGCTTTGAACAGCTTTGGTTTGAACGTGAGGTCTTTATCGGGCAATAATACATTTGTTACCACAATGTGAAATTATCTGTTAAAGTTAACGCTAGAACAATGTACTGGATTACGGAAAGCAATTCCTAATAATATATACATACCTCAGCGAGCCCCGTAAGCTTACTTCCTCTCCCATTGCCGATCTTTTTGAATTATAATGATGGAGAAACCATAATAAAATAAGCAGCAACAGAACTAGTCCAATCAAAACACCAAGAACTTGAATAACGATATTTAGTATAACAGAAACGTCATTAACAGTGTCATAATATTCAGCAGTTGTTCCAGGAGTTATTACTTCAAAATAATTACTATATGCGGTCATGATTTTATTTTGATCTCGCACTGAAAATAGAAAATTAATACACAATTATTTTATTTTTCACAGATATTCGTTAACATGCAATTTTTACAATCTAAATAATAAATACCATCACCCTTATAAAAATACAAAATTTTAGTGACATGTATTAAATGAGTGACTTAAAATCAATACAAACTCCACTTTAAAAAAAAATTCAGGTAATTACACTGTTTTGTAATTTAAACGGTAAAAAAGCACAATTTAAAAAAATGTGGGAAAAATCTCAAAATTCACCGACCAAAACAACGACTTCATTGAGTTTGGTTTCAACACTCACAACGGTGGTCAAAGAGCTTAAAATAACACTTCAAAATTAAAAAAGTTAAGCTTGTGAGTTTTACGTCTAAGTCACATAAATTTCTATGATAATTTGAAAATATATTTACTTTTGCATTTTAAAATGTGCGTTTATATCTTTGTATGGCGTAAAGTGTTTTTGAAAATATTTATTTAAGCCTACTTTATTATTGCCTAACGCTCGATTTTGGTTTTAAAACGTTTCATTTTACTTTTATAATTAAAAGGAAGCATTTTGCATGGCGTAGAATGATTTTAAAATAAACATTTTAGTAACCGTTTTTAAAATGTGCGTTTTACTTTTTTTGTTTTCTCAGTGCGGACAAAAGAAGCAGAAAGAACCAGCAGAAAAAAGAGTGAAAACAACGCGACAGGTTAACAGCAAACATCAAGTCATCGGAAGACAGCTGGAAAAGTTCGAAAAAAACTTGGCCACTTCGACTGACAAAAAATTCTTTTATCGAACATATTGCGATTGTTATTTTGGCACTTTTTCGGTAAATTTAACAATATGTTGTTAAATTTGGAACTTTTAAACCCAAGACAAATTTGTTCCAAGAGAAACAAATACCAGCAGCATACATTTTCAAGAATTTTTTTTTTAATTGAGCCAAGGATTTCAGGTGTCAAACCTATTCACAGAGAAAACTGCGGAAACGCTTCGCAGCACGAAAAGCAAGAAACTACTTTTGATTATGCTCCTTTAACTTTAATTATCATTTTAAAAACGGACATTTTAAAATGAGCCTCTAAAACGTTCGTTTGATTTTCTATTTTAAAATAAGCTTTTAAAACGTTCTTTGACATTGTAAAATTAACTTTTTTGAAGAATTGCAAGCAATTTTTAAAATTTATAGAAAATCAAACGAACGTTTTAGAAGCTCATTTTAAAATGAAAATAAACGTTAGCCTTGGTTCTATATCAACATGCTAATTTGAATCTGAGGCAAGTATTTGCCTTTACCTCAGTCAATTCGTGTTATTAAGCAATCTCATTCCACAAACATCTCTACCACCAGCTACAACTTCCAAAGTCGTATATATTGATGAGTTTAAATTTCAGTTGATTTGAAATGAGGAAAGAATTTATGAAAGGTAAAAGCGCAGGACCATGGCTAAACCGGAATGCGAACCTGGAACCTCAGGGTTGGTAGTCAAGTACGCTTACACTCGACTACCAAGGCCGCCAAAAAACTTTTAAAATCAAGAAGTTAAGAGTGTAAAATTAATATATGCTTGTTTTTTTTTTATAAAATTTTTTATATTTATTTAACATGGTTTAGAGATAATCGCGTTCAAAGTTTGTGAACAAAGAAAAATGCAAAGAAAAATAAAAATGCGTTCTCACTAATCCGACTGTAACTTTTGAACCCGTAAGACTTTTTAAATGAAATTGTTTTTTTTTAGTATCTTTAGAATATTTACTAAACTACAAAATTATAAAAAAAGTGGATTTAAAAAAACGGCTAATGGCATGTCCCTCCTTAAGTAAGTGATTCTCAATTTCTTGTAGTTCATTCATTAGATAATAATAACTTGGGTATTACATTTAATCTACTTAGTAATATTTGCTCAGCTATATTGGATATATGATTGCTTAGTAAATCAATAAGAAAATTTATTTGATTTAGATGGTGGATTTCTGCAAGTAAAACCTCTTCCTGTTTAATTTTGTTTGCTGAGCTTTCTATTAATGTTTTTATGATTTTCTGATCTGTATTAATATGATCAGTTATATTTTTCAATCTATTGATTAGTTGGAAATTAATTGTATGTTGGGTTTCTATTATGATTGTTAAATTCTTAGTGATAGATGTAAGAATTTCTGAGTTATAAAATTGTGGCAGTTTACTTTGTTTATTTAAGTTTATAATTCTTAAAAAACATATTTTTTAAGAATTATATTTTGAGCTTTTAATGCCAAATAATTCATGAAGTAACAGGTTTTGCTACAACAACAAAATTCTTAGCAGAACAACCGAGCAGACTATACCATGGTTTCGTCGGACGCTACTCCGACTCATCAGTAGTCTCTGGTGGTGAAAAGTGCATCGGAATTCCATTTTGGTTTTGCGGCAGTTGCATTTATTAGCTTCTCAAAGTTAGTGGACTGCATGAACCACCAGAGACTACTGATGAGTCGGAGTAGCGTCCGACGAAACCATGGTATAGTCTGCTCGGTAACATGAATAATTACCGAAATAAATAATTTTTTGAACACAAATTAAACAAATTTGGCGGAGTTTAATTATATTGGAAAAAAAAAAAAATTAAGGGGGATAAATCGGGCTAATGGGGCTTACTAATTGAATATGACCTCAAAAGTAAAAATGTTCTAAGAAGACATTGTAGTGCTCGTAAGGCCCTTTTCAACGACACATAATTTTTTAAGATCTGACATGTAATTCTTAAGTTATGCAAAAAATACCATTTTGGCTGTTTTTCCGGTGGTCCAAAATAAAAATTTTTTGTTTTCGGAATCCTCTCGAGGTCAACTTTAAAATAGGGGGTGGTTTTTTCAAACTTTTTTTTTCGACCCACTCTAATGGACACATAACAAAACTATTTGCATTCTTGTCCAAATTAATGGATATTGAAAATGAAAAATTAGAAGTGAGAGTAAAACTCCTTGTTGAAGTATAACCACATTTATATTCAAATGGAATTTCTCTGTGAATTAAATCACCTCATTCCGCTTATGAAACTTCCAACACTTTTTTTATATAGATATCAAACTTTTAAAAACAGAAATAATATGGTCTCGGGCATGATCGAAATTTTTCCAAATGCTTATATTGCCTTCCGATTGCTTGTAACAGTCCCGATAGCAAATTGTGAAGCTGAAAGGTAATTTTTAGTATTTAATAGAATAAAAAATGTTCACCGATCTACTATGTTACATAAACGTTTGTCGTCAATAACGCAACTTTGTATTGAAAATGATTTGTTGCAAACGATTACAAGATTGCAAGATTTTATAGGACGTTTTGTCACAGTTAAATCGAGAAAAAAATTTTAAATAAAAATCAAAAAGTTATTTTTTCACTCACTTTAAGACATATTGGTGATTCCCTTTCAAAAGGCACACTTTTCTGATATCAATATTTTTGAAACTTTTCAAATTTTTTTGGTGGGAAGTTCATCTGAAAAACATAACAACTGCGTACTTTTTTTATCCCGAAATTTACCGTCATATTTTTTACAGTCGGCGCAACAACTTTTTCACCATTTTAATATAATATCGCATTTAGGCATTCATTCTGAAGGCTTAAGCAAAGTTTTAAATTGGATCTCCAACGATTGCTATTTTAATGATTTTTTTAAAAAATGCCTGCTTTGGGTTTTCTATTTATCTTTACCGAAAATTTTATATTTGATATAAAGAAGTTATTGTTCCTTATTTTATAAATCTAGTAACTCTTTGGTTTGAAGTAAATCCTTCAAATAGATCATCATAAACTGCAAAAGGTGAAAAAGTTGTTGCGCCGACTGTGAAAAATATGATGACAAATTTTGGGATAATAAAAAAAAACTTTTTTCCATAAAATAACTAGAAAAAAATGACACCACCAAAGAGATCCATTGAAGGTACTTAAAACATGCTTGAGTTTATTTTCTCTAAGAATTACAGTTAAGCAGATAAAAAAAAAAAACAAATTGGCCATTTCAGCCCTTGAAAGGACTTTGACCGAGCTTCTTATGATCAATAGTGTTGTGTGTTATTAAATGTTTGCACACAATTGACCGAGAACTGGACCTACATGTTTTATGCCGACTCCGAACGGCTAAAGTTCATGTTCTCAAGAAGCTTTACATGGCATTATTTACTCTCTGAGGTTTGCCATTGTCTGCAGAGAGGTGGTGACCGATCAGAAAAATTTTTTATTGAAAAAAACTTTTCGCCGCGGCTGGGGATCGAACCCGGGCTCCGAGCATGCTAAGCCACACACTTAACCTGCATGCCACGGTCACCAGTTGAGCAGATAGTTGTTTAAATACATGCATCTCCTTAATTTTTTTGTAATTTTTAACGTTTTTGACGGTGTATAACTTTAAAAAAAAAAATTTCGCAATAATAAAAAACGCAGAATATGTGTGAATCAACTAACAAAAAAAAAAAAAATCGGAAGCACTAAGATCAGATTTTGCTTAAAATTTGTCGAAATGATATGGAATCACCGATATGTAAATGCGTAAAAAATAATATTTTAATTATTAAAAGATCCGAGTTAAATGCTCTAACCTTGAGTTGGCCCCATGTCAATTTTAGCCCCAGGCCCCGCTATGTTCTAATCCGGCGCTGAACACAATTGATCATAAGAAGCTCGGTCAAAGTCCTTTCAAGGGCTGAAATGGCCAATTTGTTATTTTTTTTTTTTTTTTTTATTGTAATTCAACTATTTCATTGTAAAAGTGCTCTACAGTTTTATTAAATTGTAACGTAATGTGTAAGTCTCTGATCATCGATATTTCTGTACATTTGTCTGCATAGTGTAAAATGAAATTTGCCTTAAATCATCCCAGTTTAATGGGGTGCCGTACATATTTAATATCTCATTCGCTTGCCCTTCGATTTATTCCTAATGGCTCGTAGCAGTATTTTTCCATAAGGAGTATTGTCTGTTCCTCTGATGTGTAGAAGTATTTGCTTAGCATTGTTACGAAATTCATTTAGTAATTTAGGATTCCCGTCGAACCTTGGTAGGTCTTTTATAGCGTCAGGAATCCTTAAAGTGTTAAAAATGTCAAAATGAGTTAGTGCGGTGGTATTTATTTGTTCGTTTGATTTTGTCATGATGTTATCTGAGTCGTCACTATCAAGGAGTAGGTTGTCAATTGTGTTTTTGTCTGAACTAATGTTTGTTGTTTTTTCGTGGATAGAGATTAAGCTTCTGGTAAATAAATGTTTTCGGTTCTTTTTGATTCTTAGGCATTTGAATTATATATTTTTTTTATTTCTTTTTTATAAATACACTTTCCCATATAGACCACAAGGTTCTATATTTTAAATAATGTTCAAGCTGAACCGCTGTACCGATAGCCGTCGATACTCCCAACAAAGGATGTGTTCAGTTGCACAAAATGCTACTAGTGTACTTAATTCAATTCCGGCTTAAATCACTGTATCGATACTCCTAGTAAGGATGGCATGTAGTCGGATTGAAATTTCTTGTATATATTTTTTTTGTTCCTTTTTTTTTTGTTATTATTATATATATTTTTCTTTGTTTTTATTTTTATAGTCACATACGGTTATAATAAAATCTAATTTCTGCCCTTTTTTATAAAATTTTGTGGCTTCTTTCTTAATGTTTAGTATATATTCTGCATGTTTCCTGCATAATTGTCCCTTAAGGACACACACATTTTTTAGAGAGAAAAAAAAATTTTTTTAGAAAATACAATATTTTCTTACATGTAGCTCACTGCAACTAAAATCATCTTCATTACTCATCCTGGGATAATTTTGAAATCTTCCTGCGAGGAAATAATGTTGAAGTATACCAACGATGAAAGATTTGAAGTGTTCCACTGATGAAAATTGGTGAAGTATTCCAGCGATGAAGGATTTTAAGTGTTCCAGTAATGAAAATTGTTGAAGTATTCCAGCGATGAAGGATTAAAATCCACCATATTTTCCTCTTCATTGGGACTGCCGACTGCGCCACTTATAAGTTTACAAACTTATGTTATTAAAATAAAACACGATTTATAAGTTTTCCACTTATGTTATTAAAATAAAACACGACTGCACTTCTTTTCTTCTACATTACAACTGATGATTTATTGAATATTTTTGTGGCTTAAATACTTTTCATTCTTAACTTATAGAACGGTTCTTACAATTATCATAAACAAATTTCATATGACATATTCATGGATTGCAACATTACAATGCAACATTGCATTACAATCATATTATCAAAGAAAGTTATATTAGGGCAGTTCACGATCTTAATTGCACCAGATTGCAAAATTATGCAATTGCAAACATTTTCTATCAATTGTGACCATCTTTTTACGGATAACTCTGCAACACTTGTTGCAAAACTAAACACAGCTGATTAGCATAAGAAATGAAAACAAAAAATCTAAGCTTTACCTTTTTTAATTTTAATCCATTGCAATATAACAAAATTTATTTCTTTGATTTTGAATTCTAATACATTTTTGACACTTGAGCTAGCAACCTAGTGTTGCATGTATGTAGCATTTATATCCTACATGTTTAAGGTTTTGCATATTTGCAACAACGTAGGAAGTGCAAACGTGTGTAGTTTGTTAGTGTAGTGCAAGAATATGCAATAAACTTTAGCAAATGCACTCATGCAAGACCATTTGCATCAGATCGTGAACTCCGCTATTGTAACCTAATTTTGTTGATTGAAACTATGTTGCAATCGTATAATCAAAAAAATTGCATGAAAGCAATTAAAACTAGAAAGGTATATCTTCGACTTGGCCGAAGTTAAAATACCCCCACGACTGATTCTTAAGGGTTAACTAATCTTAAATTAGAGAGCTTTTTGTATGGGCTTTTAGAAGATTTTGTTATTTTTATGTGTCTAAAATACAAACATATCAAATTGTTTTTCTGCAGCATAAATATAAACCTTTTTATAAAATATTCCATTTTGGGGTTGTATAGGAGGTGGGCGTGTTAGTGGGTGGATGACGCCCATTTTTCTAACACACCTAAGTTTTGACATAGAACACACAAATACCGAGTTTCAGTTTTGTAACTTTAATATTAGTCTCTTTATAGAGTTTTCAATTTTAGGGTTGTATGGGAGGTGGGAGTGTTAGTGGGTGGATAACGCCCATTTTTCTAACACAGCTAAGTTTTGACATAGAACACACAAATACTGAGTTTCAGTTTTGTAACTTTGATATTAGCCTCTTCATAGAGTTTTCATCATTTGTGTTGTATGGGAGGTAGGCGTGGTTTTCAACCGATTTAGCCCATTCTCGAACTTGATCTTAGTTTTTTAGAAAAAAGCTTAAATATCGAATTTCAGCAAAATTATTTCAAAATTACGGCTGTAATCGTGTCCACAGACAGACAGACGGACAGACAGACAGACGGACAGACAGACAGACGGACATGGCTAAATCAACTCAGGTGGTGATGCTGATCAAGAATATATATACTTTTCTATACCTACCACGCCTCCTTATGGGCATTACACACGTCGTGACAAAATTAATATACCCCTTACGCAGTACGCGTGGGGGTATAAAAATATATGTTGCAATCGTATAAACAAAAATGTAGGAAGCAATTAAAATAAAGTAGCAAATATACGCTTAAATTCTAATTACTTATTCAGCGATTGGACTTCTGTAATTTTGGATAGCTGTTGTTGTTTTTGTTGTTGTTGTTGTTGTTGTGGGTGCTATTAAAGTATGTGCTGTATTTGTTTTTATTGTTAAGTCAGCGGTTTGGACCTCCGTGGTTTTGTTGGCGGTTGTGAAATAGGTACTGATGTTGTTGTCGTAGGTTTTGTTGCAGTATGTGCTGTAACTCACGCGACATCTATTAAATTACCACAATTTTAGACAACTTGTCCTGAAGCATAGTACGTCCACGCCGAAATACAATTCCATTCAAAATCATTAACGACAGACAAAACTAAGTACGAATACTTAGTTACAGCTCTTCCACAGGATGTTATTATGGCAGTCCTTGATTTCATGCAAAAACCTCCACAGATCAATTTGTACGAAAATTTAAAAAAATGTTGATTGAACGTCATTCTCTAACTGAAAATAAAAGAATTGACAAAATTCTTTCCGACTGCGAGATTGGAGACCGAAAACCATCCCAGTTTTACAGATCGCTCTTACTCCTAGCCAGTTCTTCAGTGGAACCAGATTTCCTCTTAAAGTTATGGCTTAGAAAACTACCCAAAACTTAAAACATAGCGTTGACTGGGTCAGGCCATAAAACGATCGAAGAACTGCTATCGTTCGCCGACAATCTATGGGAAGTCATGAGAGAAAATTAAGTCAGTGACTTCGGAAAATCTTCCAACACGATTGAACTTACAAATATGGTACAAGCTTTAACAGTTTCCACTTCGAAAATTTTAGAATCTTTTAATAAATTGACGTTAGAAGTGAACACGCTTAAGTCAGAAAACCAATTTCATTCGAAATCACGAATAAGACGCAGGTCAAACTCAAAACAAAGGCCTCAAAGCAATACTTCTTGGATATAAATACCATTATAGATTCTATAATCAAGCACGGAAGTGAGAACAACCATGTTCATTCGTTCGAAACAACCATCCTATACAACACAACACTATGCCACACAATACAACAAACTAAAGGACTCTATTATCGCGACGACTGATGATAGACCCGTCACATTAACACGTCGTCTTTTCGTATTTGACCAGTCAAATAAACTAAATTTTCTTATTGACAGCGGAGCGGAAGTATCGGTACTTCATGCCTCAAAATTCAAAATTAATAGACAGAAATCTGATTTAACAATTCAAGCTGCTAATGGCACAACAATATCTACAGTAGGAAACAAATTATTATCTTTAGACTTAAATTTACGACGCGAATTGCCAATTACATTTGTTAAAGCAAACATTTCTAAGCCGATTATTGGTGCAGATTTTTTAACCAAATATGAACTTCTTGTTGATCGATCCAATAACGAAATTAACAGTTAACAAAATAACGGCGTACACTGAAACAACATTGCCAAAAGTTTTTTCACTAGACAACAAGTATACACAATTACTCAAACAATTTCCTTCACAACTAACAGAACACGACTATACTACACCGGTAAAACATAAAACAGTTCATCACATCGTAACAGAACGACAGTAACCATTCACGAAGCCACGACGCCAATGAAGTATCCAGAACAATTTAGTTGGACAAAATTATTTTATGACTTTAAACTATAGGGAATGCAAAAACAAGCAAAACTAGTAAGGTATATCTTCTACTTGGCCGAAGTTAAAATACCCCCACGGCCGATTCTTAAGGGTGGAAGAATATTAAATGGGAGAGCTTTTTGTATGAGATTTTGAGAGATATTATTATTTTTATGTGTCTAAAAAACATACATATCAAATTGTTTTCCTGCAGCTTAAATATAAGCCTTTTTATAAAGTTTTAAATTTTGAGGTTGTATGGGAGGTGGGCGTGTTAGGTTTTGTATGACGCCCATTTTTCTAACATACCTCAGTTTTGACATTGAATACTCAAACACCGAGTTTCCGTCTTGTAACTTTAATATTAGCCTCTTTATAGATTTTTCAATTTTGGGGTTGTATGGGAGGTGGGCGTGTTAATGGGTGGATGACACCCAATTTTCTAACACACCTCAGTTTTGACATTAATTATTAAAAAACCGAGTTTCCATCTTGTAACTTTAATATTAGCCTCTTCATAGATTGTTAAATTTTGGGGTTGTATGGGAGGTGGGCGTGTTAGTGGGTGGATGGCGCCCTTTTTTCTAACACACCTAAGTTTTGACATTAAATACTCAAATACCGAGTTTCCGTCTTGTAACTTTAATATTAGCCTCTTTATAGATTTTTCAATTTTGGGGTTGTATGGGAGGTGGGCGTGTTAGTGAGTGGATGACGCCCATTTTTCTAAAACATCTCAGTTTTGATATAGAATACACATATACCAAATTTCAGTATTGTAGCTTAAATATTAGCTTCTTTGTAGAGTTTTCAATTTTTGAGTTGTATGGGAGGTAGGCGTGGTTTTCATCCGATTTAGCCCATTCTCGAACTTGATCTTAGTTTTTTTAAAAAAAGCTTAAATATCGAATTTCATTACGATAGCTTCAAAACTGCGGCTGTAATCGTGTCGACAGACAGACGGACAGACGGACAGACAGACGGACATGGCTAAATCAACTCAGGTGGTGATGCTGAGCAAGAATATATATACTTTTCCATACCTACCACGCCTCCTTTTGGGCGTTACACACGTCGTGACAAAATTAATATACCCCTTACGCAGTACGCGTAGGGGTATAAAAATGTACGTAAGTGGGGGGTCTATATTAACCCCTGGGCAGCTTTGGGTTACTTTGAAGGTTATAGGAGATTGTTTTACTAAAAATGCTCTAGCAACGAAAGTTTTTGATGCAGAACATTCCTCAAAGACATTTTAGAAAGGTATTTTCATGGACTTTTCAACGATATACATTACTAGTAGACATTTAAGTAAAAAATATAATTTTTTTGTAGGCAAATCAAGAAATTTTAGAAAAAATTCACAATTTTTGAGTTTTAAGTCATTTTTGTTAAAAAAAAAATATAGTGCGAGCCTTTATTTTGTATTTAAAATTATAATTCTTGTTAAAATTTCCTTAATGAAAGTATCATCAAAACGCAGCATATGATATAAATATTTTTTTTTAATTTTGGTTTTCTACAATTTTTAGAAAAATAGAAGCACAAATCGGATCGCGTCATTTATATGGGAAGTAAGAGTGGTTTTTGCCAGATTTAGATAGTTTTTAACATTGACTTTAAAGAAAAAAATGTATGCGTCAAATTTCAAGTCGATATCTTAAAAACTATGTGATTTATAGTTGTTTTACCATATTGATGACGTCACTTTATATGGGAGGTAGGCGCAGTTCTTATCCGATTTTTTTCTTTTTTATACCCTAAACCTGAAAGGTCAGGGTATATTAACTTTGTGCAAACTTTTGTTACGTATAGAACGAAGCGATATATATTCTTGATCAGCGTCACCTCGTGAGTCGAGCTATTCATGTCCGTCTGTGTGTTGTCCGTAAACACAGGATAAGAAGAAGGAGTTGAGATAATTAGATGAAACTTGGTACAGATGGTCACATGGACCCAAGAATCTGCACTATTGAACATTTTTGTAATCCGCCCACAGAAACGCCTACCTCCCATACAACAAAAAATTGAAAACTACAAAACTCAGCTCATAGTTATTAAAAAAATTCAGCACTTTTCGGAACGAAACGGACAACGAGTTTATATTTTTTATTTTTAAGATGTCAACACCTGTAGTGTAAAGTTTATGAAGAAAAATGTACAGTCACGGACAGCCGCATATAACAAAACTCTTCGGATATCCAAAAATTAAAAAAAAAATCCTTAAAAAACACCCATTTTTAAAATACAATTACTAATTTCAAATAAATACAATACCATCCAAACCACTTTAGATTTATTTTAACATACCTGTTTCAGTACAATCCGTTTATATTAACTTCTTAGAAAAATTGGGGGGAAAAATATGAATTTTTAAGTATGCACTCTTCTAAACAGCTAGCAACCCAAAGAAAAGTTTAACTCAAAAGGACAAAGTTCAGAGAGCAAAAAAACTTTTTGAGAAGGCAAGGTAAAAAATGCTCATTGTCCATTATTCTTACACTAATCAACAAACAAAAAATATATATTTTTTTTTAAAAATCGGTAGATTACCACATTACCCATTACCACATATACACGATTTTTCAAACAATTTACACAACACAAGTATTTATTCGAAACTGGACTTGGTCAGAGCATATCACCAAATACCTATGGCTCCCGAAGACATACACAAGACAACTATCACGACACCATTTGCAGTGTTCGAATTCTCCGAATGCCTTTCGGTTTGAGAAACTCAGCACAAACATTCCAACGGTTCATACATGAAGTCCTTTACGCACTAGATTTCATTTTTGTCTACTTAGATTACATTTTGATAGCTAGCGAGACAGAAACAGAACACATGAAACATTTGACACAAGTTTTCGAACGACTCGACAAAAATGGTGTGAACATTTAACCAAACAAATGCGTTTTCGCATTTGTAAACATCAATTTTCTGAGCTACAATATTTCAAGACATGGCATACGGCCATCGGAGGAACGAATTCAATGTACAAGAGACTATCAGTTACAGTACACCCTGCAACACTACCCATAGAAAATAAAATAACGCATGGTAAAGTGTTCTTAATATAATTCCAAGAACATTTTACCATATAAAACCCATGTTTGCTATTTTATGACACACTTATGTCGCAAACATGCCACACTCTTTTAAATTACAAAATCTAAATCAATATTGAAATTGCTTACAGATTGCTCAAGTGAATTCTTTCGAAACCACTTGAGTAACCAAAAACTAAGTCAGCCAACACAAGAACATTCTACTGCCCTAGCTAAATTCCATGGAAAGAAGCGCAGGCAGAATTGTGCAAGCGAGTCAGTCGTTCACTTATCGACCTAGTTCGATTCTTAAGAAAGAAGCGCAGGCAAATTTGCGCTAGTGAACACATGCTGACCAATCATCGCTTGATGAAAGCGAAAGCAAAACATCGACTTAAAGAATTTATTTTGAACCAATAGCAATGGAAAGAAAGTGTTATACGGAATTTGCGTCACTTTCTTTCCCATCAAAACTATCTGCTAAAAGAGCAGAAGAGTTAGTTTGAGACTTCGAAGTATAACAATTAAGTAACTATAAATACTAGAGTTAAGAGTATTTTTAAGCAGTTAACAAGTTTAGTTGAAAAATAAAAGATCATAAGTAATCTCCAACACTTTGTGCGTTGTTAATTAAACAAAAGTTAAAACTGGCGCAGTCGGCAGGATCCTCAAAGCAAATAAATTTTATTTTTATTTTTGCGTGCATTTTAATGCTTCAACGACAATCAAAACGAACCCTGAAGCAAAAATTTGCTTTTCATCAAGATTAACTTTGAAAGATCAAAGCTTTTCACACCAAATCAACGAAAATCTACAAAATTGTGCAGACATAACGAGAGATTCTTTTTCTCTATCACAACGAACCATACTTTGGAAGACCAAAGTATTGCAACAGCAAGGAGAACATAGGATTGTTCCCATCGACATCATATATAAAGTACAAAGTGCGAGAACGAAGCCTGCAGGAACCCCATGCCATTATTCGGTGACGACGAAGACACCTGGGACTTTTCAGAAAGCGAGCAATTTCAGCAATACCTGCGAGACAGAGCGAACAAACAAGAGAAAGACAGGTCAACTAAACTCCTACCAACATTACCAAGGCCAAAACCAACAGCAACAGCCGTAGTGAAACCTACCTTTCGGAAACAGTAAGATCAATTTGCCTCACTTGATTATCATTACTATTATTTTGTTATTATATTAAGTTCATAGAGTAAGAAAACATTATTATCATTAAGCTTATTTGCATATTTGAACTATTTTTAGTACATTCGTTTAACCGATTTAATTTTAAACTAAATTCTTGTTTGTGAATAAAAATGACTGCTCCTACTCCACTCTCTGTGTCAATAAACCCAGTTAAATATTTAAATTCACTCCCAGAATTTGATGGGAAAATTAAAGATTTACAAACTTTTTTAACACTGATAGACAGAATACACCCATTCCTACAAACATTCGACGATACTTCACAGCTTCTCTTCTCTGACATAATTAAAAGTAAACTTAAAGGGAAGGCACAAGAAATCCTCGAAATTAATTATCAGGCTACATTATGGGTGGATATAAAAAACATTTTACAGAACAATTTTGGTGACCGGTTATCTTGCGACGAACTTTACGATGAACTAAGGGCAACCACCTTTAAAACAAATAGTTTAGAATTTTTTAATGAAATTAAAACCAAACTTAGACGACTGAATAATAAAACTTTGGTTATAATGGGAGAAGGAAGCGTATCAAATCAATGTGCTGAAAACAACAGACGCACCGCTCTTAATTTATTTAAAAGTAAAATTCCAGAGCCAATGAAAACTATACTGACTTGTAGGAATCCAACAAGTTTAGAATCCGCAATGGATATCCTTTTCCAAGCTGGATACGCACATTTGAATGGTATTCAAAATACGAGATCAAATAACACAACAACATATAGACCTCAACAAGGCCATCAAATAAGACAAAACAATTTTAATGCAAATTACCACGGAACAAATACACGACAGAATTTCCCTAACAAACGACAACAAAATAATTTCCAAGCACAACAACATACTAACAACTATAACAGACGACAACAAAATAACTTCCAAGCACAACAACATACTAATAACTATAACCGACAACAACACAGTAATTTCCAAACACAACAACATTATAACAATACAAGTAACAGACAATACAATCCGAACCTTGAAGCAAATGACAGTAGGCAACCAGCCCCTGAACCTATGGACGTTAATAACATTGAAACCCTAAATTTTCCTTCACACGCCTCGGAGGAAAATTACCATATATAAAAATAAAAACAAAATTAGGATATCTGGATCTTATAATTGACACTGGTGCAACTAACTCAATTCTAAATCCAAATATCTGCAATCCAAAATGGAATATTCCATCTGAAAATATTTCCATTAAAACACTACAACATACAATTACTATCAGAGAAAAGGTTAAAATACCAACATTTAGAGAATTCGAAGACCCAGACGGAACGCTAGAATTCATAATTTGCAAATTTCATGACCAATACGATGGCTTAATAGGAAACGATATCCTGAGGCATTATAAAGCAAAAATCGATTACTCAATCCCAGAAGTAATCATAAACAATAAACCATTACCTATTCATTTTCATGAACACAACGATGAAAATAAAGTAAACTTAATTTTTAACATAGAAAATGGTTTAGTTTTGCTAGAGGAAAAGAAATGCACTAACGGGGAAACAATAATTGAAAAGGGAATTTACAATATAGAAAATTTTAAAACTGAGGTAAAAACTAAAGCATTATGCAAAGGTGAAATTCGAGTAAAAGATACCGAAATAACTAAAATTACAACGGAAAACTTTTGCGTATACAACGAGAAGCCATGGTGGGATGCGCTTATTGGAAAAATCAGGCGAGAACATCTAAATTCAGAGGAACATCAGGAGCTACTCAAATGCTTAAAAAAATATAAAGATATATTTTTTCAAGAAGGAACAAATTTAACCGGCACAAACGCAATAAAACATAAAATTCGAACCACTAATGACATTCCAATTCACACAAAATCGTATAGGTACCCCTACATTCATAAGAATGAAGTAGACAAGCAAATAAAAGAGATGCTGGATAGCCAAATAATTCGGCCCAGCAATTCTCCTTACAATGCGCCTATATGGATTGTGCCAAAGAAATCCGATTCTAGTGGAAGGGAAAAATGGAGATTAGTTATTGACTATCGAAAACTAAATGAAGTAACGATCGATGACAAATACCCAATCCCGAATATTGATGAAATACTAGATAAATTGGGAAGATGCCAATATTTTACTACCCTCGATTTAGCGAAGGGGTTTCACCAAATCGATATTGCAGAGGAAGATATACACAAAACCGCGTTCAGCGTAGAAGGAGGTCACTACGAATTTCTCAGAATGCCCTTTGGTTTAAAAACGGCCCCAGCAACGTTCCAGCGCCTAATGAACAACATCTTGGGCGAACTTATTAACAAAATATGTCTCGTCTACCTGGACGATATCATAATTTTCTCTACATCATTGCAGGAACATATAAATTCACTAAATTTGGTTTTTGAACGACTAAAACAAGCTAACTTAAAGGTTCAGTTAGATAAATGCGAGTTTCTAAAGAGGGAAACAGAGTTCCTCGGACACATTGTTACGCCCAATGGAATAAAACCAAATCCTAAGAAGATAGACTGTGTAATGAAATTCCCAATTCCAAAAACCCCAAAGCAAATTAAATCATTTCTAGGCTTAACAGGTTACTACCGTAAATTTATCAAAGATTATTCAAGAATAGCAAAACCAATGACTCAATTCCTAAAAAAGAATTCCAAAATCAACATAGAAAATCCTCAGTATATTCACAGTTTTGAAACACTAAAACGATTACTGACCAATGATCCAATTCTACAGTACCCCGATTTCAACAAAAAATTCACAGTTACAACAGACGCTAGCAACTACGCACTGGGTGCAGTCCTTTCACAAGACAACCACCCACTATGCTTCGCCAGTCGTACGCTTAACGCCCACGAAATCAATTACAGTACGATAGAAAAAGAGCTACTAGCTATAATTTGGGCAACCAAATACTTTAGGCCCTATATTTTCGGACGAAAGTTCTTTATCGAAACGGATCACAAACCATTAACGTGGCTTTTTTCAATAAAAGAGCCTAATTCCAAATTGGTCAGATGGAGGCTAAAATTGTCGGAATTTGACTACGTAATTAAATACAAAAAAGGAACAAAAAATAGCAATGCCGACGCATTGTCCAGAATTGAGCCTGCAAATGTAAACACACTGGAACTAAATTCTCCAACGATAAAAGAAGGCACGGCACCCATCAACTTGTTTAAAAATCAAATCATAATAAGAAAAATTACATCCGGCTCAGCAAGAACAAGAAGCAAGGAAATATTCAAAAATCTGAGAAAAACTATCGAAATCAAGGAACTTGACCGAAACACAGCAATCATTATCTTTAAAAATCACTTTAAGCCCGCACACTTAAATGGTTTTATGATAGACGAAGAATTCTTCCCAATGTTTAAAAATATATATGAAGAACTCTTCCCTAACCTTAAAATGATAAGATGTTTTCAGAAATTAGAGGATATACAGGACGAAACCAAACTTATCGAAACTATAGAAAAAGAACATTTATCTAAGAACCATAGAGGTATACTAGAAGTTTTTGAAGAACTGAAAACCCAAATTTATAACCCCAAACTAAAATTAAGAATAACTCAATTTATAAATAATTGTGAAATATGTGCTCTCGAGAAATACGAAAGGAAACCACCAAAAGTCCCCTATAAAATTACTGAAACACCCTCCAAGCCAAGAGAAATAATACACATCGATGTCTTCTACACATTAAATAAACAACTATTTATGACAACAATAGATAAATTCACAAAATTTGCAGCAGCATTCAAAATTGATGGAAGAACTTGGACAGAATTTAAACTAAAACTAATGCAATACATAAGTACTTACGGCAAAGTGGAAAAAATAGTAGTAGATAATGAGTTAGGTTTTAAAGCTATCCCAATACAGCAGTTCTTAAGAGACGAAAACATCACAATACACTACACATCCAACAGCAACCATAACTCAAATGCAGACGTTGAACGGTTGCATAACACTATAAACGAGCATATAAGATTGTTGAGACATGATGAGCGAAACGAGGACGAAACTATTGAAGAAAAGATACTTCGAACAATTAGCTACTACAACAATACTATTCACAGCACTACAAAAGTCAAACCAATTGACTTCTTAAACGGAAAAATCCACGAAAGTAAATATCCCGAAATTCACGAACTAATATTGAAAAAAAAGGAAAGATACATAAACAAACTGAACAAATGTAGAACGGATGTACAGCTAACCGAAGGAATTAATTTAGTGAAAGAAATAAGAGGAGGAAAAAACCATAGGAAATTTAGGAAAATAGTTGCAAGAAAAATCGATGACGAACATTTAGAAAACACACGAACGGGGCACAAGTATTACAAAACACACATAAAACAAAATAGGAAATACCAAAATAAGGAAAGTCCTACTATAAAAAGCAAATAATAAACAAAGACCTTTTTCAGATGACACCCCTGGTAATGTTTATAATCTTCACAACAACCGCAGCAAAAATAATCGACATCCAAGATCTGAACAACAACAATGGATTCGTTCCGGTGAAAATAGATGAACTCACTCCAATCGAACATTACAATAAAATCCTGCATATAATTAATACAACAACCTATGTAAAAACCATGGAATTCATAATGGATAATATTCACTCGCTCGAAGAGATGACATTTCAATCCAAACCACTCTTGAACACAGTACACAAGAATTTTGCACTACTAAAGGCTAAAATTGAAGGACTCAACCCGCATTTTAGAAGCAAACGTGGATTGGCAAACGTAATTGGCAAAGGTTTAAAATTTATAGCGGGAACAATGGACAGTGACGACGAGGTACAAATAACTAACTCAATAAAAACTCTAAGTGACAGCAAAGAAATTATAGAGGGAAAAATTAATAAATTGACATACTTAAACAATTTCCTATCCGATCAAATTCAAAATATTACAACACACATTAATCACCAACAAGCTCGCATCGGACTTTATTTTAATAGTTTCAAAAACGTATTACAGAACAAAATTGCAAGCCTAGAGGACGAAATAACATTTATGGGACAGGTATACCAATTAAATAATGACATTTCTCTTCTGCAAGACCACGTAAACGACATCGGACAAATAATTTTTTCTAGTAAACTCGGAATAATTCCTACGGACATACTGACTAAAACAGAACTCGATCTTATAATGGATTTCAATAGCTATACCAATATTAAAGTATCAGTAGCAATTCAAACCGATACTATAATTGTAATCCTCCTTATACCCAACTACTCTAAGGGCCCTCTGTCTAAAATTACTCTGGAACCAATTCCCAACATATACAACAAGTCAATTTTATTGAAAAATTACAATATCCTTGTAGACTCAGAAAATAATGTTTATGAAGACTTCATTAAAGAAAACCTCAAGAAAAATTTAGTACGCATTTATGACGAATGCTTAAACAATATTTTCAACTTCAAAGAGGCACAATGCGAAATGCAAACACTAAAACAAGAAAACGTATCTGAAATTTTCCCGGGCATATTAATTTTCAAAAATTTCTATTCATTGTCATTTTCTCATAATTGCAGTAAGGTTAAAATAAAAATTAGAGGAACTTTCCTAGTAAAATTCGAAAATTGTGAAATAACTGTGCTTAATAAAACATACACAAATGTTAAACTTAAAGTCTATGATAATTTTATTTTGCCAAATGCAATAACAAAAATTAAAGGAAGTTCCAATGCTACTCTACTTTCCGACATAAAACTAGAATCATTATATATCAAACAAATTGAACACGAACAAAACCTAGACAAAATAATATTTGAAAATAAGAAAACAAAAATTGTAAACGTAAGCACAAACATTATAATAATTGTTGTAATATTAATTTTAATATCCTTTGTATTATACAAGAAAAAAAGTACAACAATTCAAATTTCGTCGGAGCCTCAAACTAACGGTGGGGGAGTTACAGTACACCCTGCAACACTACCCATAGAAAATAAAATAACGCATGGTAAAGTGTTCTTAATATAATTCCAAGAACATTTTACCATATAAAACCCATGTTTGCTATTTTATGACACACTTATGTCGCAAACATGCCACACTCTTTTAAATTACAAAATCTAAATCAATATTGAAATTGCTTACAGATTGCTCAAGTGAATTCTTTCGAAACCACTTGAGTAACCAAAAACTAAGTCAGCCAACACAAGAACATTCTACTGCCCTAGCTAAATTCCATGGAAAGAAGCGCAGGCAGAATTGTGCAAGCGAGTCAGTCGTTCACTTATCGACCTAGTTCGATTCTTAAGAAAGAAGCGCAGGCAAATTTGCGCTAGTGAACACATGCTGACCAATCATCGCTTGATGAAAGCGAAAGCAAAACATCGACTTAAAGAATTTATTTTGAACCAATAGCAATGGAAAGAAAGTGTTATACGGAATTTGCGTCACTTTCTTTCCCATCAAAACTATCTGCTAAAAGAGCAGAAGAGTTAGTTTGAGACTTCGAAGTATAACAATTAAGTAACTATAAATACTAGAGTTAAGAGTATTTTTAAGCAGTTAACAAGTTTAGTTGAAAAATAAAAGATCATAAGTAATCTCCAACACTTTGTGCGTTGTTAATTAAACAAAAGTTAAAACTACTATCCACAACCAAATACTGTCAAACAAATGCAAAAATTTATCGGCATGACTAACTATTACCACAGGTGCATTCCTAAATTAGCACACATGCTAGGTCCAATATACGAAATGGTCACAATAGCTTCAAAAACAAAAACCAAACTTTTAACATGGACAAACACAACCTTTGATGCATTCACACCAATTAAAGATAGTTTTGCCACGCAAACACTACTTAACTATGATAATAGAAAAGCAGAACTATCGATTGCTGTAGATGCATCAAATACAGGAGTAGGTGGAGTATTGCAAGTATAAATTAGAACCACTAGCATTCTTTTCCAAAAAACTCACTTCCATAGAATCTAAATACAGCACATTCGATAGGGAACTTTAAGCTATATTCTAGACAATCAAACATTTTAAACACTACCTTGACGGTAATATTCTTATAGTAAACACAGATCATAAGCATCTTACAAAGGCACTCAATTCGAAAAAAGAGAGAAGCCCAAGACAAACACGACACCTAGAATACATAGCACAATTCACTAACACGATTCTACACGTCAAACGTACAGATAACTCAGTAGCAGATGCATTATCAAGATGCGAGGTAGAGGAACTCAAAACTAACAAAAAAGAAATTGGCCATTTCAGCCCTTGAAAGGACTTTGACCGAGCTTCTTATGATCAATTGTGTTGTGTGTGTTATTTAAATGTTTGCACACAATTAACCGAGAACTGGACCTACATGTTTTATGCTGACTCCGAACGGCTAAAGTTTATGTTCTCAAGAAGCTTTACATGGCATTATTTACTCTCTGAGGTTTGCCATTGTCTGCAGAGAGGTGGTGAACGATCAGGAAAATGTTTTTATCGAAAAAACTTTTCGCCGCGACTGGGGATCGAACTCGGGCTCCGAGCGTGCTAAGCCACACACTTAACCTGCTCGCCACGGTCACCACAGGAACTCAAAACACCCGATCTTAATCTCAAACTATGACATTGCGAACAAAACACAGATAAAGAACTCAAAGTCATAGTAGATCAAACGTTATACAAATTTGAACAAAACAAAATTCCATTCATGAACATTGAATTTTGGTGCGAACACTCCACAGAGAACACACGCCCATGTATTCCACAATCTTGACGTAAGAAAATGTTTGACCAAAAACACAATATTTCACATCCAGGGACAAGAGGTACCCGACGGCTTATAACAGAACGGTATTTTTGGCCAAACATGAATTTACATATAATAAATGGACTCAAGAATGTATTAGTTGTTAGAAATCTAAAGTACACCGACAAAGACATTACCGCACAAGATACATATTCTACACGGCCGTTTCGTACACATCCACGTTGACATGGTTAGTCCCTTACCAATATCGAACGGATATAAATATCTTCTAACCGCGATTGACAGAAATACACGTTGGCCTGAAACCTACCCACTCAAGAACAAAGAGATAACAACAATAATCGACACATACTATAGAGAATTCGTTTCACGATTTGGCGTACTAATAGAAATCATCTCTGACCGAGGACTACAGTTCACGTTTAACACATTTAAACAATTTGTTAAAGACATGGTTCTCATCACATTTTTACTTCGTCGTACCATCCACAATCAAACGGGATTGTGAAATGGTTTTCGGACAAAACTTAAAGCTACCTTGACAACTAGTAGTTCAGAATTACCAATCTTTTTACGCATCAGAAACAGTAGAGAAACTCAAACAAAAGCCTTGAAGAGTTGTAAATACGTATTTGTACGAAATGACACAATACGACGTCCACTACAGAATCCATACAAAGGACCGTTCGAAGTACTCGACAGAACACAAAAAAATTTTACAATTCTAAAAACTAATAAATTTCATGCAATAACAATTGAGTTCAGCTACTACCGCTTTTTCGCTCATTCTCAGCATTAATATATATGAAGCCACAATCCAGATCTCATTGAGATATTTCAATGTCATGAATTCCAGTGGCTCCAAACAAATTAATGTGAGAAAAATTTACCCACCACAGAATGGATTGGGCTCAGGGACAACACAGGACATAACAACTAACCATGCATACACAAACACAGATCTAATTACACAATAGCTTTCAATCAACTTTTGAGTTGACCTTTTGACAAACTAACATCAAAGTTGTTAACAGTTGTTAACAGAGGTACTCATGCGGTTCAAGGGAGCAGTAGCCATGTAATTTGTTCTACTTAATGGTAGATAAATTAAGTTGTTAGCATTTCTACTACTTCTACGGTTAGAGTTAAAGTTTATAAGAGAAAGTAATTCCGGACAATCGAATACACCGGTTATGAGTTGGTGTAAATAGACGATATCCGCAGACTTCCTTCGTTCACTTAAAGATTGCATTTTTAAAAGTTTTAAGCGATCCTCGTAAGGAGGAAGGTTCAAAAAATCAATCCCACTTAAGCCCCTAAGAGCAAACTGAACGAAACGTTTTTGGATTCTCTCTATACGTTCAACATGCACACTATAACTTGGGGACCAAACTTGACTTGCGTACTCCAAGTGAGGGCGCACTATTGCATAATACAACGTTGTAGTTGTAATCATGCTATTGAATTCTTTGGCCCAGCGTTTTATAAATCCAAGCATTGAAGATGCTTTTTTACAAATGTAATCGATATGATTGTTGAACGATAGCTTAGAATCCATGCATATACCAAGGTCTTTGACGGCCTCAACACGACTTAAAGCATTTTTTTTAATATTGTAGTCAAAAATTAAATTATTCTTTTTGCGCGAAAAGGTCATAGTTTGGCATTTAACAGGATTTAGAAACATATTATTTTTAAAGCACCAAACTTCAAAAGATTGCAGGTCAGCCTGGAGTAGGTTGGAGTCGTCTTTAGTATTTATTGTTCTGTATATTTTCATATCATCTGCATAAATGAACAAATGAGAGTGTTTAATAATGTGGGTAACATCATTAATGGCTAAAATAAACAGAAGTGGACCTAAGTGACTGCCTTGAGGAACACCTGATTCCGCAACAAATTCAGGAGACAGAACTCCTCGGAATCGTATTTGATAAGATCGTTCTGTCAAATACGATTTAATCCAGCTGACAAAATATTGTGGAAATCCCAATAACTTGTGTTTAAATAAAATTAAATTATGTGGTAATTTATCAAACGCTTTACTAAAGTCAGTGTAAATGCAGTCGACCTGGTTACCTGATTCAATTGTATTAAGGCAGAAAGATGTAAAATCGAGAAGGTTGGACACAGTGGATCTGCCATTAACAAAACCATGCTGACGAGTTGTTATGACTTCTCCACAACGAATTTTAACACGATCGTACACAATTCGCTCAAAAAGTTTGGGAATCGACGAAAGCTTAGCGATGGGCCTATAATTATTAACATCATTCCTGCAACCTTTTTTATATATAGGACTTATAAATGATTTTTTCCAAAAAACTGGAAAATAACTTTCTGTAATTGATTTGTTAAATAATAAAGAAAGTGGTTGACATAAAACGGAACCGCATTGAGTTAGCAATGCGGCAGGAATTCCATCGGGTCCAGCGCCAAAATCTTCATCGAGTGTCCCAATATACTTTAAAATATCCTCAGAGGTGAAGGATATATATTCCAAAGAGACCCTGGGTAAAGGGTTCATATAGTCAAAATACCCTTCATCAGGATTAAAAGAATCTGAACAAAAAGATTCCTTGAAAAGATTGGCAAAAAGGCCACAAATTATAGAAGGATCGTCCGTAAATCCATCAAGAGTTTTGAAGGATGAAGGAAATCCATCAGATTTTTTCTTAGTATTTATGAACCCCCCAAAATCTCTTTGGATCAGACAATATTCTCAGCTTAATATTGTCTAAATATTCATTATATAATACAGCTGAGAGATTCTGAAATTCCAGAAACAAACGTTTGTAGGTTTCTAGGTCACTTGGGCCCAAACTACAGACATATCTCTTCCAAGCCCTATTCCTGTTATTGCGAAGTGTTTTTAATTCCTTTGTGTACCAAGGGTACGCCGAGTTTTTCGCAAATTTGAGGCTATATTGTACGGACTGAGAAATTACAGCAAAGAGTTCCAAATAAAAAAAAGTAATGGATTCATTAAGATTATGTCCATTTATATATTCTAAAATTACGTTTACTTTACTATTAAGTAATTGATTCAACTTCAAAAAGTCAGCTTTTTTAAAATTGAATTCATAAACTTTGTCCATTGAACTCGAATTCACTATATTCTCTCTATCCGATTTATACCAAATACTCAATGGTGGATCAATAGTAGTAAGAGCATGGAAGGCCCCCTTAACAATGACATTGTTACTGTCCGTAGTTAAGACCAGGTCAAGAAGTCTTTCCAGACTATTATAAATACAACTCACTTGTTGTAAGTCAGAACATATACTATCAACGAATATATGCTCTCCGAGAGTCTTCGCATTAGATGCACAAAAAAATGTATCATCGTCAGAAGAATGCCATTTTAAGTTGGGCAGATTAAAATCGCCCAACAATAAAATGTCGTCATTAACGTCAAGAATATTAAGAATAAAGTCTAGAAAATCTGCCAGACTTGTATAGACCTCTGCACTACTGTTTGTTGGAACATATGCATTAATTATGTATACATTTGAGCTAAAATGTACAACCTTAACGCATATTAGCTCAATATTAGATGCGCAGGGAATATCAAAAAACGAGCTAACAAAACAGTTCCTTACAGCTATAAGAACACCACCACCAACAGAAGGAATATTGCTGGAGTGTCTGTCCTTTCTATATACTTGGAAACTATTGTCAAACAACTCCAAGTCAGTAATGTCTTCATTCAACCATGTTTCAGAACAATTCTGAGTCGACAGAAATATGTCCCGCGTTTTAGAACGCAATCCCCTTACATTTTGATAGTAAAGGGATAACCTATTTAGTTTTTTTGGGTCTGACGGGCGATGTTATTCGACCTTCTAGACTTATTTTTAGGTTTGAACTCAGAAACGAGAATATTATCGGCCCACTTATTAGAATTAAGAACAGATGCAAAATCTTCAGCTGCAACTGTGAGAATAAAGGAGGCGTGGGTAGGCTTATTGCCAAGTTTTTTACATGAACGAAAAGCATTTTGGGGTAACAAATTACGCTGTTCGACAAACGTCAAAATATTGTTTGTTGATGTGTCGGGTTGTAATCTAGAGATAAAAATGTTCTTGGTCCTCGAAACTGCCTTTAGAGCTATTAACTCAGTTAGAGGTTGAACAGCAATATTTTGAGCTGCCAAGTTATCGCTTGAGTTTTCTACTAAAGTTTCCGGAACAGCATTTTCATTAGCAGCAGAAGTATTTGAAGCTTCAGGTAAAGCAATATTCATCTGAGGTACAAACATATTGTTATCAATATCATTTGTATGAATATTGGAGGCATGTGACGAGGAAGTGGGAACTGAAAGCCGCTTAGCCTGGGGACTAGAAGACCCACTTTGGTTGGCACGTTTGCGCTTATTATTTTTCTTCTTCTTATTCTTAGAGTTATTACTCTGTCTATGTGCTAAGCCCTCATCACGAACATCGTTTGAGGATTGTTTTACTGAGATAAAAGTTTCAGAATCCGTCAAAGGAATGTTACTAATTGGCGAATAAATTTTTTCCGTGATATTGCTGCAGTAGTCAGCACTTAATTCGCTTAATGAATTCAAAATGAAATTAAAATTATTATTAAGCAAGTTAAGGCTTTCCCCAAAAAGCTTAATTTTTGAATATAATTCTGCTGGGGAAACGACCCTGCACGTAGGGCAGTACCAACGAAGTCCCGAGTGTACCGAAAGTAAATCATGTACACATGAATTGGAAATGTTGGTACAAGACGCATGAAACATTTGCTCGCATGGGCCAGAACAATGAAACATAGTACTTAATATGTTCTGACTTTTGCATTTCCCATTTAAGGAACAAGCAGCAAAATTTTCGACTTGAAAATAATCCATGCTTTAAAACTTAATTTAAATAGAGCAAAAATGTTCAATGCACGCAAAAGGGTTTAGCACACAGAGCCTAACAGTTAAATAACAAAAACAAACACTGTGTCTACGCTGTACAAGTACGGACACCGCACAAAGAACACAAAAATTTATCAAAACAAGCACAAATTAAGCAGCAAACTAAGCAAACAGCTAAAAAATATTATTTTATAATTAAATAATACAACGTTAAGCACACGATAAATAAATTAAATTAATTTAAACGATTAGGACAATACTAAACACAATTACTTACAACGATTACTTGATAGTTAATTATGAATAGTTAACACAACTCTAAAAATATAAAAACATTAAACAGAACACAGCACAACAACCGACAACGACCAAGGGACGAGATCAACATCTCTTGGCCAACTCAATTAAATTCTATGGGGGGGAATAATGTGGTGCTCCCGCAAGACACACAATGATACACATATAAAAATGCACAAACACTTTATATACTTGTTTGTAAGTATTAATTATTAAATAAGTTGTCAAAGAAATTGTATATCAAAAACTTTCCAAAATATTTTATTAGAAATAAAAATTGTTCAACGAAATAAGTTCATATAAAAATAAATTGTTCCCACTAATAATAAAAAATATAAAAATTGTGAAAATGTCCAAACCTACAAATGCATTTTAAA